>JASFAT010000283.1:0-324389 GCA_031353405.1 Baronia brevicornis | reverse complement strand
ACCTAACCTAACCTAACCCATTGCCCTTTTTCATATCATTAATTTATTTGAAACGAAAACAAAACCTAACCTAACCTAACCTAACCCATTGTCCTTTTTCATATCATTACGAAAAACAAAACTTAACCTAACCCATTGTCCTTTTTCATACCATTAATTTATTTTAAACGAAAACAAAACCTAACCTAACCTAACCCATTGTCATTTTTCATATGATTTGTTAATATATATGAAAACAAAACAAAATCTAACCTATTCTTCTTCATATTAAGCGCCTTGTCAACCCTTACCACTTTTGTTTCAGCCATTTCCACTTTTCTGCTTTCGTTTTCGTATGCCGTAGAGGAAAATGTATTATGTACGGAAGTGAGGAATCAGGACTCGAAATGACGATGACGCAGAATAATTTTCCAAGCCCGAAAATATCCCTATACCGATTTTTTTATCTATGCCAATTGCTACTCGTGACCAACAAATTTTTGGAACCATCTTCCCATCTATTACCGTTCCTACTTCAACATTCCTGTGTTAAATGAATTTGTACGTTTATATCGATTAAAAGAAGTTTAAAAATGTAACAGCAAATAATTTTTGTAACATATATATCTTAATTAATTAAACAAATAAAAAGTTAGAATTAAATTTATAAATTATTTAAATTCTATAATAAATCAGTTTTTCTTATAAACCTACTTTTTTCATGGTCAACATCTCCATGGCTTTTAACAGTTTGGTGGGCAATAAACGATCATTTATTATGAAAATTTATAAACAATTATATACGTTACTGAAAAGCCTAAGATCCTATCCAAAAATATTAAAACGTATGCTAGGCTATTGAAATTAAAAAAAAAGTTTTTAACATATTCAGAGGTAGTAAAATCTCTATTGAAAATTAAATTTCTCACGTACCATCTTTGGAATTGTTCGATATTTTCTGAACAATCTTAGGTTTATCAAAACGTTTTATTTTATGGAAGTGATAGGTAAGCTAATCACCTGATGGTAATTAACCATCGCTCGTTAACATTTAGTATTAAGGGCAATAAATCGTGTTGCTTTCCTTAGGGTAAGGGTTTAAGTCAGTGGTACTCAACCTATAACCTCAACTATTTCACAGGGCCGCATTAACCGCAAAAAAATTAGAAATAAATTAGGTAAAGACTTCTTAGGCTTTGACACGACTGGCAAAGCGACACGTATATAGAAGTAAAGAGAAAGAAGCCAACGAAAGGGGATTCTTGTGGAACTCTTGCTAAGTAACACCAGATGGCCAACTACAAAAGCCCGGAGGGCCACAGGTTGAATAAAGCTAGTTTAAGTAATGTGAAGGGAAAGGGACGTAATGACGTGGCCCGGTTGGCTCGAGGGATGTTTGACCGAGCTGACAATGGGCCTCACTTGCACCTTCACAAATTTGCTCCCCTGCATGCGCGTCCCCCCGAGGGACGCCCGCCCGACGAGAACTTCTACTGTCGCCGCCTGGCCCCTGCGAGGGGGGAGGACCCGCTACGGACTCAAGGTAGGAAAAGGGTTACGCCACATCTAGACGACGCGAACTCGGCAGGATTCCAGTGGGGTTCATCCCCGAGGCTCGTTTGTCTCCGTTTCGATCGTTCGTTTCATTCGATTTGTTTGTTTCATTCGTTTCGTTCGTTTGTTTCGCTTGGATGGCTGCTCCAGAAGCCGCTGTGAACAGCGGCACCAAAGACCGGGAGGCGGTCGCCCCGTTGAGTTTAAGTGTATTCATCCCCGAGGCTCGATCCCACGTGAGGATGTAGATGACCCCCCTTTGCTTCGACGTAATGAGAGAGAAAAAAGTTGGGCCTCTGAATGCTATCAGTTGACGCCGATATTCTGTAAGGGTGTGGTATAACCTCAACCGAGCTAAATGATGATATGATGTATACTTAATATTAAACATGATCTACAGGGTGTCCGGTAGCGAGTTCGTTTGTGAGTTATAAATAATTACACTACTCCTACTTTTTTCCAACGATATATACGCTTCGCCACTAACTGTATTTATTCCTAAATTTATATCTAAATATCTTATAAATGAGAATGTTTTTCTTCCATATAAAACTAAAATTAATTAATTTATTTACTCAATTAATATTTGAATAAATTGTATTAACATGTCATTGTGTCATTCACCACAAAAATAAAAAAAATGTATTTTAACTTGAGTGGATCAATAAAAAGTATTTTATTAGCAATTGAAAATTTAAATACATAAGGAGTGTGTATAGTGTGAATAGTAGGCATTGAAAGAAAATTATTTCTTTTGCCTTTTAAATTTTAAAGTCACGAACGTAAAGAAAAATTAGCTAACTACAAAGGATATAAATAAAATTCAACAACTTTTGCGAAGAAAAGAAATGCGACTTCTATATTTTCAAAATTATTTCGTCTAAATGTTAACCGCCACGTGGAGAACACTCTTGAAACACAATTTTCTGTGCCACTCGCTGAAATCGGGATGTCGTTAACCTTGTAGAGGATATTTTCTATAAGTGTTGAGATGGACGTCCGGTTTACTTTTTCTGCAGTAAAAAGTCCAAAGTGTAAGATCCCGGATCTTACACTTTGGACTTAGGTGGCTAAGGAAGGGATCATGAAGCTCCATGGTGTCTCCAGCAGTGTGAAGCGTGGCGCCATCTTCTTGAAACCATTTGGGTGAAGTGAAGGCAGGATGTTCTCTCAATATTCGCATAAAATAATCAAATATAAATAGCATAAAATAAAAACAATCTATAACCTAATTCTGCCACTGAACACACGGAAGAATGTGCTCGGCAACTCAAATGAAATAACGTGGCATCATTTTCCTCATAAAATTTTTGTCTTAAAAGAAGGACAGTGGTAACGAGGACATTGGAATGTTTATGGTGGTTTATTTTATTTTTTCTTAATCTTATGATTCACAAATGACATTACAAATTTTATTACCTACTCTTGTCACCGCATACAAGTCACGATCCAACTACATAGCTATTATTTCGGCCGTCCCACTCAGAGTTTTCATAAAATTAGGTATAACTTTATGCCAGTGTCAAGTAAATATAATAAAAAAGTATCTCGAAACGTACTAGTCAGCTTGCCACTTTACATCTCGATAAAATTATTATGATAATTTCATTTTATTTGCTATTTAAATAATGTAATTTTAAAATTGCATTTTTTATTCCGTCCGTATATGTATATGCTCTGCTGGGCACGGGACTACCACATTTTTAGAGAAATACATATTTACCCACCGCACTTGTCGTATGGCGTATTGGCAGGACATGCTGACTCGGAATAGAGAGCTGTAGGCCATACATATATTTCCAGTTAGTAAAACTGAATAGTTTTACTTTTTAAGTTTATACGAACTTTTGCTGCTAGACTATGTCACTGTATAAATAAATGTATAAAAATAAATAAACAAACATAAAAACTCGTTAAAGATTTAAAAAAATTGAAAAGGTTTATAATATTGATCCCTTTTCTTTACGTCGTTGAGTTCCTTCGAGCTGTTGAGTTCCTGTTCACAGCTAAAAGGCGCTGGGCGCATATCCTTGCTAATATTTAGTTTATAATAATTTTTATATTCTATGTATGCCATAAAATTAATAGTACTGTTTATATAATTAATAGTAGATTTCGTATTGTGACGAGTTGTTGGTTATTTGTAAATACCAAGATTGGTAAAGTATAAGAACTAAAATAAATGAACAGTAAATAATAATTTTCTTTAAAAATTGTCAATAGTATTAATTTGTCTGTATGGTGAGACAAACGTCGGCGAATTTTACGAAGACCAGGGGAACGATATACTGACGCGTGTTTTGAAGAAATCACCCTTTATGATGGTGGATCTGTTATGTTTTGGGTGGGCGTAATTTTTAGCAATCGTACCGAGATAGTATTAATTGAAAATGATTCACTAAATGCGCAAAGGTAATAGAGAAATCCTTTATTAACATGCATAAGCCGCACTAACTGTAAATGGTGAAGATGCCATTTACATGGATGATAATGCTCGGGGCCACCGTTCTGGCGACATAAATGCTTATATTCAAGAGGTCGATATTCGTCGTTTGAACTGATCAGCGCGGAGTCCTGACCTTAACCCCATTGAGCACATCTGGAACCACCTAAAAAGGCGAGTATGATCTGTTCAACTACCTCCACAAAAATTTCAAGGAGCTTAAACGTACGTTCTCGACTGAGTGGGAACTCATTCCATAGGACACCATCAAAAGCCTGATGGAAAGCATGCCAAGACAATAACATGCCGTAATTGCTGCAAGGAGAGATCATACTCGTTATTAATTTTTATTTTTTAATGTCCTAAAAGTACTATAACAATACTCGTAACCTTAATTGCACTATACCCATAAAAAATTCCATTTAGCACACTGATTTCTGTTTACATTTAACTAAAAAAATTATTCTGGGATTAAAGTGTTAAAAAAATTTTAGAAAAGAAATTTTTAGTCATCTAAGCTATTGACATATTAAAAATATTAATATTATCCATAGAAAAGCCAATGACTGTAAGGTGCCTGTTTTTTTGCAAAGGATTTTATATATAATTTGAACTCTCCTCGAAACGAAACACATGGATAAGTATGTGTACTTTTTTGTATATTTCTATAAATTTTCATTTTCTACGATTGCTCTGTTCTTTTATATTCGAATTGGCAGCACTATTATGTCAACATCAAGCTATCAATCAAATGAAAAAGAAATGTAAACAGTCCAGTCTGGCTTCAATTCATTATATCGCATTTTGCGATATATTATAAATTCAAAGAATTTACTATATATCTATAAAATGAATAAATAATATTTGTAAAAAGTTTCATGCTATCTTAAATTTAATATTGCTGTTTTAGTGGTCGTGACATGTATGGCGCGCTTATTTTTTTATTTTATGTTATCCTAAAAGTAATTAAGTAAATTATTTTTGCTTCACTTATGTGATACGTAATACAAAGTCAAATTTATTTTATAAATTATTTAATTTAAAAACTGCTTGTTTGTGTTTATAACCTAAAGTTGAGTTAGGACGATATAACCTAAATTTCCTCATGGTTGAAACTCAAATCCAAAAGTAAGTAATTTTTTTTTATATATATATTCACGCCTATTCACCGCAGGAGTTGGACAGACCACAGAGCCCTATCCGCTACCATTCATCGCAGCGAAACGGCTCTCCATTAGTCGCTTTTACCCCTCGTGACAATCAGGACGTGACGGGTGGCGAACTACGTCGCCGTCATTTTCAACAAATTAGGTATATTAAATTCGTCTTAGTGAAACCCACGAGCCGCAAGAGAGGATGGAGGTCAGCCCCAGCAGAACCCTGCATACTGAGGTAAGGCACCATAGTACCCGGGGATTGGCATACTTTAAAGTAATATTTAGTTGATAGTTATTGACATATACAGACTTTGGTATTGATGCAGTGAATACATTTTTATAAAGTTTTGCTGTCTCATTTTTATGGTAATGACTATTTTTTTAACAATAATTTACTTTTTGTTTAACTTTACAGACTTATTTTATAATCATCCTCACTTTGGTCACATTATTTGAAAAATTAAATGTTTCTAAATAAATTTAGATTAAGGCACCTTTTATGTTGTTTTGCAAAAGTTTTGAGTGTGTTGGTCCACTGCTAGAGTGTGAGATGCATGTCTTAAGCGACAAGGCTTTCATAAGATGTCTTTTAGTAATTGTATATCTAAAGAAAGGCCAGCGTTAGGCCCTTCCAGTTATTGTTTTTTCTAGCTGCAATAGTTTGATTCCACTGTTCGTTTCATTTTATCTTCCCATTTATACAAGTTGTGACTCCTATTTTTTTATTATTTGAGATTACTATTTAGTGTTTATTTTGCTTCATTTTGCTATAGATATGTGTATTGTATAGTGTGTCTATCAATTTGGGTCAGGATATCAATTACTTTGGTCCTCTTTTAAAATTAAAATTGAATGATTACAGTATGCAAAATCCAATAGAAAACATGGCAGAAAACACAGTATTGAAGAAGAAGAAACAGAAACGAAGAAAGTTAAATACAGACACATTGAAAAAAATGAAGGATACTTTAGATGCAAATACTAAATCTTTGGTGCAATCTCAAAATACAAATAAAATAGAATCACACAATAAAGCTAAAAGTGTACCTGTAGAAAAACTTAAGTTATATCCAATTTTAAATGATGAACAATTAATACAGAAGTTTCGAAGTGTGCCAATGACAAATAATCAAAAAGGTGAACATTTTTTAAGATGTTGCTTGTTAAGTGGGTAAATTAAATGCATGTATTTTTTGAAAAAAAAATTAAGAAATTTTTTATACTGTACACTGTCTTAAACTTTCAACTTATTTACTTAACAATTTTATGATATTGTTATTTTGTTATTGTTATTTTGTAGGTAGGATCCGTCAACTATTAAAAGATAGTCTCAAGGGCACAGCGGAATGTTTACTTCCAGATGTGATCTATAATCGGTTACAGACATTAATTAAAAGTACAAATAAGCACACTGAAGCAGATCTGAGGAAAATAAGAATCCTGTATAACATGTTACAAAATGCAATGAAACATGAAACGTTAAAAACAGGAAAAGTTACAAAGAAACTTACTGAAAATAAGACTTTAAAAAAAGAGAAAAAACCTAAAGAAGGAACAAATGTTGATGTGGGAGCGCAGGAAGGTGATGATAAAAAAGACAATGAAAATGATATTGAAAAGGAGAAAAAGGAGCAGCCAGCACAAAAGGTCAAAGGTCCAAAGAGATATGTAGTCTTTGTTGGCAACTTACCATTGGATATTGATAAAGAAAAGGTGAATTCCATTTTTTGACAGCTCATATATGGGACATATACTTTTGGGCATAGGTTATTTCTTTCTGGGAGAATGGACATTAACCCATCATTTTTATCTAAGGGTGGACCGTAGCTACTACGTAAACTAGTAATGGTAAAGGAGCCAGTCTAATTCCGTGACCAAATAATAATATGTGATGTTTTAAGATTACTAAGCGCGCCTCTAATAAGGTTAAATGACCACACTTATTGTTGGTTTTATAACACTGAAGAACAAAGAGGAAACAAATGAGCACATTGTTATCTAAGTCGAATTAGCGGAACATTTACACTCCGAATAAATTGTTAGGCTTGTAAGCCATTCATAGTCAGTCTCTTACTTTTTTTAAGAAAAAAGGGTTTTGAGAAAGATATAAGCTTTATTAAAATTTTATTAATTTATTTTTTATCTATTTTCCAGATATATAATCATTTTTCCGAGTTCAAAAACTTTATAAAAGATGTGCGTATCCCAAAAAGAAGTGAAGAGAAGAAGAGTTCTATTGCTTATGTTGAGTTGCAGGATGAATTCTCCTATGAGGTAAAATTTTGTTTTATACAATTCAATGAACCTATTTTGATCTTGGCAATATAACTATAGTGGTACAGCCATTGTACATGACAAATTTATCAACTCGATTGGGTACTCCCTGGGTACTATTGCATGCCAACCGTACTATTACGGTGGCATGGGATCTTTAGGAACTTTGATATAGTGAAACTCTTCCAAATGAAGTTAATTTATTAATGAATCACTTTAAATTCTATATTAATTATATTTATATTAATGAATTATACTTTATATTAATGAATTATATTTTATATTAATGAATCACACTTCCCATTATTAAGATCTTACCTGCAAACTAGTCACGGACATAGAATAAAAACATCAAATATATACTGCATAACATATAAATATACTGCGTCTAAATCTCACAGCTCTAAGACCAATAGAAAATTCTGTACAGCGTTGCAACACTGTTTTTGAGTAATCTTCTACAATTTTTTCAGAAATCTTAAAAGTTTTTTTTGAATAAGTTTTCATTTAGCGGTAACTTAGTAAGTTTTCGCTTGTTCGCGACAATATGTACATTTAAACACGCAGGGATAGAATTTTAATCAAATATATTACTATTTCTATGAATGTGTTTAAAATGACGATCAATTGGTTCTGTGGCGAGGATACCGCCTACGATGTCAATGTTCGTGGGGTCGATCGCTGCATATGGATAAATACACCTTGACTTTTTAATTACCCGAGAAAACTAAAATTCGCGTTTGTAGAAATATGTATGTCAGTAAGTAACATTCAAATATTACAGCGTTCATACAAAAATATTGTTTTATGGATCTTCAAAGAAATCCTGTAAATATTACGCGACCAAATAAGGTTGGTTTGGGTGCAGTTCATATTCGAATGATAATGATGTCTATTTGAATTAGCGAGATTTTTTGTTATATAATTTTTGGTGTATTTTAAGGACATTTTTAATAAATATTTCATAAAAATAAAAATTTGTTTTCTTCGCCAAATTTAATATATATCGATAACTGAATATATTACTTAATTTTCTCGGGTAATTAAAAAGCACGGTGTATATGTATGACCTACAAATATTTATTCCGATTATTCCGTCAATCCTCATTGGACAAGCGTGGTTGGTTAATATCCGTCCCTCCAGAAATGCGGAGGCCCGTGCCCAGCTGTGGGTGTGGGTATATGTACAATACATGGGTTGAGAAAAAAATAAACTCTTGTTTTGTTTCCAGTTAGCGCTGTCTAAGCACCACTCCATGCTCGGAAACAAAAGAATCAACGTGCTCTACACAGCCCAAAAAAATGGAAAAATAAGCAAGACAGAAGCCAAGGTAAGTGAACTGCTTTCCAACCACTTTCCTAACTGCTTACAACTGATTTCCTACCATTCGACCTATTGATGTATTTATGAGTATGAGATTCAGTCAGTATTTTTCGAAAAGACTAAACGTTAAAAAGTTATTATATTATCAGAATTCTTGGTAACCATTTCAACGAAGCTAATTACGAGATTAAGCGAAAAACGCTTTTGTTAAGAAAATATCGATCACACCATGGTGGACCTCAATAGACTTCATAGACGTCAATAGTATAATCGAAAACATAACGTCAGATTAAGGATTTGTATTGTTCTTTGGAATGACCAGTGTTTTTATCTACATGTATTTTTTAATCTCATATATCTGAGACGCTTAGTTCTGGAACACCTGGTCCCAGAACTCAGCGTCAAGCCGAAACGGGGTGACAGGATTGATTGTAACCATCATGAGAAAAATCAGAAAAAAAATCTATCCCATGCAGTTTGAAAATTATGGGCATTTAAGAAAAACCTAGAAATTTGGTCAAACTGTAACCATTTTTCGGTTATTGTGGTTAATTTTTATTATTTTTGTTCATTTAAACTTTGGAACCGTAACCCTAAATAACATTTCTAGAATCACCGTAAAAAATAATGACAATTGCCCCAAGTTTCCTAGAATTAAGACTATTTGTTAAACTATGAATTTAAAATTTTCAAAATTTGTCGACTTTCAAGGCCCTCCTTTAAAAAAAAGTACTAGAGTGCCTTGGTAAGTGCCATTACAAGTTGGCGCATTTAATCAGGATTGTATAATGGTACAATACTTGTTAGTTTCATACTAAAAACAATAAAAACCTCAAGTAAGTCAATAACAAAAGATTTTTGCGAACCCATTTTACTCGTTTAAAATGTTTTTTTTATTCGCACAAGCTCTTGGTAGGTTCTTAATTTTAAGATCTTTAGATAGATTTTTTTCTGATTTCTCTAATGATGGTTACAATCAATCCTGTCACCCCGTTTCGGCTTGACGTTGGGTTCTAGGATAATATTATATAAAAATTGCAGTTACTGCATTCTATATGATAAGTATGAAATCTGTAGGTTCAGACCAGAAATCAGACCGTCATATCTAACGACTGACAAGTCCTTGTTTGTATAACTGTCTTGAATCCAAAACTAGCCGTCAATTTTCATAGGGTGGTAAAAATGCCTAGTTATGTTGTCACCAACTTGTCTGTCTTGCGCACTATGGGTTAAACCTACTAGGGAGATGTCCCCACACCCATGAGAACAGGGACCCATGTCCATTGTTGAACTGTTAAAAAGCATTTGGTTAACTAAATAACGCAGTCGACCGTTATTGGCTTAGTGGGAAAAAATAATTGGCTCAATGGGATAACTTAATTGGTTCAGACGTTGTTCGCGTAATTGGCTCGGTGTCGCTGCTTATGAAGTCAATCCGTCGCGGGAATCGAACCTGCGACCAGGCGAGTTTTCTTTCCGAGTCTGGGTACAGGTAGGATAAAATCCATTCGTCTAGAAAGTCCAGAAATTCGCCGTTAGTGTGGGCTTTTTACTTTTATATTATGATCCCTTACATTGTGATTTTTATATTATGTTCCCTTACATTTTTTTTATTATGTCCCCTTACATTGTTATTTTTATTTACAGAGCAAATCTGCGAAGATGGTTGCGCTGCAAAAGTCTGGAAAATTGATGGGAAGCATACCTTTGAACAGGAAACGAAGTCAGCGCCGAATGAAGATGAAGAAGGCGAGAGCCAAGTTTGCGGCAGAATCATCTTAGTTTAATAAATAGAGAAAATATATTTTTCTAAAAGTTGTTTTTTTATGTTTTGGCGTTTTACTCCATAAAACCTATACATATATTTCAAAACAAAACTTGTGAGATTGACTTAATATCATTTTTTGGATCTTATTTAAGAGAGATTATAACATTAATTTCCAATGCCACCCAATTAAATTATAATAAAAAGTGAGATAGGTTTTCAAAATTTGTTTTATTTTCTATTTATTAATTTAAAATGTATACCGCAATATAATAATATAACCTATGAACAAAACAAACTATTCAAATGTCCGTATTGAATTTTCCAATTAATAAAACTGAAGTTATTATCATTGCATTATATCTTCCATGAATAAATAACAGTGCGTTGTTGCAACACAATAGTAAGCAGTTTCATTTAAGAATGATAATTCGTTTATTCAGTAAACATTTTATTAAAGTATAAATGAAAATTTAATTCTATGCAAAAACACCTTTATTAAATATAATTTCAACATAAGCATTCAACAAGTAAATCTAAAAATATGTATAAGTCAAGTAAACTCTTCTTTTTTAATGATTTAGAATGCCAACCTCGATATTATTTCGATCTAATAAACGAGAAAATAAACATCCGAGAATATCACACTTTCTTATTGAAATAAAAAAGAGGATTTTTTTGTCAGTAGTAGGTAGTGGCAGAGACGTTGATTCAGTTAAAAAATGGCGGCGAAACTAAGTTTCCATGATACAAATGTAAAAAATAAATAATCTTTATTTTTTTTAAAAATTATGTATACGAGAAATGTGATTATATCACCCTAAAACGTCACGTGACGGCAAACCCCAATCAATGTGTGTCATCACTTGTTCAAAAATAAAGTGGCCAGTTTTAGGAGCAAAATTTATTACGTAATTTAAAAAACTTGAAAAGTTAATTAGTATCAAATAAACACTATTCGACCAGTGTGTCCTACGCGTACTCTCCTACGGCGCCGAAACGTGGACGCTGACAGTCCGTCTGCTTCATAAACTCAGAGTCCCTCAAAGAGCTATGCTCGGGGTTTCTCTAGTAGATATGTCTCGGAATGAACAAAATCCGCCAGAGAACTAAAGTCACCAACATAGCCTTTCGAATTAGCAAACTTAAGTGGCAATGGGCTGGTCACGTCTGTCGGAGATCCGACGATCGTTGGAGCAGACGAGTGCTGGAGTGGAGACCGCGTCTCGGTAAACGTAGTGTGAGACGCCCCCCGGCTAGATGGTGCGACAATCTGCGCAGGGCGGCTGGCAGAAACTGGATGCGTGTAGCCGAAGATCGGGCTAGGTGGCGCTCCATGGGAGAGGCCATGGGGGAGGATGATGATGAAACACTATTCAATAATTGTTAGTTAAATTGTTACATATGCTATTATTATAATATAATTATTATATATGCTGCATCTCCGCGAGGGTCGAGTGATAGCAGAAAATCAGTTTTTCTGCTCAATGAGTGGAAGTTTTGACTGAGCTATCGCTCGTTTCCATCTGTATGTATGTCGATTAATGTCAAATTAATATATACTCGTGTGTTACTGCACAAGGAAATAAATTAATCTATAAATAAAACAACCAGGAAGTGTTTCAAAAATTATTTATTTATTCATATATATAATTTATATATTCATTTATAATTAAATTCAACCAATTCACACAACATAAAATTTTATAGTCACTCCCCCATACACGCATCGCGGACGAATCTCACCAAATTTTGCCAACATATGTTTTCCTCATTCAAATATCGACCTTACTGGCAGTAGGATGGAGATCCGAAAACATATTTTGGCAAAAGTATTAAGTATACAAAGATTAAACTAGATACAAAATAATTTATTTAAAAAAATCTGTTCATTAAGCGATCGATGAAGATTCGTCTCTAACACACACTGAGTAAATAATTATTGTAAATAACTAAAAGCTAAAAGCTGGATTAAGTATTCGTAAAGTTATTAATACTTTCGCTAAAATACTCGGTATAAAATGAAACAACATAGTTGTTGTGCAACAGGAATGGCTGGGCCTAGTTCGTTCGAAGGTGCGATAGCTATTTCATTTCATGTCGGTCCAATAAAATAATTTGATTTCAGTCATACAATAAGTACTAGCAATTTGTAATAACCAATCATAATGGTTATACAATTTATTTAGACTTATAAATCATTATTAAAATAAATAAAGGTATGTATAAAACGATTAAACTATGACTGTCCTCTGAAAATTTACGATACAGAAAATACTAAATAGGAAATAAATGGAAAGCCGGAAATATGATGAAACTACAAAATGTTTGACATATATCGAAATCAGATATTTCATCTTTTTAAAAAACAAGAAATAATACTACAATTATTATTAATATTGATTTTTTACGAAAATTAAATGGAATATGTAAGGTGACCAAAACAATCAGTAGAGTGACCCGAAAGGAAATTTTTTATAATAGATTAAAAAACAATAAATCATGGTTCCTATTCAAACAAATCTAAAAGAGGAAAGTTATTTGTGAAAATGCATAAATATAAAAGAGAGAGAGAGAGAGCAACAGTTAATTTATCTTTGTCGCACATAGTTACAAACTGGTACACCTGGACTCAACTACAATATTTTAGAAAGAGGTACGCTTCTTCATATCTAGGAAAGTTCACTGGAAATTATAACTCCATAAAAAAGTAGCCTCAAGTAGGATTGTCACTATTTTGTAAAGAAAAATACAACCGTTCACAGACAATAATTATTCGTCCGTTACTTTGAATTTAGGCCTAAGCTATACTTACTCGCTTTCTAAATTAGTAATTATTCCAGCCTAATGGAAAATTGAAATAATGCTTACATACGGACCAATCTCTAGTCACAACTTGCGGGTATTAATAAGTGAAGATGGTACGAATACTTATATGATTCGCGATATATCCTCCAAATGGACACATACGGACGACGTGACTGTACTCTTAGTTGTCCAAGCAGATTGTTCCGATATAAGGGCACATACATAACTATTTATTTAATTTTTTACACATCCAAATACACATTTACAATTCCTTTCAACTACGACTCGCAATCAACTGGCCACCGAAACGACAAAATTGAAACTTCCAAATCGAATACAATAATATGCAGAGAAACGAGGACTTATTCATTCGAAATACTGCTTCGTTGCTACAACGCAAATTATTTTAAAAAAATAATATTCGAAAAACGACATCCATATTCTATATTTGCTATGCTTAAAAATAGATCTCGATCTAATACTTTTTTTTATTCGCTAGAATTAAGTTTATCACTACTATGTACAGTCAGCTACATAAATAAATACAATTACGGCCTGCGCCGCGTGCGCGCGCGCGCGCCCACGTCTCGCGTGAGATTCGTTACGTCTCATCCAATAATGTGACTTGGCTCTGCGGCCCAAAGTACAATTTGGTTTGGAATGTTTTCAATTTATACAATGTCTTTAATCCAGTATCGATCACTAATTAATTGATTTCTTGGCTCAGTTAAATGTGGCATCTTAGTTATAAAAAAACCTCATTTGTATTATAAATAAAAATAAGCGTATGGAATATATGATATAATGAGAGCATTTAACAACAATTAGTTTAAATAACTGATGTATTAATACTAATTCATCGTCATCGAGCGATGGTGAAATGATTACGATACATATAATTGTTAATCATCGATTAATTTATTTTGCCGATGCATTGTTACAGCCAATGGATAAACTTTAATTTAAAAAATATAGTGTTGCTGAATAAACAATGAAAACATAGAATGCCTTTGTTATTTGAAACGCAACTAATATAACAACAAAAATATTTTTTATGAATAATATAATTGTGTGTTTTATACCTTTAACTAACACGTAATATGACTAAATTATTAAAGGTACCTGTTGTGATCGTGTAACAAATAAGAGGGCATTAGATAATAACTTATTTAAATATTTTTTTTCAATAATCGAAATGGCCGATTATCCTGCATTCGGCATTTAATCGGTAAAATCGATAATCGTTGCTCACTATTACAGATCATTTTGTGCGACCATTGAAAAGTTTAAAGCTTATCATTACGAATCATTTTTTTAACTATTTTTATTCTTGTAAGAAAACTTAGCGACTAGTTATTTAGCTTGCATGTGGAGCAAAAATCCGAATTTGCTATAGTAGAATAAATATTTCTTATTTGTATGTATCGTTTCGCCCATACTGCGGGATATCTCAGTATGATAGTAAAGAACAAATTGAATAAATAATACAATGAGAAATAATTCGTAATATATTTGGATAGTGAAGTGTATATATTTGTCAATATATATCAATAATGTATATCAATTATTTCCATTGTTTAAATATTAAAATAATTTAGAAATATGTTGTTTAATGCATTTTTGATAACAAATATTTAATCCAAAAAGAAGAAAAAAATATTTAAATTCTACACATCCTTCACACTTAGACTAGACCGTCCCTCAAATCCAGATTCATCCAATCCTAAGTTCTTACTTTTTGTACAAGTTTATAAACGTCGAAATTATCTGAATTTCGTCATGTATCGCAATTTAAATCTTTTCTACAAAATTGTTCGTATACCTGTCAAAGATATAAGTAATTATAATCAGCTAGAATGTTACAGCATCCATCCGTGGAAGGTTTTCACGTAATGTAACGTATTTATCAACGCCCTTTTTGTAACTGAATTGTGAAATAATAGTAGATCTGTCTATAAATAGGCAAATTTTACACATTGAAAAAAGAGAGCAGATGGATGAAAGACGACTGACAATAGAAATTTACGTTGCGGATGTGAATAGAAGGGTCGGTAGGGGAAGACCAAAGAGAACACCTTGACCAAATTGGCGAAGTTTTTAGGGGAGGCCAGGTCAAGAGTACTCTTGATCGGCGGGCTTTCATGATCATAGCAGATGGAGATCTGTGGTCTCTGCCTACCCATACGGGAAACAGGCATGACGATATGTATGTGGTAATAGAAATTCCTCATCAGAAGGCCGAGTACTGCAGGCAGGTGTACACTAAGGCGGTGTCTACTGGTGTCAGGGTTGAGGCCAGCGTTCCTCGAAGAAGTGTCTCATGCTGTGACCCGCGCGGCCTACGGGGCTGTCGTCTTCGTTGAACACCTCGCAGTTGCTGAAGATGAGCCTCACGTCAGACGCGAATTCCTCCTTGCACTTGTAGCTGTTGACAAATTTAACGGACTCGTCACTTGTTGCAAATACAATAAATCCTCTTATAACGCGAAGATTTCTCAGTCATGTTGTTACTACTTGTTATTGAAATATAATATAAAATAAATTATAATATTTAGAATATTCGTATAAAATATATACAATTTGAATTCCTAATTTTTGAGTTTTAGGTACATTGATTATACATACAGTGATCCCTCGTGTAACGTTTTTCTATGACGAGGAACTAATCTACCGCTCAATCTATAGGAGGGTTTACTGTATCTAGTATTGAAACAATTAAAAGTTACTAACTAGTTTTAAATTTTTTTTAAACAAATCACAAACACATGTAAGCTATTTTTCTGATATAAAAATAGCATGCTTTATGTATATTTATGTTAAAAAAGTACCCACTTGTAGTTTATCCCAAAAGCAACAAGTTTCATTTTTATAAAATATCGTTCTAACAGATATTTTTATTCATAGAAAATTAGAAATTAATATTACTTATATAAAGCTGGATAATCACTGACTCACTTACTGACATGTTATTTGGGAAAGTTTAAGAGATGGAGGGTATGTTTGTTTTATGGAAATGTTCGGATAGGGCTCGAGGCAGAGGAAATATATCCAAACTTTAAAGATCTGAACCTGGTTAAAAGTTGCTCGACGGCCCGTCGGAACCGTAATACTGTACATAGTTTACTTGCAGACTGAATGCGATGGAAATGAGAGCATAAAGAAGTATGTGGGGGGTAACTTTGAATGATAGAATAAAGAATGAACTCTTATTATAAAACGATGTGGAGTAAAAGAAGGTGTTGAAACCAATGAAAAAGGGGTACTTAGATGGTTTGGGCACATAGAGAAGATCGATTGAACACGACTTGCAAATGAAATTTACGTTGCGGATGTGAATGGAAGGCTCGGTAGGGGAAGACCAAGAAAAATATACCTTGATCAAATTGCCGAAGTGTTTAACAAAGGTCAGGTCAAGAGTACACTTAACTGAGGAGCTTGCATGAGGAGAGTGATGAGTATGGAGGAAGCAAGGAATGGGTGCCGGAATCGTAGCAGATCGGAGATCTGTGGTGTCTGCCCGTACGGGTAACAGACGTGATGATATGTATGTAAATAGTTTACCATCCGTCGTGTAGCTTCCGCTTGATGGTGGAGAGGTCCATGGGGCACTTGATCACTTTCCTGTACTGGGGGAACTGCTTCGTGTTCACCGGCACCAAGAACGGCCATGCGTGCTCGTGGCACTCCATCTCACATAACAGGCTCCTGGCGGATACAAGATCATTGTAATATCGTTTTACACTCACCATAGATGTGACATGAAGTTTTTTGTGTGATATGAAACATTAGACGCTTGTACAATGTTACATCGGTCGGACGGATGGGACACGAATAACAGGCAGTATACAGTACAGACCGATGTAACATTGTACAAGCGTCTATTACTTTCAGTGTTCTTATTTAAATTTTACTTTGAAGCAATAAAAAGTCTTAAAATTTTCGGACAATGCTTGAATCTGTAGGGACTTTTGTGTTACATATATTTTTATTAATATTTTTACAATTTTTAAAATCATTAAATTAAAAAAATAATATGTTCGTCATTGCAAAGTTATGTCGATCAGAAAAATTTACATCTGTCAAAAAGATCAAGCTAACTTGTGCAGTGTATATGTGGACAGTTATAACTTTTACTTAGCTAAGATCCGCGAAAAGCAAACAACAATAGAAAATTAATAATGTGTGTTTTCCTACTGGATGAAGTGGATTTACAGGGAACTTAAACTAAATCTTACGAAAAACGGCCGTCAGCAACTCTCCACCCACCAACCACTATACACAACACCAAACACACACTACCATTTTTTCACCTTGCAAACGACAGGTGTTTCGCCTCAACACGGGGCATCATCAGGTATAGTAGACTCTACAGAAGACATTTGTCTTATCGGTTGTCTTTCCGTAGAGTAAACTACTAGTTTTAACTGTCCACATAATAAAAGAACTTTTGGTAATTTTTGCTTACAGCATTAATGAGCCGGCTGTCCAGAGAAGTACCAATATGTATGTACTTGAGATATACCAAAATCTAATTATTGTGAATGTTAAAATATTTTTTCTTAATATATTAATGAGTAAGTGGCATATAAGCGTGATGGTTTGTTGGACAGAACAAATAAAATCTTACTTGCAAAACTGCATTTCCTTTAGTTGTTTTTTGGCACTGGATTTTTCTTTTTTGGCTCGCGATAGGAGAGGCAAATTTTCAGAGTTGTGGTCGTCACCTGAAATTATATTTATTTAATCGTTATATATAATTATTTTCGAAAGTTAAAATAAAAGGTATATTGTTCATTAAAACAATTCTGTGTACATACCGTCCATATTGTCTGTCTCGTCGTGTTGTAAAGCACCATTCCCACTAAACTGTAATGCGCGCCTCTTCTCAGGCGGTGGGCCTTCCTCTGATAACTCAGCAACTGTTCAGATATAAACCAATTAGTATTCAATAACAATAATGGTATTTAATATATTAAGAAAAATGATTAAAGTGAAACTATTAAAAATTCATTCATTCATTCTAGGTTCTTCATAGCCGCTCGGTCTAGTCGTACATAATTTCTACGAAAAATATTCGGGTTTAAATCCCGGTCGAAACTGAAGCAGCTACTGAGAGGGGGTCTGAATCGTGTCGTCGTGTCGAATATAAGTCTGGGCCGTGGGGAATAGAGAAAGTGTGAGTTGTGGCGAATAAAAAGTCCGGGCTGAAAAGAATAGAGAAAGTCCGGGTCGTGAGGAATAGAGAAAGTGTGAGTTGTGGCGAATAAAAAGTCCGGGCTGAAAAGAATAGAGAAAGTCCGGGTCGTGGGGAATAGAGAAAGTGTGACTTGTGGCGAATAAAAAGTCCGGGCTGAAAAGAATAGAGAAAGTCCGGGTCGTGGGGAATAGAGAAAGTGTGAGTTGTGGCGAATAAAAAGTCCGGGCTGAAAAGAATAGAGAAAGTCCGGGTCGTGAGGAATAGAGAAAGTGTGAGTTGTGGCGAATAAAAAGTCCGGGCTGAAAAGAATAGAGAAAGTCCGGGTCGTGGGGAATAGAGAAAGTGTGAGTTGTGGCGAATAAAAAGTCCGGGCTGAAAAGAATAGAGAAAGTCCGGGTCGTGGGGAATAGAGAAAGTGTGAGTTGTGGCGAATAAAAAGTCCGGGCTGAAAAGAATAGAGAAAGTCCGGGTCGTGGGGAATAGAGAAAGTGTGAGTTGTGGCGAATAAAAAGTCCGGGCTGAAAAGAATAGAGAAAGTCCGGGTCGTGGGGAATAGAGAAAGTCTGGTTCGCTAGGAATAAAGGAAGTGTGGGTCGTGGGGAATATATAATTTCTGGGACGTGAGGACTAAAGGAAGTGTGGGTCATAGCGAATACAATAAGCTCCTATATCTTTTATACAAACCTTGTTCTTAACTTACCAGGATGATGGTTCAAGCCGTTCTCGGTATCCGTGAGCGGTACGCTATCCTCTTTGTCAACGCACTCTACCTTCTCCGGCGTGTGGAGAACACTGGCCGTGCAGTCCTCAGCTGTTGTTGACGTTGATGCATGCGATGGCGCCGGGCTGGGGGAAGAAAATTTTCTAATTCATCATCACCAGCTTACCGGAATCCATTGCTAGACATAGGGTTCTTCCACACAGGCAGAATATGTTCATTGTCCGCCAGCCAAGCCAGCCAAAATTGCACTAACGTGGCAGCCCTATACCAGGGGAACATTGTACTCTGAGAAAAAGGCTTGAGACTAAAAAAAAATTGTCTTGCCGGACCAAGAGAACGGATAAGAATGTTTTCTTATTTACTTGGATTAAAAACAATAAATATTGTATTTATAAAGTTCATATTACAGGAACACAGCTAATATTATCAAGTTTTTTTCCAGGCGGTACACCCAAGAAGCGTTGGAAGCGCGTCGCCCTGAATTGAGATGGCTGGAGAAGAGTGTTGAACCTCTTCCACAATTCTTCTTCATGATCTACAGAGAGTTGTACAGCCAAAGATGAAGAAACTTTAAAATTTTATTCATAATTTTTGATATTACGAAACAATAAAAAGTGTCATAACTTAAAATGGCACGGAGCCGAAGCGGGATACAAAACTTACTTTGTGTTAGACAGAGATACAATATTCTGGTCATTTTTACACTAGCCTTGTATAACAATTACGTGGTAGTCGACGACCTCTTAAGCAAATACATTCTTTCACATCCTAGAGCGACATGAAGTAAACTCCTTACCTGGGCACCATATTCTGATCGATATCCACGATGCTGTTGTCTTTGTGTTTGCTCTCGCGTTTCTTGGTATTTCGGGGTTTCTTGGGTGGTGCGCGGGATATGCATTGAGAACAATACCATTTCCCGCGTGGATTCTGAACAGGAAAATAGGAATTTTTTCAAAAATTCAAAACATTTTAGCATTCATATTTTACAAATGTAGTAGTCATTATAGTAGAGCTACGCTGGAGACGAATACTTTATCAAGAATAGCATAAGTAAAAAGTAGCATAAAAGGGCCGGCTCGCCCGGGGAGGTACCACACTGCCGTAGAAAACCGGCGTCTGAATGGCGCTGCGTTGATTGCTTTCCATCAGGTGACACGCCTACTCGTTTGCCTTCCCATCCCTTAACAAAAAACCCAAATTGAAATTACAACATGTTTAGAAAGAGTTGAACAGGCCTAATTGTGTATACTGACAGTATTCGCACCGGTTATAACAATTTGGGGAATGTCCAGTAAGGTGTATTAATTGCAACACGTACCTTGGGCAACGGCGGGTAGTGGCAGTCTTGGTGGTAAGCGCGCACACACAGCGCGCACGGGATGGTGCGGCCCGCCGCCGCGCCGCCGCACACGATGCACACGCGCTCGCCGCGCGCCTTGTTCACGCACTCCCAGCAGTACCTTGAGTGGGGGAGAAACAAAACAGGTCAATTTGGAGTCCCACATTCCTCTCAGAAACCGTATACACTTATCCCCATATTTACACGGTACCTGTTTTAGACGATTTCGCTTTTACACGGTTTTTAAATTTTGAACAACTTAAAAATATCAATATCAGCCCGCGACAGTCCACTGCTGGACATAGGCCTCACTCAAGACGCGCCACCTAGCCCGATCTTCGGCTATACGCATCCAGTTTGCCATACGCCTTGCGCAGATCGTTGCTCCATCTAGTAGGGGGGCGTCCCACACTACGTTTTGCCGAGACGTTACTTATAAATATATATACATATATGGTTGCACATTCGCATATACATATTAAAAAAAAAGAAGTCGTATTCATGACTAGATTGGAGGTGGGCCAGACACACTGTACGATGTAACTTAGGGAAATTGAGCCGAAAGATGGTATTTAAGGAATAGTAAGAGGAAAAGAGGTCGTCCAGTAAGGACATGGGAGAATGACCTCAAACTAACAGTAGGGACATGCCAGACACGAACAACAGAAGATAGTAAACCATGGAGTTGGAGGAGGCCTATGCCAAAAGACACATTGAAATTAGGAGTTTTCTCTGATATTTCGAAATAAAAGGCTTTTATTATTATACATGACTAGAGGCCATACGTAAATTATCGTGTGTTTCTAAGTAAACATCTAATATTGTTGTGTCTCACCAATCTCCCTCCGGTATCTTCTCCATCCGAGGTTTAAAGCAGTATGTGTGGTAGCCCTTGTCGCAGCCGTCGCATAACAACAGCTGATCCTCATTGTCACCAGATAAGCAGAATTGACAATTCTGGAAATAGAGCAAAAGATAAGATAAAATATATAAATATGTATATAGTAAGCCACAGCTGGAAATGGCCTCCCCCAGAATTGAGGGATGTTGTAAATTCCATGCATTCAATGATGGGCGGATTAATTTCTATAATTCAAATATACAGCCTGCTGCTATCCGACTTTCCCAACCTTTTATGGACTACTTACAAGAAAATATAGAAATAAAAATGACTGACGCTGGATCGTATATATAATAAGACACCTCTTTCTCGCATAGGTTGTATTTAATAGCAAACTGCTGATGCACAATTCTGGCTACTTGGTTATGTCTGTGTAAACATTCACCGTTTGATAGCTGAGAACAACCAAAAATAACATGCCTTAGTGATTCTCACAGAAGGTGGCACGCTAGGCATATATCAGCCGTGCCGTCTTTCAGGATATATTTCCAGTAGTTGTTAGTTTTCATAACTTCTTCTTCGTCTTGTATTGCACAGACAAAACCCTCGGTCTCACTGAAGAGATCACCAAATTGCAACCAATGTACCGAAGCAGGTTTGTTTACATCAGCACTGGTTAGAGATTGATGAAAATAGCCATGCATCTGTTTGCCACTCCATACGTATATAAGTATAATTATTATTATAATATCAGACCGCTTTCATGATGCTCTTGTCCCAAGCGACGGCGGCGTCGAGGGCGTGCAGAAGCATCGCGAGCTGCGCAGATGTGTTGCAGCGCCCCACAGCCTCCCGCCACACGCACAGCCCCCGCGCGATGCCCTTGTTGTCTGCAACAACAACAACAAACAACTCTTTTATGTGGAACAGTCTTTGCTTGTGACTCAAATATCTTATCTCCTTCCTGCCTATGCCTCGAATTAGCATGGGTGGTGTACCTAATGAAAAAATGAGACAAAACTCAGAGGCTTTTTTTTATTATACTTTTGTGATACAAAAGAAACGATAATTGCATATGAATGAATGTCAATCTATCAATATTGACATTAATTTTGTTAATCCAAGTCACGGTGCCATCTATTAGTTAAGTTGCGATTAAAAATGACGGAGAGATAAATTGTTTGTTTTAGCTCTTTCCGTATAATATTTAGAAAGTTATCTTTTATACAAACCTTGTTCTACGTTCTTAAGTTATACGCGTGCATACATTTCGGCGATTCATTTTTATTTATATAGATTAAAAATAAGTTATATAAAAAAAAATTGATGGATGATTATTTTGTATTCAATTTTTATTTATACTTTAGAATATTTATATATTTTATATAAAAGACGGCAAACACAAACTTAATTAAGGTTTTGCGTATTTGATGATGATGATAAAGGAATTAATATTTGAAAAAAAAAAAAAACAATTGTATTAACATCAAATGTCATCTACTACAAGTTGAAAAAAAATGTATTTGAACTTGAGTGAATGAATATAAAGTATTTTATATAAAGATTGAAAATTTGAACAAAATATATAAATATAGAGGGAGAGTGTGAACTAATAGTAGGAATCGAAAAAATGGTTTGTTCCAGTGAACTTGCCGCCCATATGACATAGCATAAGTTCATTCAAATTATGTGTATCTATTCTACACTTACTCCAATGGATACGAAATAGTATTTAAAAACGTATGAGCTCATAAGTTAATCAAAAACAGCGGAATACACCAGCATTTCAGTGCGAACACTGTCGAAGAAGAGGTTCTATTGACTGTTGAGAAGTACAAGCAATGATTCAATGCCTATGGTCCGTTTTGATTGCTTTTCATCAGGTGACACGCTTGCTCGTTTATCTTCCTATCTTGTAATGTATCTTACCTTTTCCCTCACTTGTGTCAGAGTTCTGAGGCGAAGTGGCAGAAGCGTTTCCGTGTTCGGCTTGTAAGACAGCTCCTAACGTCGCCTCCGTAGTGCTGCCATAATAAAAATATTAACTATTATATAAAACTGCATTACCATTGACTGACTGACTCACTGTCTGACATGTTATTAGGAAAACTGCAAGAGATGGAGGGTAAATTTGGTGTAGGAAATGTTCGGACAGGTCTTGAGGCAAAGGAATTATATCCAAACCTTGAAAATCTGAACTTGGTAAAAATGTGTTCGGCGACCCGCCCGGATCATAGCAGGTACCGGGGTCGCGTTTAGACAAAAAATGTGACAAGTGCGACCACATGGGTGGGGAGAGAAAAAAATACAAAGTGACGGAAAGCTAGATGATAGAATCATTTATGTGGAACACATTCTTAATTAAGTAATGTGCGTATGTTAATTATGTTAAAAACAAATTACTCATTAGCCCATAGCTAGATTGTAATTATAATGAGAAAATCTACAATAGTAGAATCATCTTTACAAAAAAATATATATGGGCCGATATCGCTGAAATTTGGTAAGAGGCCTAAACGTTCGCGTGGCTTTGAGAGGCTATACAGGCGGGCCCCGAAAAGTTACTTAAAAAAAATCCTCACTTCTTACTTTTGATGCCATCTTACGGATAACTTAAAGTATATCCGATGAAATACTTTGTATTTAGCTAAAAAAATATTCTTTATATATTTAACTAAGAAAGGTTTTATCCGGTTCGAAGGACCAACGGAAGTTTGGGGTACGGATGGGAGTGTATTTTAAATGTTAATGTTGTTTAAAAGCAAACACTTCATTGTTCCGAATCACAAGGATAAATTATTACTAATAATTTTAATAAATAAATTATTAAAAATGTTAAATCTTAGTATGCACCTGGACTGGACGGTTACCAACGGTGCACAGATTAATTAAATAATTGTCTAAATTATTGTACTTTGTAATGTCGACGACTAAACACGATTCACGTGTTCGATGTCAACATTACATAGAATAATATTTCTCAAACTATGAAAGACTATCAGTTTTTCGTTGTCCTGTATAATTATTATTCATACTAAAAAGTACATAAGAATTTTGGTAATTTGGCCCACTTTACATAACATTTCTTTAACCCTCCACCTATTTATTCTTACAAACAATAACTTTTTTGAAATAAATTATTATTACCAAACAAGTTTCATGCTGTAGTTACCAAAATATTTAAAAAAACACAAATACACACTTTCCTTTCCACCTCCACCACAAAATAAATAAAATATCAAAAATCAAACAGAAAACGTATGTAATAAAAAAATCCAGTCCCAATCTGTCTATCAAGTTTGGAAATTATGGGGCAGAACCTCGCGTTCATATGGGTGGCCAATGTCTAACAGAAAATTCTTATGGATATATTAATTAATAAAGGTCTGTGTATATTGTATTAGATCACAGGTTCCCAACCTTTTATGGACTACCAGAAAAAATGTTTATTTACGCCATAATAATCAGATAAACATTTTAGACGGCTAGATAAAATCATTTTTCATGAAAATATTAGCAGTAAGAACTTTGAACACGCTACCGCCTCCATGAAAAGCCCCAATGCCCAATGCGGTACTATCTCCGTTGGGAATCTATGTATTAGATTCATCTATTGAGGATTTTTCTACTTTTGAACTAGTGCAATCTAAACTGAGAATTAAAAAGGAACTAAATATGATCAACTTGGTTTATTTAAATATTAAACCTATAAAAATTATAATAGTGAGTTACCGTGAGTGTACTAATAATAAAAAAGAAATACAAGGACTTAGACTCCCAGACCTACAATAAGACTGAGTGAAGTTGTGTTTTAATTTCATTTCTATGATCTGATATTATTATCAGTTATATTGTTTAATTGTGGTGGAGTATTATACAAGATAGTTCGATTAAGGCGTTTAAGTGAATTGATATGAAGTAAATGCGTATATTGTGACTTTTTAAATTGACTGTAAAAGTCCATAGAAAGTTTTGATAAAATTGCCACCATTTAATCAAGACGTAACTTGACAAGCTACCTAAGTACATTCCAAGATATTTGATATTATTATATTTTACTTGACACTGGCATAATAGTTAAAACTAATTGCCATCAAATAATACAAAGAATACAATGAAACCTGTACGTCATGCAAATATTGGTCCTGATGCGCGAATCGTAATGCAAACCGATTGGAAAGCGAAAATTTCGTCACTGTCCAATTTGGGTCAACAGTTCAATGTGAACAGTCAGAATTTTTGCTCAGCTAAGATCCGCAACAAGCAAACTGAAATAGAAAAATAATAATGTGTTGTTACTGGATTTACGGGAAATTTAAATCTTACCCAAAAACACACATCGCGGATCTTAGCTAAGCAAAAATTCTGACTTTCCACATAGTAATGGATTTCTGCAAAGTAACACCTGACTACATTAATCATCAATAGTTGAAGTAAAAACCGTTTACCTCCCTCAGTACATAAAAAAAAACTACATTACATATCAACTGTTATACTAACTAGCCTTACCTTAAAGTATAGGACATAGTGTCCTAGCTCACACACACACTACTTCACCGTTAAGCGTGGTGCACACATGACAAGCTACCATACAAGAATCAGAGTTTGACTTTACCTAGCATACCTTTGTACCAAAGGCGGTTTGAGGTATCTCCTTTCGATGTGGGCCTCCACGGATGCCAGTTTGTGCCTCGCACGGGCAACAATTTCGGCACCGGTGGCCTCTTCGGGCAACGCGAGTCGGGATGGTCGCCAACCTTTCACTTGCATCGAAGCTGCAGCCACTCTTTCTTCTAGTGCTTCCACCTGAAATTAACAAGTTAATTAATTTAAAAATACAGAAAAAACGGTGAAATGTTTAAAAAAAAGTATAAAGCTATGTTACTTAACAGTTAAACATTTTATAACAAGTTTGTCACGTATTGTTTTTATTCTTATGTATATGAGGCTTGATAGATTGTAGGTTTATATGTGGGGTCGATCACAAGTACACTGTTTGTTTCTTAAGTTGCGCTGCACTGTATCGCCGTGAAGATCGGGCGGTGGAAGAAAATCAGTTTCTCTGCTGAACGAGTGGAGGTTTTGACTGAACCACCCACCCATTTCCATTTGCATGTACTGTTGGTTGTTTTTTTATGGGATAGGAAAACAAACGAGCAGGCGTGTCACCTGATGGAAAGCAATCAACGCCGCCCATAGACATCCGCAACGCAATAGGCAGTGCGGAAGCGTTGCCGACCTTTGAAGAAAGTGTCATTATGGTAGTTGGAGGGGGAGGGTGTTGGGCCTCCGGAAGCTCAGCCGCTCACCGTACGAAGCGCGGTAGCTAAGCTACCACTCAGACACCGATTTTCTGCGGGAGTGTGTTACCTGCCCGGGGAGCCGGTCCATTCATGATACAGAAAAATACTATGCCATTCTTGACAAAGTATTCGTCTTCAGCGTGGCTCTACCACTATGAAAATAAATATAATTTAATGTGTGTGTCATCTAACTATGTAATATTGAATAATGTCTAAAACTATGCAAAGATATATTCTTGGTTGGTAGAAGTCTAATGTAATAACATTGATGAGACACATACCATAGCAAGCAACTGCATGTCGACACGTCTTGCAGTAACGGCGCAGAACGAGTTGGGTGGATCAGGAAGAGGGAACTCTTCCGTGTCCTGACACTCCTCACCGGTCACCACCAACTCCGTGCTTGCTGTATCGCCTTTCTCGATGTATAGCTGTTCAAAATCATTCATTAATTAGACTTCTTCATATAAATCCTTCAATAGTACTAATTTTCTTGTATAATAGTAGTAATCCTTCAATAGTAAAAATTCTTGGCATTCAAGTAAAATATAATTTTACTTGATTGCCATTTATTATAAGGGCTACCAGATAGGTTTGAAAATGCCTCTTTCTTTAAAAGATATGTAAAATTATTGTATTGAAGTAAAATAAGAATCATTTATTCATTGGAATTAATGGCTTTCAATAGTGTCAAAATAGCACGGATGATTTCGCCAATGTCACGTAGAATGAAGAAGACACGAAGAAGATTAATCGGTGCGGATAGCAATGGAATAAAAATAATCAACATTTAGATACATTTCATTTTTACCTCCTCACTACCCGGCCTGGTCGAATCGTTATACTGACAAAATGGCGGAAAACAAGATGGCCGCCATCCAACCCTAAAATCGAAAGTTATTAATGGGCCGTTTTCACTGATAGTTGGCAAAAGCCCGAAACGCTCCCTTAGCTTTGAGAAGCCGTCGCAGCCCCGAAAAGCTAGTTAATGATATAGCCACCTATTCATTTTCCCGCCTTTTCAGAATATACCTCTTTATTCTGCAGTCGTACCTTGTTGCCAATAGTGGGCACGTGATGTAAGAAAGCGGCGGCAAGTTCTCGTTCGCGCACACCGCGCGGGTGCAAGGCACGCAGCAACGCGCCGAGCTGGTCGGGCTCTGTAATGCGCCACCAACCGTGTCTGCGGTAAATAACTACGAATTAGTTCGCGTACGTACGTACGGCGCCACCACGGCACGGGCAAAGTGGCTGCTTCTGGAAAAGGATTTACATTAGCGGTCACGTTATGAACGAGCTAGCCGAATTTAGATAGGCAGATACATACAGGGTGTCCCAGAACTCAACGTCAAGCCGAAGCGGAGTGCCAGGATAAATTGTAACCATCATGACAAAAATCAGAAAAAAAAATCTATGCCATGCAATTTGAAAATTATGGGCATTTAAGAAAAACCTAGAAATTTGGTCAAATTGTAATAAAGAATATACAGGCTCTTTATTGTAGACCAAAAACAAAATTATACAATTATTGATTTTAATATTTATATATAAATGGCGGTATTATCGCTAACAGCGATTTATTGCAGACAACCGTTGGATTAAAAAGATAATTTGCTGTAGGTGGTGATACATATATCTTCAGAATGATAGAAAAAAATACTAATAAAAAAAGTTAGCAGCTTTAAGCATAACTGTAATAGCCATAATTTAAACCTCAATGCTCAATGTGGTTGTTATCCCGTTTAAAGTTTCAAACGCAAATTATTCACCTATAAAAGAAGATCTCCTTGCGAAACATAAAAAGCTTGAACATTTATGGCTTTGAGAGCTGTTTATATTTTAATGAGTTAGAGTTACGATTCTTGAAACCAGTTAGATAGCCGATAAGAAGAAACAAAAATGTTGTAAAATCATTTAAATGTTTATTTAGTTAGAATTAATGTCGTCTGTAATCTAGGATACTTTTTTGTATGACATGATTACATGTACGAGGTACGAAGTATTCGAAAGATTAAGATTTTTTAGGCATTAGAGAAAACTTTGGAAGGCATGTGATGTCTAGCTGTATAAGAATCTCGTAATGAGCTGTCTGCACACCGTCCTAGTTCATACCGTTTTGTAAAAATTAGAGGAGGTGTATGATCAGAGTAGCACGTACATATAGACTTTTATGTTGCTACGTGGTGTATTCACCTAGTTTCTACACTAGGAAATTTTTTATAAAATGTAGTACAGCGCGCGGTCAGACCCTTGTGAGTAGTCATTTGTCGTTCTAGCTATTTTGGATTATAAACTATAAAATAGTAAAAACCTGCCTATCACAAATTCATGCCAAAGGACAATAAACCTTCCCTCAAATTTACCAGATCTCTATGTATCGTTTAAATAAATATTTCATTCAATTGGCTTATTGAATAATTAATTTATTAATAATAATATTATTTATTTATTTAAACTTGCACAAGGTCCACAACCGGCGGACTAAATGTAAAAAAATAGTTTGAATGTGGTGCAGCAAAAATTTTATTGAATTAGTGTCACAATCAAATAAATCATTATATATAGATAGATCAAAATATATCATTTCAACTAATATTCAACTCTTAAATGAATAGTATATGCCAAGATCAAAAGATTTTCTGTGATCACTGATGGGTTCTTTTTTTTATATATATTCACGCTTATCCCCCGCAGAGGTTGGCAGAGAGCACAGAGCTCCATCCGCTACCATTTATCGCAGCAAAACGGCTCTCCATTGGTCGCTTCACCTCGTGAGAATCAGGGCGTGACGGGTGGCGAACCACGTCGCAGTCATTTTTCAAACAAATTAGGGTTATTATTATGTATAAGTTGTATATTTTGTGTTTTTATTCGATACAAACAAACATTTTCCTTAAATACTAGCAAAACATAAACATTTTCCTTGGAATTTATGATATATAATTAAAATATAAATTTATGATCTTTTTTTAGGGTTCTCACCTCAACTCCTTAGGCACGTAACTCCCCTCCACTTTTTTAGGCAGGCCATGTACTTTACAATGCTCCAACTGCTCTAGCTCGTCCGGGAACATCTGTATGGGGGGCGGACTGTCGCAGGTGACGTATGTAGATAACGCGTTGAAATTCAAGAGGCCCAAACTAGAGAGTCCCGAAGCTTTAGCCTTCTGAGCCGCTATCTCTGCCTTGGCCGAGTCTGCTTGGAGTTCCTTTTCCAGATCATTGTCCTTAAAAACAATCCGATTCATTAACTGAAAGATAACTTATTAAGAAATAGTGAAGAATAGTACCAAGTAATGGGTTATGCACAAAGTGAGGACTTTACTCCTTTCATTAATTTGTTTTTACTATTGTTCGTGTATGTGGAGTAAAAGAAGGTGTCGTGACAAAAGTCGGATGCTTAGATGGTTGGGGCACATAGAGACGATGGATGAAAGACTATTGGCAAAAGAAATTTAATTTTAATTTAGGAAGGGTCGGTAGGGGAAGACCAAAGAAAATATATCTTGACCAAATTGTCGAAGTTATATGCTGAGATCATGACAGGTTAGGACGACAGGAGATCTGTGATCTCTGCCTACGCTTACAGGAAACAGGCGTGACGATATACATGTGTGTATGTACGGACTGATAAATTGTATAAATCAGGAATTCCCAAAGTGGTCGATATCGACCTCTTGCGGTCTAAATCAGTTTCCGAGGGGTCGATATAAACGAAAAATGGTTTTGGGGGTCAAAAAGGTCTAAAAATAGACCTCTACGAATTAACACAAATTCTTATTTGAAGTTTTTAAGATACGTGAAACAAGAAACACCAAGCACACCCATCTAATTGATTAAGAAACTATAAATTTGTTGTTACTTTACTCTTTATTAATTAAATATTAAGGTATTTAAATTTCAACATTAAGATATTTTTTACAAAACTATTGTGTAACAATTTAAAATTACTTTAATAAATGTTTAAACTCATAAAATAAATGCATAACACAGTATCCAACAGATAGTTTTATTTTAATCAAATGAAAATTCCTTTTTAGGGGCTCAATGGAGTTTTAGAAAAGTTATACAGGGGTCGATGATCAAAAAAGTTTGGCAACCCCAGGCGTAAATAGATAATTGATGTTTATTCATTTCACCTGCTTCTTACCTGTTCTTTATTATCTTCCTCGAGCTCTTCTTCTTGAATATTTTCATCTTTCTTTATGCTCGCGTCTATCATCTCCTGGTCCAGCCCGGACATGGTCAGGCTGGAGTCTGTATAAATGTTGTTGGTTGGAACTTGAACACTAGTCACCATGCTATTGAGTGTGAAGAGACTCGGGTCGTTTAGTAAATGTAAGTTGTTTGACACATCCCACTTGTGACCCTGGCACATGACCACCTCAGAACAAGTATGCTCGTTGTCACAGAACTCGGGAACCTTTTGTTCGTGAACCGGCTTTTCCAGTTCACTGTTATTAGTCAAATATGAACTTTCATGCCTTAATATTGAGAACCATTTTCCTTCGAGCATCTTCATGTATAGTTGTGAATGCGCACTCTCCGCGTCCACGATCTCCTTCTTCATAAGGGCCTCCTTGTGGTCCAATTCTTCTTTAATCTCTGCCTCTGCTGCCTTTTTAGCTGCGTCTAATTGTGAAGAGACAGCCTCTGCCATCTTTCTTAACTCTTCTAGATTGTTGACTAGTTCATCTTTGCTCTCCTCTGTATCTTCTTTGTCCATTGATTCTGCTTTTACAACATTTTCAACTTTAACAATCTCTTGTGATTTATCGATTGGCTCCGCTTGAGTGGCAAACATAGGTTTATGCGTTGGTTTCTGGACTAAAAATGCGGTGGGAATGGAATCTTCAATATCCAGTAAGTCTTCCTCCTCTTTATTCTGTTTTTGTTGAATATATTTCTCTTCCATTTTTATTGATGAACCTGTATCGAAAAAAGTTGATAGAGTTAATTATCTGTTTTGAATTTGTAAGTTTTATGGATCTGCAGTTATTCAATTAGACAATATAAATTCAAATATAAAAATTAAAATGAGAAACCAAAAACGCGCAAATCAAAACAAAAAAAAGTATATAGTAACTACCAAAAAGCAAAACACTCTGAATCGATTAATATACTGTGGCTGTATATTAACATTTTTCTATCATAAAACTAATTACATTTATGTCGTATAAAATAAACTTAAATAGCAAATCTAGTATCGGTTTGACATTGGCAATTTTATTGTACATTCTCGAAGATACCTACTTGTAAAGTGACAGTAGCGTCTACCGAAGTAAAAAATCGAAATTACGATCACCAATACCCGCCAATTACGCAAATATACGAAAATATCATGGATTTATACCAAAACCCCCAATAGTTTGAACCGGCATCTTTGGTCCTTCAAACCGGATACTAAGAAGCACATTTAAATGGAAACACTAGTATTTTCATTTTACTGTACGTACTAACACAGTGTATTTGTAACACCTGTGGATAGTTTTTCATAAATTTAAAAAAAAATAACGATTGTTGAACTCACCTTCCACTTTGCAGGTGCCATGCTTCACGTTTGGTTCGTACTTAATGATCTGCGTGTGGTCGCTCAGGTTTAACTCCGATTTTATATTTCGCAGCTCCAACTCGCTCTGCAACGCCTGCTCTTGTCTTTCCGCTTCAGTCTCACCTTGCTTCTCTTCTTCCATTTCCGTCGTGTCCTTATCTCCTGTTAGTAATCAACATACCTTACTTAACTTACAACGTATATCTCTTCTATAATCCAGTAAATATTTAAAATGTGAGAAATTTTCTTTTTTACCATATATGAGTTGGCTAAAGTACCACCACAAGTGAAGTACTCACTCCCTCACTTTCGCATAAAATCGATATCCCAGTAGTTTTGTTTTGTTACTGAACACCGTTCGTTCGTTCATTTCTCCTTCCTCTTCTTCTCTTTTTACCTTCCATTATTCACTCACATTCATAAATCTACAGTGCTATTGAAGTTGGAGGATATCCATAGGCGACAGTAATTACTTAACACCAGGTGATCTGTTTGCTGTTCTCGGTAAACATCTAAAAATAATTTACCTATTTTCTTGTTTGTGCAGTCTGATTGTTCCTTTAGTGCTGCCGCTTCTAAAGCTTCCTGATAGGGGAGTATTTCTGGTTGAGCTGATTCCATCGCCTCTACGAAAATCCCGCCGCACTTTCCGAGCGACCAATATCGTCTCCAGTATCTGAAAATACGTTCAATGCATCCATATAAGTTTAAACTTTGAAATATTTAAATTTTTATAAGAAAAATATAGAGATTTTTGATGATGGGATTTTTACTGCAATTATACAATAATATTATTTTGTAACGAAACGGTAGTTTGTCTAATATAGATAAAAAGTTTTTTGTTTATCTATCTAATCTGTTTACATTTTTCATTATTTTTAAGGAATTTAATTTTTATTTCATAATCAACATGTCATATCAATCTCAAGTTATGTGTCGACAAACGTGCATTACGTCAATTGTTCACAAACCACGTGAACATTATTTGCGTTTTGGATATAAACTTAAAATACATTAGTAATAAAGTATAGGTTGTAATAAAACAATAATTTTAAATATTTCATAGTTATTTATGCATTGTTTTAAATATTTTCCCAAATATAATCTACGCCCATTGAGGGCGACGCCGAAGTCTTTGTTAAATCTTGTATGATATTTTATCCCTTAGAAAAGAGTTACCAGCAAACTAAAGTGGCAATGGGCTGGTTACGTTTGTCGGAGATCCGACATCCACTGGAGTGGAATGGACAAACGCTGGAGTGGAGACTGCGTTACAGCAAACGTACGTACGTTACGTGTTGAACGCCCCCTGGCTAGATGGTGCAACGATCTGCGTAGCGCGGCTGGCGAAAACTGAATGCGTGTGGCAATGGGCTGGTCACGTTTGTCGGTTGTCCGACAATCGTTGGAGCAGACGAGTGCTGGAGTGGAGACCGCGTCTCGGCAAAAGTAGTGTGGGACGCTTCCTGGTTAGATGGTGCGACGATCTGCGCAGGGCGGCTGGCGGAAACTGAATGTACGAAGCCGAAGATCGGCCTATGTGGCGCTTCTTGGGGGAGGCCTATGTCGAGCAGTGAACTACTGCAGGCTGTAGATGATGATTGATTGATGATATTTTATGTCACCTGTCCTGTCCGTAGCACGTGGCCCGCAGAGCGTGCGAACCCGCCGCCAGTTGCTGCAGCTGTTGTTCCGACTGACGGAGCAACTTCTCCAGCTTGCGGGACAGCTCTTCCGATGACAAGTTCTTATCTTCGTCCTGGGTTGTGTTTATAGCTTATTAGTTTAATATCTAATTAGAAATGCAACCGAGAAAGAAATGGGCGAAAGATGCAACAGAATGATGCCCAAGATATAAGAGAAGAAAGAAAGGTAGACTGTAAAATAGGTGGGATGATGACCTTAAGAAACTAGCAGCATCACCCTGGATGAAGAAAGCGAGAGACAGAACTGTATGGAGGTCACTTTATTGAGATATTGGGGAGGCCTATGCTGAAAAGCAAGACAATCGAACGGGTGTCTAGAGATTACATTTACAATTAGCAAATAGGTTAAAGTATTAAGTTTGAATGTAAATAAAGGCTATTTTTATTTGATTTAAATTTAATATTTATCATCATCAATGAAACAATTAAAGGGTGCCGCTGGACATTGGACTCTTTCAAAATTTAGGTGTGTTGTCGTAGCCTCCATGCTTGGTGACAATATAAATGATGTTTAGATAGTTTGATATGTAGATGGGCACATAGAGAGGATACATAAAAGAAATTTACGTTGCGGATCTGGCTAGAAGGGTTGGTAGGGGAAGACCAAGGAAAACATACCTTGACCAAATTTCTGAAGTTTTTAGGAAAGGCCAGGTCAAGAGTACCCTTAACCGGCGAGCTTGCATGAAGAGTGATAAGTGTGGAGAAAGCAAGAAAAGTATGCCGAGATCATAGCAGATGGAGATCTGTGGTCTCTGCCTACCCCTACGGGAACAGGCGTGATGATATGTATGTATGTATGATAACATCCTGATGTGGGGATCGAACCGGAACAAAGAAAAGTGAACCATTCAAATTTATTACCTCTTCGGGTTGCGTTCCCTCACTCTCCAGGTCACTAAGCATCGCATCGCAGTCGCCTATAACACTGTCCTTTTCAAGCTTCGAATTATCCAGTGGCGAACACTCGTCTTTGTTGTTGTTGAGCATCTCTTTACTTTTGATACTATTGGATAAGTCCTTTAAGGGTGAAAGTTCCTTGTCACTCTCCTCAATCGTTGTGCTATCTTTGTATGGGGACGGCAAATCTGACGGCTTGGAGGTGTCCGCCTCTAAGTGTGACTCATCCTTATCAAGTTTCTTCGGCGTTTCACTCTTGTCGCTCATTGAATGATCTGTAAATGAAAAATGTTAATAAAATCCTTTTTTTTTGTAAGACACAGAATTTTTTTAAAATTGAAATTGAGGACTTTTCCCGCCAACAAATTAGTGACAAAACAAATCAGTGACGCTGTGTTTTTATTTCGTTTCCATAATCTTATATTATTATCAGTTATATTGTTTAATTGTGGTGGCGTATTATGCAATATAGGATTCGATTAAGGCGTATAAGAGAAGTGATATGAAATAAGTGTATCGTAACTTTTTAAGTTGACTGAAAAAATCCATAGAAGGTTTTGGTAAAATAGCCATCATTTTATCAAGACGTAACGTGACAAGCTGACTTGTTACATTTCAAGAGATTGGATATTATTGTATTTTACTTGACTCATCAAAGAAAAGAAAAGTCATTAAGTAAATATTTTATTACGCTCTATTTCTATTACATTTTTTATTTATTTTCGCAGATCTTAGCTCAGTAAATTTTGACTTTCTTTCTTAATATAGAAAGTATTACAATTATTTAAAAATTTAAAACTCTCTCACCGAGCTCTTTATAAATTTTTATCTTTATCTTTAGAAAATAGATACAGCACAACCTATTTATTTGTTTATATTTACCGTCGTCGTGAAGATGCGGTGAAATCTGGTGCATGTTGGCGGTGCTTTCCTCCACAAGCCGCTGCATCCGCTCCAACGCCAGTGCTTGTTGCTTCTCGGCCTGTTCTGCCCGCAGCTTTCGAGTGTGGAGCATACGCACTCTGAATACATAGAATACGTGTTTTAACCATGAACATCCTGTTTTTGATATTTTAACCCTTTGCGAACGAGAGGTGACTCTCATTCACCATATGATTTAATGCTGCAACTCGAGAGGTGACTCTCACATCACTTTGTTTGGTGTGGAAATTAGATGCGATTTTCTTTTCCTAACCACTGCTTATATAATTTTATAAAAATAACGTAATCTTCCTTTAAAACTGCGTAATATATTCCTGTTTGAAATTAGTTCAATTTCATACTGCGGACTGTTTTTTCAGCATGAATTTAAACTTGTTTTCTGATCCCAATGGAATTCGTCCATTATCTCCGATTTCGAAAACATCTCCCTAAATAGAAAGCTGTATAACATTCTAACAAAAGTTAGGAGGGATTGCAAAGTCTGCTCGCTCAAAGAAATAACCCCGGCAAAAGATATCAAATGACATACGATTGTGATGCTTGTCCCGAAAAGCCGGGCGGCATGCATCTCGATATGAAATATCATATAAAATAATTTTCCAGCTTAAATCAAAACCTTATACTGAGGAAATGATTGCATTATAGTAGGCAAAGTAACGAAACAGGCGGAGTGACAAAACCTTATGTATTCACAGTAATCTGAGACACAATTTATACTCTTTATACCTGTAAATAAGAACTAGTTTTCGCTGTAAACTTACTTTCGTATTTTCAAGTCCATAAGGTATCTCTCCTTTCGCAGCTGGTTCAGTTGGTCGAGCGATGCGTCGATCTGTCGTAACACGGCTTTGCTTTGCAGTAGTTCGTCGCACAGGTAGGCCAGTATGCGGGCCTTGGTCGTCGGATTTAAGGCGAGGAACGGCTTATCTCGGAGGGTTTCTGGCAATGGCAAATGAAAAAATAATGTGAAGTGAACAGGCAAGAAGTATAGTAAGGATACAGAGAAGGCTATTCTCTCTTATTTTATGACTAATACTACTTTTAATTCCATAACACAGAAATAAAATATACATATATACATATTTTTACATACATACATCTATACGTAATATCGGTTTAGAAATACCGCCGAAGGTAGTTCCATAGAGTGGTGTTGCGTTGAATGTAGTTTCGGGAAAAACACACCATATTGGATAGCCACTTATCCAGATTGTGGTGATGAAATTTGGGTATGTGAAGATATTAAAAAAAAACTATTTCATGGTTTACTATAGCTGATCACACTTGTTACCGGACAGTTTGTAGGTGGCGTTGCTGTGGAGGTGTTCGTAGTAGGCAGCGTTCTTGGTGTGGGCGCAGGTGTGCTGCATTTCAGCGTCGCTTTGGTGGTGATCCGCTATCCTCCGTTCTCTCTCACGTTCCGCAGTGAGACCTAAACAAGGAGGCAAAAATGGCGTATGTATTGTGGAGGTCTCTGAGGTGTGCTAGTTGTGAATGCGATGGTTCAGGTCGCGTGTTAAATAAATTAGCACTCAGATCCACCACCAGCTATTTAATAATTGTTATTACAATTCCCTTAACGTTAAATTATAAATTTACAAGTGATCTATGACAAACGATCAGAAAACATTGAGTATTAATTAAAGAACTAATGAACAATTGGTTATAGCGAGCGTGTGTGCTGACTGTTACTGTTTGTTATCTCTCTACTATCTGTCTTTTGAATAGTTCTCGACCAGGTCTTTATACGGTGCTTTCGCAAACCGCTACAATACAGTATGAAGTCCACTATAGTATAATGGTACTTATTAATTATTAATGGAGTCAGGCGTTACTTTGCGGAAATCCATCACTATATGGACAGTCAAAAGTTTTACTTAGCTAAGATCCGCGACAAGCAAAACAATAACAGAAAATTAATAATGTGTGTTTTTCCCGTTAGGTTAAGTGGATTTATTTGGAACTTAAACCAAAAACTTACCGAAAATCGGCCATCAACTCTCCATCCACCAACCACAATACACAACAGGTAGACAACCGAAAAGTGACACTTTTCGGTTGTCTACCGTAGAGTCTACTATACCTGAAGATGCCTCGTGTTGGGGCGAAACACGTGTCGTTTAGAAGATGGAAAAGTGATAATGTGTGTTTGGTGTTGTGTATAGTGGTTGGTGGGTGGAGAGTTGATGGTCGATTTTCGGTAAGTTTTTGGTTTAAGTTCCAAACAAATCCACTAAACCCAACGGAAAAACACACATTATTAATTTTCTGTTATTGTTTTGCTTGTCGTGGATCTTAGCTAAGTAAAACTTTTGACTGTCCATATAATAATGGTACTTTATAAGTCCACATTAAATTTTTGACTGTCTGTTCTGTTTCTGCATGACTTACATATCAAACTTTAAAAAAAAAACATCGGTCATAACTAACTTAGTATTTATTCTACACTTTATTAACAATATGATATTGTTATGTAATTAAAAAATAAAATACAATTAAAAATCACGTGAGCACAATCACTTAAATGAAATAAATATAATTTATGGGATAGTAAGAAAGTAAGAATTTAATGTATAAGATAAGAATTTCTAATACTATTATACTATTTTTATTCTATTGTATTCGTGCATGAGTATTATTATATATTATACATATTCGTGTAATGTATTTAATATTTTGCTTTTATGCGCTAGCATCACCTCAAACCTTCTCTTCTCGCGGTTTAGTTTCCCGCATCGGAATAAATATATGTATGGCCTACAGACATTTATTCCAAGTCTGGTAGTCCCGCTAATCCTTATTGTACAAGCGTGGTGGATTAACGTCCGTACCTCCAGAAATGGGGTGGCCCATGTTCAGCAGTGGGAAATATATGGGCTATGAAAAAAAAAACAAGAGATTCGTCATAAACTTACCAGTGAGTGCCTTAACTTCGCCCGTAGCGTTAGCGTACAGGTATATCCTGAGCACCTCGCTGAGGTTTGCGGGAGTGATGTCTCCCATACGGATGGCGTGCCCTAGCAGTGTCGTGTGACGTCCAGGGTGCGGAATGCCAGGATCCTCTGTGGACCAAACAGAGCTTAAAATTAATAATTTCAACATACCTAACGTGTCATGTGTAAATCCTAAATAGCACTTTTAATATAATTAATTCATATAAAAATAATATTTCACTTATACTATAGGAAAGACTACAGCGTGGTAAGCATGGATTTTTTTAAATGCACCATACCGGATCGCCCCTCACCTAGATGTAACATACAAGATTTCTTTGAAGCTAGTTGTACGGTAGTAGACCTTCCTTGGAGCACTCTACATGTTAAACGTTATAAGAGATACTAAAAGAACATACACCCTCGCCTAATACAATTCTATTCGGCTCAGAAATACTGCTAAAAGTCTTTGGTTCCACAAAGTGGTTGAGAAATGCACCGTATTAGATCACTGCTGCTCATCAACTGACGTATATGCCATATCTTGTAAGTAGTCATGTGATATTTGCTGTATTCCAAGGATAGCATGGACAAAGAGAACGGCGATGTGACCGAGAAGTCAACCCCCCCCCCCCGATTGATTGCTGGTCGCCGCTGGATCCTTCGGAGGTGAACACACACATAGCTACCCTTTTTATGGGATAGGAAGGCAAACGAGTAAGCATGACGCGTGATGGAAAGCAATTAACGCCGCCCATAGACATTCGCGATACCATAGGTATAACGGAAGCGTTGCTGCCTTTAAGGTATGTGTAGGCTTGTTTTTGAAGTTGCCAATGTCGTATCGGCTTGGAAATACCGCTGAAGGCAGCTTGTTCCACAGGGTGGTGGTGCGTAGAAGTTTCGGAAAAAGCGCACCGTACTGGATCGCCACTCATCCAAAGCAAGTCTATAAAGCTTTGAATATCTATAACTTTTTTCTGAGGTTCATCGCCAATCAACTTGGACGACTTCCAGCTTCTAAAGTATGTAGGTTTCGGATAAAAGGCCATACATAAAGTACATCATACGTTAAGGGGGAGCGAGGGGACACCAATATTGGATATAGAGAGACAAAATAGGGATGAGTTTTAACCTTTGTGGCACCACATGCATAAATCTAAAGTGGCAAAACTCTTGAAAAAAATGGGGGTGGGGGGGTGATTTCAACAGCTTCTCTCGGCTAACTGCCTCAGTAACTGACATTAGGTTTTTGTATCTCCTCAGTGCTTAGCTATTACCTTCGATGGTGCATATGATTGTAAATCGCTTCTACGTTCGCGACCGTGAGTGGCCCAATGGCCAACTTCCCATGATGTCAGTGTTGCTAGAGGCAATTTAAAATCTCCTATTATAATTAAATTAATTGACGACAAAATGAGTTTTAGGAAATCAAAATATAGAGTTCAGGACAATCCTAACTGAAAAACGACGTACTACATATAGAAGAGAATAATATTCTACTGTGTATTGGTTTGGGAAATACATACCAATAGCGCAGACGAGAAGCTGAGTCAACACTTGGAGTAACTGCTCTTCAGCGTCCGGTGAGTATTCAGACATCAAGGCCTGCTGGAACGTGTTCAGCGTTGGCAGGGATTCCATGTCTGTAATAATAACGACCTAATGAATCTTGATGTGTTTCATATAAACTTTACTAACAAATTGTTACTTCTGTAATGCATCGTCACTTCTACAGCAACAGTAAGTAGCCACCCTGTTGGTAAAGCTCGCCAATGATTGGATTGACGCCATGTTCGGTCGCCATAGATAAAGCCTGGCCATGATGTTGGCAGTCCCGCCGGTAAAGCAGGCCGATGATTGGGTTGACGCCACGTCCGGCCGCCATATTTCCGCCGCAACAGTAGCAGCCCTGAAGGCAAAGCTGGCCCCTTTTTTTTGGTTGGGATGATGTCACGTCAGCGCCTAATTTTAGTCAATAAATAAACTAACAAACTCATTTTATGATATAGTTAGCGGTGAACCTCTCCCTGAGCGGTGTCAGAAAGAAAATATTAATTGTGATTTTGCTCCGTTTTCTTCCTTCGTGTTGCTATTTAAAAATACTTTCATTCTTCTCAGGCATACACTCCAGGCGGAGTGGTCGTGGTCGTGGATCTTAAAATAGTACGTTGGATGGAAGTTTAAAAAAAAAATTAAGCTCAACACTCACCAAAACCAAGAGTCTGTCCAAAGTTGTGAATGAACTCGAAAACTTGCAATATGTCCGCCATGGCTTGCCCAGGTAACTTAAGTCCGGGGATCCTATTCAGCGGTGGCAGCGGTTTCTGGTCTGATAATGATGAGTCTTCTTGAGGTCGTCTAAAATATGAAAATATACAATTATAATCATAAAATCATTTATTAAAACTTCATGTACAAATATGGTCCAAACGTGAGCTTAATGTCGGAATGCATTATTTTCTTTTCTTCGATAGCAACTAGTTACAACTATTATGCCAGTGTCAAGTAAAATACAATAATATCAAGTATCTTGAAATGTGCTAGTCATCTTGTCACGTTACGTCTTGATACAATGGTGGCTATTCTACCAAATTTTTTAAAGGTCTTTTTCAGTATTAACTTAAAAAGTCACGATACACGCATTATTTCATATTACTTCACTTATACGCCTTAATCGAACTATATTGTATAATACGTCACTACAATTAAACAATATAACTGCTGCTAATATAAGATTATAAAACATGAAATAAAAACACAACGTCACTGATGTAAGTTGGCGGGAAAAGTCCGGAATGCATTCCCTACACCGAATCCTGAAAATATTTTTTAATAATAAAGCGTTGCTAAGCAACCAACGGCCTTCATATATTCACAACCTTTTGCTGTTACAAAACTTAAATATTTTATGTCTGTTTTTAATTTAAAATAAGTTAATATATGAACAGTCAAAAGGTTTACTTAGCTAAGATCCGCGACAAGCAAAATAATAACAGAAAATAATTAATGTGTGTTTTTCTGTTGGGTTAAGTGGTGGGAAGAATTTTATTTGGAAATTAAACCAAAAACTTACCGAAAATCGGCCATCAATTCTCCACCCACCAACCACTATACACAACACCAAACACACACTACCACTTTTCCACCTTGTAAACGACACGTGTTTCGCCCCAACACGAGGCATCTTCAGGTATAGTAGACTGTACGGAAGACAACCGAAAAGACTTATTATTAATTTTCTATTATTGTTTTGCTTGTAGCGGATCTTAGCTAAGTAAAACTTTTGACTGTCCATATAGGGATGGATTTCTGCAAAGTAACGCCTGACTCCATTAATAATAAGTTAATAGACAGACATTTCCCGCCAACTAATATCAGAGGCGTTGTGTTTTTATTTCATTTTCATTATCTTGTGTTTTTATCAGTGATATCGTTTATTGTTTAGTTTATTGTATTGTTTATTATTGTAGTTCGATTAAAGCGTATAAGTGGATACTTCATTCCTTATATTTTCCATGAGTACCTCAATTCGGCTAATAGTTCCATTTCCTTCCTACGCTGATGTAGTTTGCCTTCCTTGGCCAACAGCCGGTCCAATAAGTTCTGGTGTTTCCTACGCTCCCGATCAGCCCAGCGCCGTCGCGCGTCCAGTTGGCGAACGAACGTCGTATGTTGGCGTCTTCTTTCTCGTTCCTATTGAAAGCGGAAAAGGAGAAATGTGAGAACAATTAGGCAGCGTACATTTCGGTTTTAGAAGAATATAACCTAGCAGTGACAGCGGATTTCTGGAGGAACGGACGTTAAAACCACCACGCTTGCCCAATGCGAATTGGCGGGGTTACTAGACTCGGTATAAATATTTGTAATCCATACATATATTTATTCCGATGCGGGAATCGAACCCGCGACCGTTGAATTCGCGGGCGGAGGGCCCCACCACTGAGCCAATTGGTCGTTTATGGGCATTATTTAAGATAAATAGAGTGCCTGAGAGAGTGAATTTTTAACCATTAATATATTATTTAACTACTTATAATTATTATAGTTTTACTTTTGATTGTTGAAGTTGTTGTTGTGAAAACTGGAATACCGAATAATGTATTTTATTTATACAACCATATATGGGCCACCGCTAGGTATGAGGTTGGCCCATTTTTACAGTAATGGACATTTGTATATAGGTATCAATCAGTAATGGAAATAGTTTCTTTAATTTAAATATACATACGAATTTTACACAACAGAAATAAAGAACTACAAGATTGTTCAAATTTTCAAGAACTTCAGAAGAAGTAGATACAAGCTAATTTTTATACATAACAACAAAGAATAAATGCGATGAATAAAAGCGATTGCGTTAGTAAAGTATAAAGCAAATAGCATGCACAATATACAGGTTGGATTTTGGCTAGGATAGTAAGGTGTATACCTTAACCTCAGTTGGTCCAATAGAGGTTTTTGATTCATATAATAATAAATATACGTTTGTGTAAATAGGCCGTTTTTATGTGAATGCAAGTCGTAATGCTAAAAGAAATTTCAAAATTCAATGTTTCCTCAGAATGTTTTTCTGTAGCTACAATGGTTCAGATACACCTGCCTTTACTGCCTAGTCCTTAAAATCCACACCTGTATACTGGGTCAAACAATCAGCGTCATTTGAATGTGGCCAATTACAATCTTAACTTCTATGCAATTTTCGATAATTGAACGAATAATAAATTTAAAATAAAATATAATACAAAGAACTGTCTATTAATTAAAAACTTAATTTACAGAATTTAGCATTAGAATTTTCGGTTATAAGTATGTTAAGATAAATCGCTTGACCAGATATCAGTAACTCTACTATAAATTCATTATACAGGATGTTCTCGTCGCAGTTTAAAAAAAAATTTTCCCATTCGTAGTTTACTCCAAAAGCAATATGTTTTATTTTACAAAATATCGTTTTTAACACAATTAGAAATATATTTCCATACAATAACAAACATGTGGACAATCAGCGTCACACGACGTGTCAATGACACGAAATATAATAATAATAATTCTTTGTTTATGGCAACTATCAGTGAATTCTGCCAGTGTCAAGTCAATCATGGAAGTCACACAATCAAATAAAAACTTAAAAAATAACGAAATATATAAACAGAAAAAAACTCGCACCGTGGTAACTTTCACGAGAGTATTAGAGAGATAAAAAAAGGATACAACAAAAAGTTAAACTACACATAAATAAGAAGAAAATGATCTTAATGCTATTAAAATTAAAAGAGCAAAATGACATGAACAATAATAATAATTAATTAATGTGCGAATGTATAAGCAAAACAGATGATATAACATATATAACAAGAATTAGACTACAACAACTACAAACGAATTTTATTAGCAGCAATAAAATCAGATAACAACTTAACAAAAGGGGTAAAAACAAAACCCATTAAGAATTTAAGATTAGCTGGACGAGAAATACTTGAAGGGATGACATCATATAAAGAATAAGAAAGTTTAGGACAATTAAAGAAAATATGATCAACATTACCATCTTCCAATCCGCACTCACAAATGGAACTATCACGGATTCTAAGCTTAGCTAAAAATACAGGTGAACAAATATGACCCAACCTGATTCTACAAATTGTTGATGTAACAGATTTATTGGCTTTAGGAAAAAGAAAGAACCACGGTTTTGAAGGAATAGATGGCTGAATATCTCCAAAATATCTCCCCTTTACAGTTTTTGATTTAGACCAAAGGACGTTCCACCTTGAAAACAAGTCTACCTTAGCAATGGAACATAAGTCATGAGAGAAGGAGTAAAAAGACACGAAATATGTTTTGCAGAGCTTGATTGACTTTTATATTTTACATCATACGTTAGTTTAACGTAACTTCACCTTAATTTTTGTGGATGATTTTATAATTAAAACAAAATATGTCTGAAAAAGATTTTAAAATAAAAATGTGTAGAACAAATGTTATCTTTTTTTTTAAGTTGAACTTTATCCATATACTGCTTTTTTATAGGAGTAAAAGAACACCCCGTATAGTATAATAACAGAGTTCGTCATCAATGTTTATTGATGATATTAATATTGTGATAGAGGCCAATATAAAGTTTACATGCTTAATAACGATGCTATGAAATAAAAAAAAATCTACGGTACACAACCCATAAACCCCCAAAGTTTAGTTTTTCATTTACCTCGGTTATATACTTTTGCTGTTGTCGCGATGAGATGAATCCAAACGTGCACAGAAAGAAAAAAAAACACACAGTGTAAACACATGATTTTAATTTTCATATACAAAGACAATAATCGACAATGGTACAACAACCCACTTATGGAACAGCCTGGCTAAAGATTTTATTGTTACATCACAAGATACCTACTATAATGTGTGACCACTTATTTTTAGGCCCATCACATACGGACAGTCAAAAGTTTTTATTTTTTTTTTCTTAGCTAAGATCCGCGACAAGCAAAACAATAACAGAAAATTAATAATGTGTGTTTTTCCGTTGGGTTTAGTGGATTTGTGGATTTGTGGACGGAAGACAACCGAAAAGAAAAAAAACTTTTCGGTTGTCTTCCGTAGAGTCTACTATACCTGAAGATGCCTCGTGTTGGGGCGAAACACGTGTCGTGTACAAGATGGAAAAGTGATAGTGTGTGTTTGGCGTTGTGTATAGTGGTTGGTGAGTGGAGAGTTGATGGCCGATTTTCGGTAAGTTTTTGGTTTAAGTTCCAAATAAATCCACTAAACCCAACGGAAAAACACACGTTATTAATTTTCTGTTATTGTTTTGCTTGTCGCGGATCTTAGCTAAGTAAAACTTTTGACTGTCCATATAGTGATCGATTTCCGCAAAGTAACGCCTGACTCCATTAATAACCCATCACATACATATTTGTATGGGGATCACTGACCTCTGGGGCTCTTACAACTTCTGTAAGACTACGTGACAGACCTGCCCTTATTATTTCTTTGATTTAAAATTATTTTAATTAATATTGACAAAAAGTATGTGAAACTTTCATTTTTTAACTTCTCGAACTATACAATAATGTAAAAATATTTACGTATGTTCATTTTTTTTAATTTTTTCCATTTTAAACTTTAATAGATAAAACTGATTATATTGTGACTTAAGTGTACATAAGTTTATGCAATATGGTTATATGGTTATTATTGATTTATCAATTAAAATCCTTTGCCAATCCCGTATCCTAAGATGGAGGAAGACTAAGTAAAATGATCACAAGTCGATTAAAAGCCTTCTTTGAGTTATATGTTTGATGAAAAAGTGTATTAGTCACTCTAGTACAGTCAAATCTGGAGGCAATATCATAGAAACATCAGTTTGTAATCTTGTTGCTGTTTGCGGCTGTGGCGAAACGCCATACACTCGGTCTGCTTCAATACTGACAGTGAAATTTTCGAACCGAACTGATTTGAAATTTAGATAGAGCTGTATTCTTTATAAAGGTTTATTCTTAGATGGTTCGTTTACTTTTTTCGGTACAAGTTATCCAACAACGTTCTATGATAACTTGCAACACCTAGCGATTTACTGAAAATCTACTATACATTAGTCTACTTGACTCGCGTGCTACGAGGGATGCTACCCGTTTATGAGGCTATACAACTTTGACATATCTTTGTAGTGGTAGAGCCTCGCTGCAGACGAATACTTTGTCAAGAATGGCATAATATTTGTCTGTAGCATGAATGGGCCGGCTCGCCCGGGGAAGTGCCACACTCCCGCAGAAAACCGGCATCTAAGTGGTAGCTTAGCTACCGCGCTTCGTACGGTGACCGGTTGAATTCCAAAGGCTAAACCCCACTCCGCCTCTCATAATGACACTTTCCTTAAAGGCCCGCAACGATTCTGCACTGCCTAATGCACTGCGAATGTATATATGGGCGACGTTGATTGCTTTCCATAAGGTGACACGTCTGCTCGTTTGCCTTCGTATCCCATAAAAAAAAGCCTAACATGTCACGAATTAAACAGATTATAAACTAATGTAAACATGTTCAAAAATTAACCGAATGTAAGGCGATTCGCCACAAGTTAAATTACTTTTATATATTGAAAATTAATGTATGTCCGTTCATATAAATAAGTGCAAGTACACTATATAATATATTGCCTCCAGAACACACAAACAAACAAATATTAAATAATTAGTATACACGATATAAGAAGCCATATTGTGAAAAAAGTACCTGTTCTTTCAAAAGTATGGCTTGCTGTCGCTTGATCTCTCGTTCCTGTAACAAAATACAAACATCACGCATTTGTAACTCATCGAAAACAATAGGATGATTCAAAGAGCGATATTTTATTATGGTAGAGCCAGCCTTCTATTTCAAAGGCCTTTGAAAGCTACTTATATTTCAAAGGCCAGCAACGCATTTGTGACGCCTATGGTGTTGCGTATGCTGTGGGGCATTAGTTGTTTTCTGTCAGGTACACGTTTGCTAGATTGCCTTTCTATCAAATAAAAAAAAAAACGGTAGCTTGAATGGGCTGGTTCAACTGGAGAAGTTATCACACTCTCACAGAATATCGCCGTCAAGAGATGGTTTTTTCTGTTACCGCGTTTAGTACGGTGTGTAAGGATTTGGAGAAGCAAATCCTATCCCCTTCCTCTATTTCCTTCATCCCCTCCCATTATTCATATTCTTACTCTAAGGTAAGCAACGTCTTTGCAGTCCCCTTATTGTTCTGGATGTCCATTAGAGGCGCTGGTTTTCTTACTTCTTTCTCCACTCAAAGATATCTAAAACACGAGGGATAGTGCAGATACTGCCTTCTTTTTGAAAATATGTAAAATAACGATAGAGAAAAAAGAAGGTCCGGGGAAGTGTCGCTCAACTCCCACCTAACAAAGCGTGCTAGCAGAAACTCGAAAGTTCGCCTTTTAGAGCTAGCGTGTGGTATTTTTAAGAAGACAAGTTCGATCATTCCATGCTGCGAGAAAAACTAACTTTTTAAATAAAACATTTTTGTCAAAAATTTGATTTATATCTGTAGTAGGTTAGTTTCCGTAGTTGAGTTTTACAGTACTGTAACCGATTATGAACAATTCCACCAGAGAACTGAAGTCACCGATATAGCTTTTTGAATCAGCAAACTGAAGTGGCAATGGGCTGGTTACGTTTGTCGGAGATCCGACAATCGTTGGAGCAAACGAATGCTGGAGTGGAGATCGTGTCTCGGTAAACGTAGTGTGAGACGCCCCCCGGCTAGATGGTGCGACGATCTGCGCAGGGCGGCTGGCAGAAATGGATGCGTGGCTGGATGCGTGAAGCCGAAGATCGGGCTAGGTGTTGCTTCATGGGGGAGGCCTATGTCCAGCAGTGGACTGCCGCAGGCTATTGATGATGATGATGAACTTATTATGTGCTATTCGATTTATGGAATAGTAATGCAAACGAGGAAAGTGTCGTGTGATGGAAAGCAATCAACGCCGCCGACAGATATCTGCACCACCATAGTTATTGCAGAAGTGTTGCCCGCCTTTGACAAATATGTAGACTTGTGTGAAGTTCCAATGTTCAATGAAATATCGCTAGTTCCTTTGAGTGGCGGTGCGCAGAAGGAAGTTTTGGGAATATCATACCATACTAGATATGACTTTTCGTTGTAGTAAGTTACGAGGTATTGAAAAGCGACAGCATATTTAATCCAAAATTTAAAATGAATTTCCATAACGTCGAGTTACACTTCTCACAAACCTGCTGTCTCTTTGCTTGTTCTTCAATTTTCTGCTTCTCCAGCTCCTCCTGTTTTTTCCTTTTAGCCTTCAAATACATCCGTAGAGACAACATCGAAAGCAGTACAGCAAAATATAATCAAAGCAGTGAACATGAAACAAATAAAAATTGAAACTTAAAGATGTATAAGAAAACAATAAAATAAAATACTTTTTTAATTAATTTTGTTAATTGATTAAAATTATTGGTATATATTAATAAAAGAAGGCGTGCAAAAGGGGGGAAATTAAATAAATATCATAAAAAAGTTTAATAGATTGCAGATAAAGCTAAATTAGTAATTTTCATATACATATATTTTTTTTAATGTATTAAAAAAGTTTTTTTGTTGAAATTTTTAGTAAGATTGTATGTTTATAATGTTAAATTTGATTTCACTTTAAAAGTAACATTAATTCAACTCAGTTTCTTGTTTAATACGCAAAATAGGAAATTGTTATAGTCGCGTTATTTGCGGATACCAGCAACGATCTACCATCAGGTTTTTTGTTAATGGATGGTGAGCAACAACATGTGTTATAATTCAATTGACGGATGAGAATATCTTAGCGAAGAAAAGGACGCTATATCTTATTTTTCCATCTTAAGAATGTTAATGTCATTTTATTATTCTTTAAAAAAATATTTAAGAAAGTATATTGATCTGTGATTTGACTGAAACATAAGATCAATGTTTATAGAAGGCACGAAGGAGATCAACCGCACCGATTGATAATCTCCTTCGTGTCTTCTCATTTATAGACAGCTGTCTCTTTCTAACGCACGATTATTTATTTAAATAATATATATGTCTCTTTCTACACTATGCTGAATATGGTTAAATTTTATATAAGTCCGTTTAAGAATAATATTTAATGCTCATTTGCTTCTCTCTAACTTTATACCTTCTTTAAATACAAGACGAAAAAACGTTACACTAAACAGAGACAACGCTCTATAAAGCCAAATATAATCTATAGTCTCTTTCTAAAGTCAGATTTGCTATTTATGACCCTGCACTGTACAATCAAGTTTTGTTTATCCGTCACCAGTTTATTTACAGAAAACAAATACAAAATTTACAGCGGCATAATTTGTGAAGTGTTTTCTCCAGTGGAGGTTAGGGCCCTAAGTGTTAGGTTACATATAATTTATAACACCCAGTGATCACCACAAGTGTATGCAATGTCGACAGTTAGACATGTTAGTAAAACCCGAAACGTTAGTATTTTAGTGCTCACTTTAATTGCAAACACGTACCAAGTACATGTCCTTACTGCCGAAGGGATGAACCGATATAGACAAGGCACCGTCTTTGCCAACATTAAATGTTCCTTTATTTATTTTTTTAGTTATTATGTCATTTAGAATATTTCCATCGTCCCCGCTCAAGTCTATCACATCCTTCAGTATTGTTTTTGTACTGTCTTTTGGCATTAACATCAGGTTTTGGGACATGAATTCATTCTTGGCATTCAAGTATTTCTGTTCTAAACTGTGGGGGTCTTCGATTTTTTTATCGCTTTGCAGTTTAGACCAATCGCACCCGTTTATGAATTCGCTTATTCGCGAATACGATTCGATTAATTTTTCTAAATTGTTCTCTTTGTCAGGAGCTGTTACTTGTTTTTCGGCCGATTTCATCAGAGTGAAATCAAAATGTTTATCTTTGAACCGCTTTGGTGAATCAAAAGCCGCTTTCTCGGCGAAATCTTTCATCTTGTCCAAGGCGTTGTATTCTTCAACTTCTTCCTTCCATCCAGATTGATCGAAATTTAGAGTTTTTATTGGTGCATTATGAGTGTCTTTCGGTCCACTGACCGGTATGAGTGATAAGCTAATTGGTGGTATAGCGCGGTCCTTATTGGTTTTAACAGCTGGGCCCATCACAATCTCGGGTATTTTCCAATCACAGATGTCGGCACCGCTTTTTTGTATCGATGGCAGCGGCTCGATGCTGAGCTGCGTTCGATTCTTGTTGATATGCTGTTTTGAATTGCCATCGTTAATTTTTTTTTATGTTCACACTTTCTATTATCAATTGGACTTTGACAACATTGTCAATTTAGAACGATTCTTGTGTTTGGTGTTAGAACTAGGTAAAACAGTAAACCCAAAGACAGTATAAAGAATAATGTACATAAATAAATAGTATAGTACATAAAAATATAACTAACTAGTCATACACACAACTAAACTACCAACTAAAAGCTAAGATATCCAACACTGACTACGAAAGCAAAAAGTAACCGCTTTTCTTAATGTCATTCTCAAAATCCCCAAATTGGCCCTTTTTGCTTTAAAAGTTTCTACATATTACGGATGTGAGCACAATGTTGCCAAGCATCAAATTGATAATAAAAATAATGATAAAAACAAACACAAGCACATGAAATTTTAAAACAGATAAAAATAAATCCCAATACAAAAGAAACATATCAATATATACAGGGTGTTCTATTCCTTAAATAAAAAACAAAACATAAATAAAGTTCAAGGTAAAAAAAAAGTTTTTTTCTACAACTTATTATTTTAAAACTATCTAAATATTTGTTCAAATTATAAATTTATTCATTATTATTCAAAATTATAGGTCGTGTGTCAGGGTTGAACTCAACAATCGTGCATATAACGTAAAGTAAAGGGATCAATGAACTATTTAAAAGCAAAGGGAACAATGACCTTTTGAAAAGTAACACGTACCGATGAACTGTGACGTGTCATTTCACATATCACGTGTCATTTACGTCCACGTGTAAACTGTCATGACGCGATTGACATGTCTACACATGACAGATTTTCCATACGTTTATAACTTGTGGGGAACAATATTTTTTTAAAAAAAAAAGTGTCAAAAATGGTATTATTTTGTAAAAAGAAAACGTATTTTTTTGGAATTACCTATAAGTCGGTAATTTTTTTACACTGATACAAGGACACCCTGCATATTAAAAAAACCAGACAAAATAATATTATCAAGCACAAATTTAATTACTGCCATTTTTTGATATTTTATTTTAAATATGTATGATTAGAATTATACTTACTTTACAAATATTATTAATAAAAGATTATTAATTGATTGGTATTGTCAGCTGTTATTATAAACCACAGATTTTAAAAAGACAGATAGTATAATATAATATGGTTAAAACCGACGAATGATCCCCTACACATATACCCGAATTATAAAATCCTCAATTACCTCTAAAAGCTGCTGACTTCTCGCTTCTTTTTCTCTTTTCGTGAATTCGGCCTTTTCTGACCTTTCTAACTCTCTTATTAAACGAGCCTGTGAATAAAATAAAGTGAAGCATGAAAAATATGATACCGAGATGAGCTCATGCCACCATGCTTACTCTACAAGGAAATCAAAAATTAGAAAGACTAATTAATAGAAGATAAAAAATATTTACAGAAAACAAAAAATAATAAAAAATAGTACAACAAATTCTTTTCCAAGTACAGTCAGAACGAAAAGTTTTTTTAAAAAAAATAATATAATGTAATGTAAAATGTTTAAATGAATTGTGTTATGATGATATAAGCAATAAGGAGTAGAGGAGATTAAAAGTAGAAAACACAGTTTGTAAAATGTATGAGTTGCACATAAATTTAGTGTTTTGGGAGTATATATATTAATTGACAAGATTTCTAGTCGGGTAAGTAGAGGTTAATCTGGTCTATCTGTAGACCGCATAAGCGGCTAGCAGAAGATTACATTTAGCGGAAGATAGGGGTACGTGGCGCTCCTTGGTGGAGGCCTATGTCCACAGTCTCTTGTTCGGTAATTGACAGAATTTTTTTTTGTATTGGGTTATCGGAATTAAGTACTTGATAATGGGACAAATTCTGATTTTGTATTCTTTATTTGGCCTAATGCAACAAAATAGGCCGAATACCGAATACTTGTTGCAACTTTGATATTAATATCTTCTGTTGTTGGTTTAAACTTTGATCAAATGGTACTATATACTGTTACATGCGAGCACAATGAAGTAACTACAAATTAAGTCGTCTATCCAAATATAAAATACAATAATAAAAGTATTAATATTGGAGAGAATACGAGAAGTCAGCATAAAGAAACTATTCTGGTTGAAGAAATATAAATAATAATATTATTCAAAATTTAATAATCTGCGATTCTAGTGTTGTTTTTTGCTACCATTATCTAATTATCATATATTTTCCCATTTGGACGCTTCAAAGAATCAAATAACAAGAAATAGTTTGAGTCAGCTAGTGAAGCCAGCGTAGTAAGTTTCATATAAACCTTTGAATCAAACCAACCACTGAAAGAAGTTATAAATTTGGAAACTTTGACAATTTAATACAGCCAAACAAACCTCTCTCACAAATGAAGTAACTAAATGTAATATGGATTACCCTCTCTGTTGAATATTTTAGGAACAAATTATCATTTATTGCATGGTTGAAATATCCTTCCATGCCTCCAATTTCTTAGATTTTTTTCAAAGGCTAAATTAAAACAGAGAAAAAGGAGAAACTAAAAAGGAGAGATAAGAAACTAAGAGAGAAAAGAGAAACTAAAAGAGAGGGGGGAAAGGAGAAACTAAGAGAGGGGGGAAAAGAGAAACTAAGAGAGAGAGGGGTGCTTAACATGGACATATATACACGTACGTACGTACGTTCACAGTGTCGTATGATATCCCCAATGCATTTACGATGAACTGGGTTTTAATGGATCAATACATATTGCCTTCTATGCAATCTAGATTCTAGAGAAGAAATTGTAAGACTCAAATTCCGCAAGCAATACGATACCTGGTCCCGCCGCGGCACCGTGTCTCGGCGGGCGTCTCGAGCTGCTTGCTGACGTCGCGCCAGCTCTATGCGTCGCTCCACAGGCGGTGGTGTCGGTCGCGGAGTACTTAAGGCCGCAAGCGCTCGCGCCTCCTCCAGTCTACCCACCAAAAACATTCTTCACAGGATTGTATCTTATCATAACTATATACTATATGTTAGTACTTTTCACGCCAACTTAGGTAAGTGACGTTGTTTTTCTTCATTTAAATCTATATTCAATAAAAATGACAACCAATTGGTTCAGTGGCGGGGCCCTCCGTTCGCGGAGTCAATGGTCGCGGGTTCGATCCCCGCATCGGAATAAATATATGTAAGGATTACAAATATTTATTCCGAGTCTCGTAACCCCGCAAATCCGCATTGGACAAGCGTGGTGTGTTAACTTGGATAATTTCTTTTTCTGTCCGTTGGTTTTATAAAATATACCTCTTAGTAATCTCAGCCTCATTGAAGATTAGCGGCTCGGGTAGGTCGGGCGCGGGCTGCACGTATTCGCCTAACAGCGTACGCGCGCTGAAGCTGAAATTGTCACCCGATAGCGGGGGACAGGGGTTCGAATCTAGAAACTGAAAGTGTAAAGTTGTGATTATATATGTGAGACAGCCTAAATATTTTAAAAATCGTAAATAGATAGATATATATTCTTTATTTCACACCAAAAAAAATATTATACAATTATTGATTGTAATATTTATATACAAATGGCGGTCTTATCGCTAATAGCGATTTCTTCCAGACAACCGTTGGATGAGCAGTATAATAAACTCATAGAAAAAATTATTACTTAATATTTTAAGCTTAATACAACTAAATTTTAAATTTAGCTGCAAAACGTCAATACTGGTCATGTGGTTTTTAATCAAGTGACTTAATGCACTTTGATTGCTGTCACGTGACTTTTGATTATTAAATAAACATTAAATTATTAAAAAATAAATAAGTGTTTTTTTAGATTTTCTATCATGGAAAGTACCTTTTTTCCAAAATAATATATTTTATTTGAACACAGTTGACAACCCTATTGTTATATGTAATACTTACCGCGTGTAGCTCTTGTGCAGACTTAATGGCCAGCCCTGTGTGCGGCTCCGGCGGTGAATAGCTCACATCGCCCTTGATGTTGCAGTTACGGGACAGGCCTTTGATTACCGTTACGCGTTTCCAACCTGCAAAAAACAAGTTAATCTGTCATAAACCATATAGTTCCATACAGGCAATGTATTTACGACGACCAATTGGCTTAGCGGCAGAGTTGAAGCCTACAAAGTCAATGGTCGCGAGTTCGATCGGGTTGTTAACTCTTCCTAATTCATTAATCCCACGAACTACTTCCCATCAGATGATACGTCTGATCGTTTGGCGTCTTATCCCATAGAGTCTGCATTGTATTTTGTATGATCCGCAACAGACGTAAACCTTTATATTTTTTGTTGAATGAAATTACATTGTGATGATGATTAGCTAAAGGTTATTGGTGTCGTAATTGTGTACATATGATTTCTTACAATTTGTGCTTTTTCTGGGCATAAAATCATGAGTGCGATTTTTGCAAATATTTGTATAGCTTTCAGACATTCAATCAGAATGGATGTGTATGTTTGTCATGTGTTTTTAATGGTGCCCATAATAAGGGGAATCTTAGTTTAGGGATTTACAAGTGTAAAATTCTTTATTATTATTATGTATGTGATTACATTCACAAAAAATATTAGTCCGGCTCAAAGGACCAAAATAAAGAAGTAGTTAAAATAACTATTTTAACAATATATATATATATATATATATATATATATATATATATATATATATATATATATATATATATATATATATATATATATATATATATATATATATATATATATATTGAGATCGAACCCGCGACGATTGACTCTGTGGGCGAGTGGTCCCACCACTGCACTAATTGGTCGTCATTAAAGTTTACCTATTTACAATAGTGTTGACATTTACCAAGCGCAAGTGGAAGTCGTAACTGTGAATCATGGCGGCGGCCCGAGTCACTGCCATCCGAGTCGGACGGCCCGCTATCTGACGGGCACTCTGAGTCTGTACTAGCACTCTCGCCTAGCAGGGTCCGCAATTTCTCCTGAAAAGTATTCAACAGATTATTGTAGTGTTAAGAACGCTTCTTTGCGCTCGTAGCGAACGGACGACTGGCAGAATCTCTGTACAGTTGTAAAGGCACGTGAGTCACTTTGATTTACAAGTGCCATCGTTAGTTTTGTCTAATGTTTTTATTGCAATCGTCTAAAAATACCGTAACTACTTACGTTGGGTCAACGACCCAAAGTGTGTTTCAATACGAGACTACGCCACTGGTACAATCTTACGGGAATTCTAGCCAGCTGATACGTGGGAATATTTAAAAAAAAATTTATACGGGAATAATTTTTTAAGAAGAGAATATAAACGATGTTTTCCCAAAACTACAATTTGCTTATAACGTGAGAAGTAAAAAGTTATTAGTGAAAACAAATTGGAAAAAAATATTACATGAGGGGTCTCGTTGGTTGACTTCCGTAAAGGCTGGTTGGTATACTGGAAGAAAATTCGTGTTGAGGAGGAATACAGGTCGTATACGTAGTTCGTGTGGGTTTCACGTTTTTGGCTGTTCTAAATGTGGTGATGTTTTGTATTGGTGGCCTTAATTAGGCTTAACTTACAAGGTCTGTCTCGCCGAGGAGTTGCTGCGCTAGTGCGGGGCGGAGTCCTAGGGCTCTGCTTTGCGCCAGTAGCGACGCCACGGTGTTCTTCTTGGGTTTGCTCACACCGCGGCCCAGGTTGCGCGGACGACCTTCCCGCGAGGGCCAACCTGATATAGCTTAACATATACAGACATCTTACTTAAAATAAAGATTAGACATGTTTTAAAGGGGGTGTATAATTCGAAAGACTATGTCGGCGACTTTAGATTTGTTTATTCCGAATCATATCTATCAGAGAAACTTCGAGCATAATAGGGAATATGATTCAAACAATAGTCAAAAGGCAGCCAGAATTGTACCCGTAACGTTTTAATTAATTAAGCTATTAAAGCTTTATTTATTTATTAATTTTTTGACACTTTATAGCTGAAATTGGATGTAACATAGTAGGTCCCACTGGGCAGGCTCATGCTGAGGTCTGATTTTTTTAAATAATCTTTTTAATAAAAAAAACATAATAAAGTAAAACAATTCATACATTCGCTGTCTTCACTGCCGCTGGACTTCGGCCGAGGCGAGTCGGCTACTTGAGTGTTAAGTTCGGGCGCCACGCGTCGAGGCTTCGCCCCTGGCTTGCGCCGTGCTAGGAATAACAACTCGTTAGTAATTTTATGGCCTGGTTTTTTTCATATTCCTTTAATCACATAAATTTATAAATAATTACAATAATGGATATAATTATAATTATTGTTTTTGACTAATTTGATATATTATCACGCAATAATTCATTATATCATCAATCCGAATGTTAGCTTGTTTGGAGTAATTTCACTTAGTTATGCGAGTATTAAGGTCAAGTTTAACGTGTACCATGTATGAATTTATATATATATATATATATATATATATATATATATATATATATATATATATATATATATATATATATATATATATATATATATATATATATATATATATATATATATATAGTATGAATAAGATATGAATAACTTGAGCAATTATTTCTTTAACCATCACTCATAATTACGTTATTTTTGTAAAAGAACGTAACTTTCAAACAAATTATACATTTCACTTATTGAGATATTATAAATTTATAATTTAGTGATAATCATTGAGTAACGTTTGTATCAAAATTATATTTACAAAGTATATAGTGTTAAAATCAATCAAGCCAGGAATTCATCCACTATAATGTTTAAATTTATAAAGAAACACGTGGGTAGGTAGAAAAATGTAGAATCAAAGCAAATATCACTTGTTCAGTGGTTGGACTCGTAGAGTCTACTATACCTGAAGATGCCTCGTGTTGGGGCGAAACACTTGTCGTTTACAAGGTGGAAAAGTATGGTAATGTGTGTTTTGTGTTGTGTATAGGGGTTGGTGGGTGGAGAGTTGATGGCCGATTTTCGGTAAGTTTTGGGTTTAAGTTCCGAATAAATCCACTTCATCCAGCAGGAAAACACACATTATTAATTTTCTGTTATTGTTTTGCTTGTCGCGGATCTTAGCTAAGTAAAACTTTTGACTGTCCACATAACTTGTTTGTTATCACATATAATAGAATGTACTTACATATCCTGTCGTTGGATGAGGCGCTCAGGGAACTGCTTAGGGACGTGAGACGTGACAGCGCATCCGATGCTTGCGTACTCGCTGCAAAGTGTACGCAATTACATAATTCCGTCCCAGCTCTTTTACCGGCTTAACGAAGCACAAAAGTAAATGGTACTCACGTGGGGTGGGCTTCAGCGAAAGGTTGAGGGGTGCGTCGTCATCTGCTACAGCCTTGAGCCCCAGGTCAAGGGGTGTATCGTCAGACGATGCAAGAGCCGACTTTGTGCTCAGATTTAGACCCGAATCGACCGCTAAAATGGAAGAAATAAAAATGAATGTTTGTATGAATATAAATAATCATAAAATGTTATGTTAAGAACTGTTTTTTTTATTAACCACTGTTATTTTATTTAGTTTTTGTTAACAATGGTTTACGTGACCTTAAGCGATCGACAGTGTTTCAAACACGAATCCGCGGCTTATGAGTACTAGCTAAAAAATAAACAATCCGAGCGCAGACGCTGCCTTTGTGCGGGGGGGGGGGATATTTAATCATCTAGTGGTACCCCCACTTCTTAACACTAAACACTACTTTTCAATAGCAATGACAATTCATGATTCCTAATATAGAGTTAATAGCTGCTTTAATCTGCCCGTGTATGGCCGCCATTAGCATTCCTAAAATAGTCTCTTCGAATTCGAAAGATGTTTCTTATATTACTTTGAACTATAGAAGAAATTGTTCACTCACTAGAAGCTGATGCAGAACCAGCAAGTTGTCTTTCCAGCGCCGCAAGACTAACTCCGCTCTGACTAGCAATTGTCTGCAGCAGCTCACGGGAGATGCCAGCGTAGTCCGCCAAGTTGGGAGGCGGCGTGCCCGACAGTGGGGTCCCGCGGTCTGGCTTGTTGGGCAACCGGATCACTTCCACTGATGACCGAGCGCCACCATAGTCCTCCTTAACAAATAAGACCGTTTAAAATCTTTATCGGTATGTATATTAGCAATTGTTGCTGTGCTAGGCCTTAGCCCTATATAGCATAGGTTCTCAACCTTTTATGAACTACCGCCCCTTTAATAAGATTAACATTTTAGACGGCTAGATAAAATGTTTTTTTATGAAAACAGGTATTTCATAAATTCCCCATTTGCCTTTGGGCTCCCTACCACCCATGAAAAGCTCCAGCGCCCACTAGGGGGCAGTACAGCCACTGTTGGAAACCAAAGCTCCAATAGTAGTACTTTCCCTTTTATTATATTCCTCTTTCATTTTTTACAATCCTTAATAGCGCAAGGTGGACATTGCATTGCTCACTTCTTTCATAAAAAATGTACTATTTTACATGTGATACACATCATCAACTTTGTCTGAGAACCAACAATCTTGGCAAAAATAGTGTGGGACGCCCCCCGGCTAGATGGTGCGACGATCTGCGCAGGGCGGCTGGCGGAAATTGAATACGTGAAGGCGTATAATGGACAAGGTGGTACTTATTCGGGAAGGCTTATGTGGATAATGATCTTCTTCGAGTCAGCAGGCATCAGACGCTACTAGCCCAGAAGTTAGCCACTTACACTACACTTAGAGAAGGATGTCATGTGTGCCATTGCTTGCGTTTCTTGCTTTCCCACAGTTGCACAAGGGATGGGTTTGAGAAACCCCACTTTTCCAATCTTTCCTTACAGTCACCAGCCTGGATAATGATAAACTATACCAAGTGAATAATGATAAACTATAACAACCAGGATAATGATAAACTATACCAAGTGAATAATGATAAACTATAACAACCAGAATAATGATGAAATATACAAACCAGGATAACGATAAACTATACTAACCACTTTAGGGCGCTTGCTAGGCAAAGGTGTAGCTCTGTCCCCTGCGGAAGGATGCACCGACACTTGGGGCGGATCTAGCGATATCGTTTTCTTGCGACCTCGATTCGTTGTACCTGGAGGTGCCTGTAACAACATTGACATGGCCTTTAATTAAGATGTTTTATACTTAATCCCCCCACGGAGTAATAAATATATATGGACTAGATATTTATTTCGAGTCTTGTAACCCCGTCAATTCGCATTGAACAAGCGAGGTGGGTTAATTTCCGTTCCTCCAGAAATGGGGAGGACCGTGCTCAGCAGTAGAACATATGTATATGGGCTGTGAAAAAAATACTTAATTGTAAGCTGTAGGTTATAGTGGACTAAGGAATATGTTTGTGGATCTGTTGAGAGGCATTTTCGTCAATTACAGCCATTTTGAACGCGAAGTTTTCGTACATTCAACTATATTTTAATTATAAATATCGAAATATCGTTCTTTTGAATTAAAAACAATTTAAAACATCAAAATCAGGACAAATGTCACGAGAGCAAGTGCCTCATGTATTACACATTTATGTTTTCATATCTGACGACCCAAATGACGCAGTGTTGAAGTGTACGCTTTCAGAACTAAAAGGATAAATATTTGTATGGTCTATAGATGTTTATTTTAAGTCTGGTTGTTTATTCTTGTGATATGTTTGTTTTTAACGCACATAAAGGAAACACGGAAACCTAATTTGCACTAAGATATTTATATATTCTGCCCCGTTGATACCTGTAATTTCTAAAAAAGATTATACTGTAGTCGAAACAGCTTAAAGTAAACTATCAATTAATCGGTGAAATTTTTTTCCATCTGTATCAGGACCGTGTAATCAGTCAGTTGTGTAAATCTCATATTTAGTACTGCGATTACTACATTGACTTTTGAAATACAAAAAAGAGGATACTAGCAGTTTCTTGGGCGTTTCTCTTCCGTTTAGAGCAGGGATTCCTAAACTATTTTTGGCAAGAGACCCCTTTTCCAAAATTTACTGATACCTCAGACCCCAATAGCCAAAATTACTTTAGAAATTCTATATCTAATTTTTTTCCTATTGATACAAAATACCAACTAAAAACTTTGCGATTTTGTGAGTTTCGGACCCCAAGGGGGTCGATATCGAACCCTTTGAAAATCCCTGGTTTAGAGGAACCTCATTGCGAAATGGCGGCAAAAGCTTGATAATTGTGAAGCTTGTTAGCCAACTGACGTTTAACAAATTAAATGTAATTTCTTATTTAAAAAATAAAGCATTTAAATTTGAATCAGTAAACATAGAATAATATGAAATAAGACAGTTTACCTTCGGTCCGGCTAGAGATGAGGTATACTTGATGATTTCTGTATCGGGTGGTAGGCGAACGCCCCCGAGCACCGACGATGGGTCACTATAATAAAAAAATTGTTCTCATAATAATGAAAAAAAAAAATTTAGAAAAAGAAATATTTCTTTTTAAAGTGTGTGACTTACCCAGATTCCAATGCAGCACTAACAAAAAAAATGAACAATGTTACTAATTTCTATAGTTTATTAAAATATTTATTTCATATTGTAAAATAATTTTCTTTGTATATGTGTTAGACCTAGAGCCTTTATAACTTCATCGGAAAGGTTCTCGCTTACTATTTACATCTTATGATTGTTTTGCTAATAATATTTTTCTCTCTCTCTAACATTCTCGAAATATATTTACCACTTAACCTTTTAAATGTAATGAAAATGTATCATACTGTCAAATGCATCTTGCATTTGAAACAAGTTCACTAGGATATTATGAAAAAATCTTGCCATCACTCATATTACAGTAAACTCCCGTTTATCCGAAATCCGCTTTAACCGAACAAATTTTTTCGATTCTTTGTTTACAATTTTAAAAATATATACGTAAAAATCCAACGTCTAATAGTTGCTTAACACGTATGCACCTACCCCACCCCCACCCATCGAATATCATCGCGCCCCATTACTTATTTGCTCGTGACACTTCTTCATATATGTATCTACATATGTTTTTAACACGTCAACACAAATACTTTAAGTCTATAGCTTGTTCACAATCATATCAATAGCATTGTACGAACGCACGTTTTACGATCATATTTCACGGTATGGACGCATTTCCAGGTGTTTCACGCAGGAAAACTTCGGCTTATCCGAATCGTCCGCCGTCCCGATCATTTCGGATAAACGTGAAATTACTATATTCTACAGGTTCATACAAGGTAGAAGCAAAATGCATTCCTTCTTCGAGATAGCACTTAAATTAAAAATAATTTTAGAGATCACGGGATAAATCGTTTTATAATATACCAAAATCATGTGCGTCAACATTTTATATCAAAATTAACCAAAAATAATTTATTATAAAATAAATTACTCTGATATTTGTATGTGGGAATACTAAGTAGCCTTGAAGTATATATAAGTTTAGATATTATAATTTAAACTGTGTTTACTTAAATTTCTTCATAAAAATAAGAATTAACAATTTACTGAACCTAATTTTCACAGTTAATGTTGTGAATGCCAAAATAGTATCTATTTTGATTTGAGAGAGAGGAAGGTAGAAGTGTGGGAAAACGAACATGATTCACATAAATAATAAGACATTGCTTACCTAAGTATAGTATGCGGAAGGCCAGTGAGAGAGTCGATTCCAGCATGCCGATCCTTCTCGGAGACCGGCATACCGAAGGGGTATAAGGGTGACATATTCTGCAACAATAAATGTCCATGTTGATTTTGCTGTTACAGGTCATCTGAAAGAACCTTCAACTTTTCACTGTATCTCAAGTTGCAATGAGCAATTTTGTACAATATTTTAAACTTATTGATAGAGTCAGGCGTTATTTTGCGGAAATCCATCACTATATGGACAGTCAAAAGTTTTACTTAGCTAAGATCCGCGACAAGCAAATCAATAACAGAAAATTAATAATGTGTGATTTTCTGTTGGGTTAAGTGGATTTATTTGGAACTTAAACCAAAAACTTACCGAAAATCGGCCATAAATTCTCCACCCACCAACCACTATACACAACACCAAACACACATTATCACTTTTCCATCTTGTAAACGACACGTGTTTCGCCGCAACACGAGGCATCTTCAGGTATAGTAGACTGCGGAAGACAACCGAAAAGTGAACAAAGAAAACAATATTGATTTGCTTGTCGCGGATCTTAGCTAAGTAAAACTTTTGACTGTTTTCATAAAAAAAATTGACGGTGAAATTTATATTCAACTCGTATGTAGCAACTGGAATAGGAAAAAAGTAGTAATAGCCTTATTTTCGCTATATTCCAAAAAGTGCTCGATTTCATTCTTATTATTTTTATTTATTGGGGTAGAAGACTTTAATAAATGTAATACATTTATCTGTGATAAATGTGGATGTCAGAATTTTGTTATTACTTTTTGTCTTTACCCCAATAAATGACAATGAACAACATGATTCATCATACACATACATCATGTTGTTTCTGGCATATAATAGGAGAAGAATATTCTCCCAGTTGGTGTACGAGACAATTATGAGAGCAAATACTATATATAAATATAGTAATAAATACCAAATACTAATAGCTAAATAGCTGCATCAACTTCGTTGAATCAACGTAATTAAAACCAATCAGTGATTCCAAAGCGACGACCAACGGGCTCAGTGGCGGGGCCCTCTGCTCGCGGGTTCGATTACCACCTCGGAATAGATATATGTATTGACTACAAATATTTATTCTGAGTCTGGTAACCCCGCCTATCCGCATTGATGAAGCGTGGTGGGTTATGTAAGGTTTAGTATAATTGGTTGATTATTGATAAATTAAACAATCACGAACCTTTCCTTTGGTGGCAGCTGCAACAGCGGCGTGGTAAGCACCGTGTGCAGCAGCTTGCGCCAGCATCAGGTCGCCCCGCAACAGAGCCAGGTCACGGTCTTTGCTCTTACTCGAGGAACTGCTGGAACTTTTCCCTGTAAACACCGATTGTGTTAGTATAATAGTTGACCTCGTCAAACTCTAGAAAAGAACTGATAAAAGAAACAAATATTCTCAATTCATACTCGAAATACTATATGATAGATAGATAGAATAATTTATTTTCCTCTGCAGCAACACACATGAATACACATGAAATTATTACATGATCAACAGTAGATAGAATGGTCCACTCATTGAGCAGAGAAACTAATTTTCTACCACCGCTCGACCCTCACGGAGATGCAATGCAGGGCAACTTGAGAAACACAAGCTCCATATATGTATATATATTTGTGATCTACCCTACAATCTATATAATTCAGCCTTATATACATAAGAATAAAAACAATATGTGACCATTATCAATACTATTCGACTGCTGTAACATGTTTGATTATTAAGTAAAATAGCCTTATACTTTTTTTAAAATGTAAAGCCACTTTTAAGACACCTTAGTGTAGAAGGTGTATTTATATATGGTAAACTCGGATTCAAGTATGTAAATCATAGGTTCCCAGCATTTTATGGACATCCGATCCGCCCTTTACATGAAAAATAAATTTTTATTTACACCATAATAATATAAACATTTTAGAGGGCTAGATAAAATGTTTTTTATAAAAAAATAGAGGTATATCGTAACCCCCCCCCCCCATTTGCCTTTGGACCCGCTACCGGGCATGGTAATGCCCCCATTGGGAACCAATTATATAAATGGTTCCTAAGAAATGCTTTCTTTGTTCTATATCAGAATGACCAATTTGATTAAAGCAAAGATCTACTGTTTACTAATTAAGACTGTGATATACCAATTACATAATAAATAACATAATCGTATTTCACATAAGCACACATGCCAGGAATAAAATATAGGAATCTAAAACATTTTTTTGTTATTTTTTACACTAAAAATCTTCAAGAAATATTTAGACCTGAAGTTTGTTGTTGAGATCATAAAAATGTACATTTTATGTGGTATTTATTTTCGAAAGTTGTTAGAGCCACGCTGCAGACGAATACTTTGTCAAGAATGGTATATTATTTGTCTGTAGCATGAATGGGCCGGCTCGCCCGGGGAAGCACCACATTCCCGCAGAAAACCGGCGTCTGAGTGGTAGCTGTTCTACCGCACTTCGTACGGTGAGCGGTCTGAGTTCCTGAGGTCCAACACCCTCCCCTTCCCACTCCCACTCCCATAATTACACTTTCCTTTAAGGTCGGCAACGCTTCCGCACTGCTTATGGCATTGCGGATGCCTATTGGCGGCGTTGGTTGCTTTCCATCAGGTGACACGCCTGCTCGTTTGCCTTCCTATGCCATAAAAAAAAATAGAATACATAATGTATTTTATATAACTTCAGAGAACACCATAACTGGAGATATAAAAGAAGAACAATTTATCTATGGGAATAATAATGGTGGAGCCATTAAACTATTAAACCTATGAAACGATATCTATAAATATTGGAAGGAATTTTCCTTTGTAGAGAACGGCTCTCACAGTCAGTCACTAATTAATACATATGAATGATGCCACGATAATAAAATGTTCGATATAATTGAACTGAATATCGTAATAATTATAACTTGCTTAATTTCAGATGAAAGATAAGGTCATATCGCTGTTGTTAACCTAATTAGCTCAGTGGCGAACACACTACTTTAGGAGTTAATGGAAGCATGTTTGATTCCCATGTCGGGATAAATATATATATGGTCTAGAGGCAAACCACTTTCGCCAAGCGTGTTGTGATAATGTCCATTCCTCCAAATGTGGACAGTCAAAAGTTTTACTTAGCTAAGATCCGCGACCAGCAAAACAATAACAGAAAACTAGTAATGTATGTTTTTCTGCTGGATGAAGTGAATTTATTTGGAACTTAAAGCAAAAACTTACCGAAAATCGGCCATCGATTCTCCACCCACCAACCACTATACACAACACCAAACACACATTACCACTTTTCCATTTTGTAGCCGACACGTGTTTCGCCCCAACACGAGTGTTGTCTTCCGACTTTTCGGTTTAGTGTTTGGTGTTGTGTATAGTGGTTGGTGGGTGGAGAATTGATAGTCGATTTTCAGTAAGTTTTTGGTTCAAGTTCCAAATAAATCCACTTCATCCAGCAGAAAAACAAACATTACTAATTTTCTGTTATTGTTTTGCTTGTCGCGGATCTTGGCTAAGTAAAACTTTTGACTGTCCACATAGTGATGGACTTCCATAAAGTAACGCCTAACTCCAATAATAATCCATTCCTCCAGTACTGAGTACACCAACAACATCAAACTTAACGATAGTCTTCCGTAGAGTCTACTATATCTGATTATGCCTCGTGTTGAGGTGAAACAAGTGTCGTGTATACACGTCACCAAGCACACAGCACCACTTTTCCACAATGTATTGTGGAAAAGAGGTGGTGGGTGTTCGATGTCGTTGGGAGGTGGAGAGTTGGTGACGGATTTAGATTAAGCTCTCCGTAAGTCCACTTTCTCCAGTAAAAAACACCCAGTATTATTTTCTACTTTTGTTTGCTTATATCAACCGACCTGTCTACTTGGGCTTGCTCTTTTTTTTCACATATAATCTTAATTTCGTTTTCTTTGAAACTTAATTTACTAATATATTTCACTATACCAATAATTACTACTATACAGATACTATATTTTAAAATAATATACACTATGTTTGAAACAATCACTAGTCAAATCATAGTCGTCAAGAAACTTCCTTGGAGACTTCCTTATAAAACAATTTATTTCTTTTTTATTTTATTTTTTTTTAAATTACTAATTGAAATAGAACTAATATGATATAAAAGGTTTTAATATATTCAAATAAAAAATTTTATTACATTAGTAATACATCTATGAATGTATCACTACAGTACCACTGATCTAGAAAGTACTTGATAGTGTAGTTAATTTTTTATCATTCATGCTATAGAAGAGATCTATTATATTAGTTAAAAAAGAAATTACTAGGCGTCGTTGGCACCGGCGCCGGTTTGCTGGACGGCTTCGACTGGTGCGGGGCGGACACCAGGCTGTTGAGGGAGGCCAGGCTCGACAGCGACTGCGAGTGCATGGTGGATGGTGAAGACGTCTTCGGGAAGCCGTACGATGATCCTGAGTAACAAAGTTTGTGTTAAATACCGTCCATAAATCACGCCACACGTTAAGGGATTGGGAGGGGATTAACAAAGTCATCAGGACACTTATAAATGTAACGTGCTAAAACTGTAAAATCAATTTCAATGAAAATCTATAAAATATTACCAATTCTGTTATAATTTATGAAATTATATAAATAAAAAATATAAGTGACGTCATGCACAAAGTGTGATATTTTATTACCAGGGAGGGGGGGGGGGCGGCCATGCATACGCTTTGTGACGATATGTATACATCTAAAGCAGGGGTGAGCAACCTTTTTAATCAACGAGCAAATTTAAATTTAAAAATTTTTTGGCGGGCCGCACATAAAGTAACACTTATTAATAATTTGTTTCGGTTTAGTATGTACTACTATTTTATTATAATTAATTTAATAACAATATATTGATAGGAGAAAGTCGATAAAATAAATTCAATTTTAGAAATGCTTGGCGGGCCGCATAAACATGTTTAACGGGCCGCGTGTTGCTCATCCCTGATATAAAGTGTTAAAACTTTCTATCAAACTAATTCTATCATACATATATACATATCGTCACACCTGTCTCCCGTAGGGGTAGGCAGAGACCACAGATCCCCATCTGCTACGATTTCGACATACTTTGCTTGCTTCCTCCACACTCATTACTCTCCTCATGCAAACCCACCGGTTAAGGGTACTCTTGATTTGAACTTTCTTAAAAACCTCAGCAATTTGGTCAAAGTATGTTTTCCGTGGTCTTCCCCTACCGGCCCTTCCATCCACATTCGCAACGTAAATTTCTTTTGCCAGTCGCGTTTCATCCATCCTCACTATGTGCTCAAACCATCTAAGCATTGCTTATTCAACTTTTCACCTCACTTTACTCCACATAGCTCTCTTATATCTTCACTTCTCATTATATTATTCAAAGTTACACCAATCAATATTTATAAATATATATGTATATGGAACGTCAAAAGTTTTACTTAGCTAAGATTCGCGACAAGCAAAACAATAACAGAAAATTAATAATGTGTGTTTTTCCGTTGGGTTAAGTGGATTTATTTGGAACTTAAACCAAAAATTTACCGAAAATCGGCCATCAATTCTCCACCTACCAACCACTATACACAACACCAAACACACATTATCACTTTTCCATCTTGTAAACGACACGTGTTTCACCCCAACACAAGGCATCTTCAGGTATAGTAGACTCTACGGAAGACAACCGAAAAGTCCGAATATATATGTATTAATAAGAAGAATAAGAAGAAGAATTTTAAGAAGTTTTCATTAAATATTTCCTGCTTAGTCTAATTGTGAAATTTATCTGTTGTAATTTATCGATGGCCCCTAATGCAGCAATAAAGCGAATCCAATTGATATCATTAAAGTGTTTATGTGGTACAATACAAGAGTTAAATGCATTAACATATGAACAGGTGTCGCTTGCAGACCATCTGTTCGTGTTTGTTTTTGCATTATATTGAACTTAATTTTTTATATTAGCATTTTTCATTGTTATCTATGGGTTCATATGTAAAAATGTTATTTTATATTTAATTATGTAAAAATAATTATGTAATGTTAAAAAAATAAATAAATTTAATGATCAATACTACGAACAAGAGATAAAAAGATTTTATTCCTAGTTTTTGAGTTTCATGAACATTGATTATATATGGTGATAACTCGTATAACGCGGAACCAATCTGCCGCGTTATAGGAGGGTTTACTGAATTTGACAACTAAATTTGTCAATGACAATCAGTAGACTAATAATAACCAATGACACATGCCCCACTCACTCATATTAGGCTGTGAGCTGTTACTGTTTGTGGAGGGACTTTTCTCCTTCATGGAGGCGCTAGAAGACGCGCTGCTACTGCTTCTGCCTGACCTGCTGGCAATAAATGTAAATTTAAAATAGGTTTCATCCCCATCATCTGGATGGCTGGCCGTCAACTGCCGTGCGATTTAGTCGCAATTTTTTGGCACGAACTGTGGAACACTTTACCACCTGCGGTGTTCTTCCCACGTGATTATGACATGGGGGCATTTAAGAATAAAGTGCGGCGCCTCGGGCGTTGCGGATGTCTATAGGCAACGGTGATCGTTTACCACCAGGTGATTCGCATACTCGTTTGCCTGCTCTGGTATAAAAAAAAATTAAAAATATATCTATATGGAATAGGACCCGGACCTCCCCATTTCTGAAGGAACGAACAAAAACCCTCAACGCTTGTCAAATGCGGATTGCTGGATTAACCAGTTTCGAAATAAATATCTGTAGGCCATACATATATTTATCCCGATGCGAGGATCCAACACGCAACCATTGGCTCCGTAGACAATAGTCCCGCCACTGAGCCAATTGATCGTCCTATGTAGTATGGCCTACGGATATTTATTCCGAGACTGGTTACTCTACCAATCCGCATTGGACAATCGTTGAAGCTTTATGTTCGTTCCTTCAGAAATGGAGAGGCCTGTTTCCTATTCCATAAAAAAGATATATTTTTAATTTTTTTTATACCAGAGGAGTCAATACGCCTAGGACAAGGATGGTGGCTTAATTCTATTCCTCACTTTGAAAACTGGTCATTGAGCCATTCGGTTATCTTAGTTTGTATTTCATTATACAAAAATGCACTATATGTGAACTTTTGTTTCTTCAAATGTGGACAACCCTAATTATTCATCAAGTTGTTTATTAAAGTACTTATAAATAAACATATTGTAAACAATAACTGGCTATTTAAACATAATTTGTCATTCAATAAGTTTTTTAAACTCCATAGCATATTGTTTCATTCATTATTCATTAATCACTCACTCCCCTGATATAAGTTGACTACATATTTTTTATTCATGTACTGATGCACTTGTTCAAATCTGCTGTAAACAGTAAAGCAATATATTCTTTACTGACTTCGCAAACTGCGACAAAATGGGTTTTCAATTTTGTCTTCCTATTATATGTTTTTTTACATGACAATTGTTTCTTTTATTTTGTAATTATATTTATTAAAGCTCAATAAAAAATATACTTAAATTACTTAAAAAAATGTTTTTTGGACAACTCCTGTTTATTCCATCGTTGGACACCTGACTTCCATTAAGATTTTCATCCGCTACAGAAAATATAATAGTTTAGTTATGTTTTTAGATCTTTATGTAGGTAATAATTAATAAAATTTGTACGCCATAAGTGGCAATGTGATGGAGCTTGTATACGTCTTTTTTCACCTTGTTATAACATCACATTATGCAAATAAAGAATTATTATCATTATTAAAATTTAATGGCCTCATTTACGAAAACAGACCTTCCACCACTGAGCAATTTAGGAATCTTATTAATATTATATTGAAAAAGGAACTAATTACATGTGTATCATTACTTTTTACATTATTATATTTATACATACACTATTTTTCTCCTGTTGGATAGATCTTACCTCTCATTTCGCATGGGTTGCTTGGGGTGTTTTGGTTGTTGTTTCAACCCGGCTCCTGCACTGGACAATGCCGACAGAGCTGAGTATGGGTCCCCGAGTGGAGGGAAATTGAGGCCCGAGGCTTGCAGACGAGCGAGGTAGTCTTGTGCTGCTAGATGCGATGCCATAGACCACCAAGCTGCACCTGAAAGTTTTTACACACATAAATAATATAATAATAAATTAGTAAATAGAAGTGACTTAGCTTTTGCTAATAGAAGATATAGTTCTTAAATAGTGCAGATTTTTAACCACTTCACTCTCCAATACATATTAATCTTATACGGGAGAAATGAAAAGGAGGGTTCCCGATTCACCGTCTCATATATATATATATATATATATATATATATATATATATATATATATATATATATATATATATATATATATATATATCTCCCGTGGTCAAATCACATCATTGTATGTACGAAAAAAATACAAATGATACTACATACTAATAGAATCACTGAATGAATACTGTCGGAGTCAAATGACTTTTAATACTCTGTTGTTATATTTTCTATATATCTCTTTTATTTTACCCTTACGGCGATCTCTATTGAAAAGTAGAAGAAATGTTAACTACATTGGATATAAGCTTTAATTGTGTGCACACATAGGTGGCAGTGGCAAAACTGAAACTTTATCCAATGAAATGATTTTACTATTAATATAAAAAAAAGAATTTGAAGAATCATAGCAGTTATCATCGTTAAGTTAGCTAGTATTTGTACAAGTCGCTAAGCTAGGAAAGTATACTACATAATCGAATCCGTGGCAGTGGCTATGCGTAAAAGCCAGCACATTTTCTTGGAATATATGAAGCTACAGATAACACTTACTGGCGGCTGGATGCAGGCCGAGGGAGGCGGCCTGATTGGCGGCGACTCCGAGCGTGGTGGGGGGCGGGTAGCGGGAACCGAACCCAAAGAGAGCTGCTTGAGCCTGCGCTTGCGCTTGCGCCTGCGCCTGCGCAGCTGCACCTCCGCCAGCCCCGCCGTCGCGCCCCCAGTACGCTGCCGACACAAATATTTGTATTATGTATATGGTTTTTCAATTGGAGTAAATTTTTTTAACAAAAATAGGCCTAGGGTATTGCAGATGTCTATGGGAGGCGTTGATTGCTTTATATCTACACACTTGATCGTTTGCCTCTCTATCCCATAAAAAACATTCTGTTAGTTAACACAAATATTATATAAGAAGAGTTAGAACGAGTATCATTATCACTGGCCTCTCCATTTCATACAGACGACTTTTCTTTCAGGCACACAAACTACAATCTAATAATAAATAACACACTAAACTAATATTTTTCTGCCTTATGTATTTCACAAATTACGTGCACATCACGCTTATGGAGTTATTCCGTAATATCCGATAGAAAACTTTTATCGTGGTAAGGAGTATAACGTTAAAATTATGTATGATATTGTTTTCTTTTATATAGCATAGATAGGCAAATGCAGTTTAACAGAATCCCGAAGGATTAATTGCAATCCCATTCCTTTATTTATTACATACATATGTTCATATTATCACGCCTGTTTCCCTTAGGGGTAGGCAGAGGCCACAGATCTCTATCTGCTACGATCTCGACACACTTTCTATTCTTCCTCCACACTTATCACTCTCTTTATACAAGCTCGTCGATTAAGGATACTTTTGACCTGGCCTTTCTTAAAAACTACAACAATTTGGTCACGGCATATTCTCCTTGGTCTTCCTCTACCGACCCTTCCATCCACATCGGCACCGTAAATTTCTTTTATCGATAGTCTCATCCATCCTCTATATGTGCCCGAACCATCTAAGCATCCCTTTCTCAGCTCTTATTTATTTCTTTCATACCCTAAAGTAAGAGATGTCTTGCAAAGCATCTAGTACCTCGGATTGTCCACGGGCGGCGCTTGTTGCTTTCCGTAACACGATCCGCTAACACGTTTGTCTACTTTATAAAAGTTAAATAATTCACACACCTTGTGGACTAAGGGACCCAAATCGATTATACATCATTCGGAGTCTTACGATCATTGTATTACAGGCGGTGGATATCATAAACGTTATGGGGACGTGCATGACACATGGTCACTGACCTCGGTCGAGTTTACTTATATGGCGTGTAAGTACACAGCGAGGGAGCGCCAGTTACAATGGATCTTTTTGATAAAAGAAAAAGAAAAGTAACTAATCGATTTCAGAAATCGATATTAGAATAGCAGCAGACCGCCTTTTTATATGACAGTTGTTCTTTTTTAATGGAAGCGAGCAAGTGGATGTCTTCAGATGGTCAGTAAAGCATCAATGCCGCCTATCAAGGACATTAATGGTTGTACTTCGCTACTGCTCCATCTGCGTTTCGTGATAGCTTCAAATACATCGCAACTAAGTGTTGGAATAACTTGCCACCATTGTCTTCGTGACTCACATACATTAAAAAATATACAAAATAATACTTTTAAGTATGCAGATGGGAGCTATGATCTCTAAGTAACGGTGGATCTATAAATATCCTGGAAAAATTTAATCGTTTTTATTTACTGTTTCATTATTACTTTATTGTTATTGTTATTTATACTAACCTATAAAACCAAATATTTTTATTTTGATCTATGTATAATTACTTTGGTTCGCGATCTAGCTACATTGTTTCTTCCGAAATCCGCAAGCACCGTGTGCTCTTAGAAACCGCGTGGCTTACGCTGAGTAAGAACGATTTTGTGGCACATCTTAGGTTAAGTTTTTTTTCTTTGTATTAAATTTAATTTTTATTGGCGTTGGAACCTTCAAAAACAGGCCTACTCATCATATCTCAAAGGCCGATAGCCGAGGCGATACATTTGCTCGTTTGCCTTCCCATTTCATAAAATAGCTGCTATGCAAGTGCTCACCGCCGAAGAGTCCAGCGGCGTCCAGCAAGCCATCGGGGGGCGGTTTCCCGGCCGCATCGCCACCATCGCCGTTCTCTTTGTCCATGCCACCCCTGGAATACATAAAGTATATCATATGAGTACTTGCAATGTATGGTACATACCTCACGAATTAGTGGATGAGCAGTGATCTAGTACGTGGCATTTCTACACCACTTTGTGAAACCATCGACTTTTAGCGGTTTTACGAAAATAATTAATAAATATTAATTTAAAATTATATTAGACGGGTGGAGAGTGCTCCAAGGAATTGTTCGTAATAATTCCTGCTGCTAAATTCCACTACATTATAAGTCGCCTCGAAGACAAGTTTAGGTTTTTAAGTAAGTTTTAAATTTTAAACTCAGGTAGAAAGTACTCTTTCTCAGCCACTTATTTTTGTCATTAGTATACAAGTTATTTATTTTTGTTTTGACTAATAATGTGTTATTACACCAAATACAGGTGAGGTTGACGTCAGTCCTCATTAAATTAATCACCTTATATAAGCGTACCGTAATAAATATAGATCTTGTAATATATTATTATACTAGTGTATAAGAAACATAATCCATTTTGAGCAAAAATTAAAAATAAAAATAATTGAATGCTAAAACTTTTACCCTTGTAATAAAGACTAAAATAGCGTACACATAAGGGTGCTAAGCATACGTAACTAAGCCAAACCAACGTTGCGTAGGTTGCTTCCCCCTACGGAGTTAACTTACGTGAATGGAACAGAACAATTCCTCCCCACGCTCCTCTTTCACAACTCCGCATGAATGAAGTATATTTTAATATATACTTTGACCGTACATAATATAATATAATACTGGTCCAACGACAATTGAGTTATTTTTATATTTTCTGGCATAATCAATAATTATAAATAACGTTGTAATGTCAGTCTGTAATGGCGATAGAACTTTTTTTAAGATTAATGGGAAAGCCGTTAAAAGTTGATATTATCAATCACTAATTATTTTAATAAATGCAAGTTCCTGTGTAATTTGGTCTAAAAATTAACACCATCTTTGTATTAGTAATGCTGGAGTGGAAACCGCGTTTTTACAACTTTTAGAATTTATTAAATTACTAGCTCTTCGGGGTTTCTTACAGTTCTCACATTCCTACTTCAGACCAAGTCACTCAACGGTACAGACTTTGGAGGTTTTAACCATAGTTGTAGTTTTATAAGTATACATAACTATAAAACGAACACAAAAATATTTAACTTTTATTTATAAAGAAATATAAGACAGATTTGACACACGTTTATTTGATCCTGAAGTAACAGACTAAATTACAGTAGGTACACACTAAATTGATAGTGCATATTGAATTAAATGAATTAAAGTCACAACCCTGGATCCCCCTCCCAAAATGACACTTTCCTTAAAGTTGGCACGCTTCTGCACTGCCTATGGCAATGCGGATGTTTATGGGCGGGCGTTGATTGTATTCCGTTAGTTGATACGCCTGCTCGTTTGCCTTCCTATCCCATAAAAAAAAAATACACACCAGCCACATGGAATATCTTCAGATAGTTGTATTTTTGTCAAGCTAAAGGTATATATTATTTATCAAGAGACATGTTTGCACAGAACATTTTTGTTAGATGGTTTGCCATGTAGTATAAGGCCATCACATATCTGTGTCTATTCCGTGGGTATTATTAAGCGACTATAAGAGCCAAAAATAGTGGATAGACAGCAACGACATCCCCGATCCAGCCAAGCCTGGCGATATCGGCAAAACCCCCTCAATTTTAAGAAATTATTACCTCTTACTTAAATAACGTTGACTAAGAAGGGAAATTTCTATTACCTGTAATTCAGTCCAACAGTCAATGTCTTTCGACTCACACGACACAGAAAGTATTTTAGGAAACTTTTCGACAGGGTATTATATAAACCAGGGTATAATATACTCGTAAAAATGATAATATTAAGAAAATGTAGTATATAACGTTTGCAGCAGGTTTTGTACTAAGGGTAAAGTGTAGCGTGTAGACAATCAAAAGTTTTACTTAGCTAAGATCCGCGAAAAGTTTTTCGGTTGTCTTTCGTAGAGTCTACTATACCTGAAGATTGTATACGTGTTGGGGCGAAACACGTGTCGTTTACAAGGTGGAAAAGTAGTGTGTGTTTGGTGTTGTGTATAGTGGTTGGTGGGTGGAGAGTTGCTGGCTGTTTTTCGGTAAGTTTTTGGTTTTAGTTCCAAATAAATCCACTTTATCCAGCAGGAAAACACACATTATTGATTTTATGTTATTGTATTGTTGTTATATTAATATCATTTCAACTCTAATTAGAGCTGAAATGATATTGTGGTCAACTCGTGTTTCATAGAAATTAAATTGTGTACACTCGAATAAGGTATCACGAATATTTCTATCGCCTGACAACATTACACATCGTAACTGGAAGTCGAACGTAACACGTAACGGTATCGTCAACACCGTGCGTTTAATAAAAACGACTGATAGCGCGTAGGTGACTCGAACTCGAATCGATCCACTTGCTTTTAAACATATTTTAAGATTTTGCTTTCAACTGGAATTAATTCAGATACGTTCTCCCTCTTTCTTCCTGAGAACTAGCTCTTCGAAGAATAAATAAACTATCACAGAATAGTAAGTAATCATCTCCTATAAAATTCTGCAGCACCAAAGGGTAAGAAAGGGAAAAAACGTAGTAAAGGTAATGGAAAGGCATTGGGCCTACGGGTCTCTGCACTCAGGTGACACAAACAATTTCTAGCACTTAACGACCATATTATGTGGAGATATGAAATCTGACAGCATACAAAAGTAAAGCTATTTGTAACAGATAATAAGCGGCCATATTCGCGGGGTACATGAAATTCATGTCACGTAATTTATGGATGGTCCCCTAGCGATAACTGGTATGTGACTATATATTTATCCTACATATAAATATAGGACGTTTATAATGCCATTAGGCGATGATCAGATCAACCCTTGTTATATAATGCACCTTGTACAGGTGAGTTTAAAAGTTGCAACTACAACAGAGGGTCTCTTTTTATTCAAAGCTTAAGTTAAATTCCGAGAGAACAAAAATCTCAAATAATATACCGTTATATACAGACGTAGGTGAATAAATTATGCAGATAGCATAATTGCTTGTGTATCAAGATAAGTGCTATTTATTATTTGGTGAATATGCGAATAAAATTGTAGGCATCCAAATATAATATATTATAAATTATTATATATTAAGCGAGGTAGCAGGATTCAGGAAAAGTGGAGGTCCATCGACGAGTAAAATAGATCCATGAACTTTTGCAGACACTCAGAAGTTAAATCGCTAATCTGTGGCATATAATGAGACATGACTACACATATCTTAAATGTCAGCAACGCATCTGCAATGCTATGGTGTTGTAGTTGTCTATGAGCGGCTTTGATTGCTTTCCATCACGTGACGAGCTTGCTCGTTTGCCTTTCTATCGAATATTTGCTTTTTTACTATAAAAGCTTGTTCATAATTGAAATTAATTTCCATTAAGGCTTAGTATAGACGCATATTTCAATGGATAAGTGGCGATCTAGTTGTATATCGACCGAAACTTGTTTTAACACGAGAGTGGTGACTTTGTGGAACCAGCTACCTTTGGTTGTATTTCTAATACAATATGGGAACCTTCAAAAAACGAGACTACACATATCTTGAATGTCGGCAACACATTTGCAATGCTATGGTGTTATGAGCGGTTTTAATTGCTTTCATATATTTTTGTTTACAACAACAGCTTTTTCATGGTTGAAATGAATTCCCGTTAAGATTTAGTATATTTATTTCAATGAATAATTGGCGATCTAGTACGTGGTATATCCACCGAAACTTCTTTTAACGAGAGAGTGATGACTATGTGGAAAAACCTTCAGTTATATTTTCGAACTTATACACCTTCAAAAAACAAGACTAAACGCATGTTAAAGGTCGCCAACGCACTTGCCACGCCTGTAGTGTTTCAGATGTCTATGAGCTGCTTTGTTTGTTTTCCACCAAATGTTTCCTCGTTTGCCTTTTCTACTCCATATTTTTTTCTTTCAATAAAAACGTGTTCATAGTTGAAATGGTTTTGCATTAAGACAGTATATCCGTTAAGACGCATATTTCAATCCATTTCCGTGGAGCCGGTGGGCAGGAGTGACTCGGCCTCGAGTTCGATGACCCGGCATTGTCTCAGCTGGTGCAACCCGCCGGCCGTTCGTGTAACAGACTGTTAGGTTTAGAAACTGGAGTTAACTCAGCGTGAGAACGATGGAAGCCGTTTGTGTGGGATCTGTTTAGCGCCAACACGACACCGGACAATTCGTAACGTCCGCTTCTAACTCACAATGGTTTTCAAGCCATTGGCTGCCACATAAATTTAGAGCGTCTTGTCCTGGGCGCCGAGACTTTATTCTTAAGAAAGCCTGCTTTTTAAAATATAATAACAATAAGTAACAGATTTAGTATTGATATGACATTAACAAAAATTTTTATTGAAAGAAAAATTCTATATACGGCAATAAAAAAATTTCGTCACCATTTATTTATACATACATACGTATCATCACGCCTGTTTCCCGTAGGGTTAGGCAAAAATCGCATATCGATATCTGCTACGACCCAGGCACCATTTATAATTAATCTATTACTCCATACTACAAAATATCCCTTTGTTTCAAAATTCACAATAGTGTTTCTACATACGCTTACTTCGAGGTATCTTGTAGTTGGCAAGTCTATGGGTTAATTCATATGAAGTGAATAACTACCATGCTCAGATCTGCTTAAAAAAAATTCAAAACATAATATTGTGTTCACGAATCTGAATACGCACATTACCTCTTTTCCTTCCTATCTTTTTATCGTCACGGAACGTACAATGTGTGGTAATTTTACCGCGAAACGCTGAGGGGAAAAGTTGATTAATCATATTGTATTGTGTTGATTTACACTCTCTTCCATCAAATCTACAAAGCCATTGCCGCTCAGCTCACGTTAAACTCGTATTCATGGAAATATGCACAATATAAACAGAATAAAAATGAAAATGTTTAGCCCGGCTGGTTTGGCCTGATACCCATTGAGTGGCCCGGGGATTATGGAAACAATCGATAACCGTTGATTATGGAAACAATCGATAAGTCAGTTGACTCTCCACGTGGGTAATTCAATTTGTTCAGTTGTTAGTATAGAGTATATCTATCTTGTTTAACTTATCATAATTAAAACTTATCTCTCTACCTAGGCCAGATACAGAACGAAACAGGAATGATTTTATTTTACTTTAGGGGCCATCCATAAATTACGTCACACGTTTAGCGTTGGGGTCAATAAAGTGTGACCAGAGGACAATTGCGACATGTATAAATCTAAAATACTAAAACTTCAACGAAAACCTTTAAAATATTACCAGTGCTATCAATATTTAAGAAAACTTACCAATAATTTCCGAATATTATTTTAATTAATAATATCCGAAATTATTAGTGTAATCACTTAATAACTTCAAAATGTCAACTTGTACAATATGAGATGTCACACCAGGAGAGAGGAATCGCATAAATGTGACGTGTAGCAAAGAGGGAGAAGTCCAAAAATCATGAAAGCCATCTGATATAATTTATGGATGGCCCCTTATTGCTTAAATAAGCCTTTTATAAGTTTACCTCATTAATCTGGTAAACCGTTGATTACAAAGATAAAGCTGCGTGCACAACAATGTATAATGAGTGCTCAGGTTGATGGCCGCTCGCCTATGTTCTGGCATCGACTGAATGCAATCATTGGATAATCCGATGGTACACAGTTCTATCTTACACTGTAAATACTACGCAGTTAGTGTTCGTGGTAAACATGAAAAAAGCTTTGTACCGGTTTTTACATACATTGCGTGGATGGAAAAGTGTTAGATTAGGCATTACTAAAGTACGTAAAGAACGTAAAGAACGAATTCCAAACGATAAAAAAAAATTAAACTTTTAACTTATTACAATCGAATTTCGAACACCGACCACTAGTTATAAAGTTTGAAAACACAACTTATTTATTTAACAACATCTATTACCAAAGCATCTCTTTATTTTCTTTGAAAAAGATGCAAACACGATTTAACAAAGGGATGGAGAAGATTAAACCGGGACACGGAAAAGTGGATGAAACATGAAAGGCCTATGTCAAAGGACAACCTGACAAAAAACTGGTTGCTGATGGCACTATTAATTCTATAAATTTATAGTGTGTTAATCTTATTATTTGTAAATACTGGTCTCTCTGGTCAGCGAATGAAGGCTTATCTTAGCTTATTACTAAAGCATAGTTTTTACACACACCACAGTCCCATACTGTTGGGCACGGCCCTCCACATTTCTTAGTAACACCACTCAGTTCAAGGCGAATTGGCTGGATATCAAGACACGAAATAAATATTACACTTGTAGGCCATATATAAATCAACGTAAAAAAGCGAAAACGCTGTAAATGACACAGATAGCAAAAAGTTTTTATTTCATATCAGAATAAAACACTCCGTCGAAAGGTCTTAGTGTCATAACTCTACGACCAATACAAAATTTTGTACAGCTTTGAAACTGGCAGTGTTTGATTGATCAGATACAATTTTTTCAGAAATATTAAAATTTTGCAGTTTACTACGTTTTCGCTTTTGCATATTTATTCGATAGTCGATATTTATTTCAATACGGGATTTAAACACGCACCCTTTGACTGCAAAGGCGTTCACATCGCCACTGAGACTATGAGATTGTTAAAGCTTTTTAATAAAAAAGAAATCGTGCAAAAATTAGAAATTAATTCCGCCAATCCGCCTTGCCTTGGACACACGTGCTGGGTAATTCTCCATTGTCCAAAAAGAGTAATAAAAGTTTATCGTTTTACGGTTCATCCATTAAGAATATGGAAACAAAAAATAAAATCAACCAACAATATGTGTAAATAATTAACTATACCCTCCAACTTAATTTTCTGATGACAATGTACATAATTTGTAATGCTTAGAAAATTGTTATATCAAATAAAATTGCTGATATAAAGTTAGTTTAAAAAAAACTATTGATAAAATGGTATGCTATAAATCCATTATTTAATAAATTGAAAATATATGCACGTATGTAAAAAATTGTACTGTAAGAGCCAACTCTTCGTCTTTTGATGTGGTCTTCGGTGATTTAACTTGCTATTGGTGTTGTTACTATAAAGTTGCCTCGTATATATTCATTACGAACGTTATCAAGCCTAGCCAAACGCCCATCTCAGGAGAGTTTCAGAGCATAGGAAGGCAGACCTTCCTCTACACCATTAATACATATTTACAGTACCATTCGGATTGTTATAATATTCATTAATAAATAGGTCACTGTTGAGGAAGTTACCCAATGAACGGATTTCGGCAACGCTGAAAATCAACACACTCCACATAGCCGAGAACTTGTTGATAGATCGAACGGTCTATTTTTGTGCGTAGTATAGGAGGGACGGAAGCGCCATGTTTACGTTGGACAAAAGCGAATGAACTGGTTTTCAGCGTCTCATTTGAGTTTTCATTGATATTGATAGTTTATAAGCTGTGATCGCAGAAGCCACATTGATTTTACGACCTTGCAATTCTGTTATAATGTGAACATGCCCCTTTCTCAAGAATCAATACTGGAAATTCCGTTATTTCCGGGAATTGAATAAATATTATTGAAATAGTCTTACTTGCAAATAAATCATTCTGTTCTATTCTATTCTATTAACTTGGTGATATTTCATTTGATATTAAAGTTAGTAATAGTAAAACTTTATAAAACTTATATTTATTTAAAATCTATATATGGACAGTCAAAAGTTTTACTTAGCTAAGATCCGCGACAAGCAAAACAATAACAGAAAATTAATAATGTGTGTTTTTCCGTTGGTTTAAGTGGATTTATTTGGTACTTAAACCAAAAAACTTACCGAAAATCGGCCATCAATTATCCACCCACCAACCACTATACACAACACCAAACACACATTTTCACTTTTCCATTAATTTTCTGTTATTGTTTTGATTGTCGCGGACCTTAGCTAAGTAAAACTTTTGACTGTCCATATAGTGATGGATTTCCGCAAAGTAACGCCTGACTCCATCAATAATCTTAAAATCTAAACTAAAATGAATTTTCTCTTTAATAAAGTATTCAATAACAATTATTATTGCAGGTCATTGGACACGAATGTTGCTACTTACACAACTGTAATATTGTTTTCTTACCAAATTTAGAAATAAACTCTTGTTTCTTTGAACTTGTACACCTCAGGTAAGAAAGTCTTTCTGGTAAGAAAAACATTTTCTCGATAGAGTCTAACTCTTTTTCCAAATACGGTTGGCGATCATTCTCATAATTTTGTAATTTTAAAATTTTTAAATGTTTGTTTATTTTGATTTCTTGATCCAACTATTTTATTACATAGTTGTATTCAGATCACCTGATAAGTATCTAAATTAATTTCATGTTTTTAAATACACGTACGCTTCATTTGCTTTAAAATTATTCATTTCAGAGGCATTTACTACATACCTTACAGTAGTACAGAAATTATGAATATATAATATAAATATATAAACCCTTTGGAACAAACCAAAGATAATCATGAAATAGAATTTGTCTGCAAAAAATATTTAAGGTTGAGGGACAGAAAAAGGTTGTTAATATATGAAGGTCGTTGGTTGGTAGGCGACGCTTTGTAATCATACATTATTTTCAGAATTTGGCTAAGGTAGCGGGTTTCGTTCTCACCTCGAGTGGTAGCTATCATTCAGAGTCCGCAGTGCAGAGCGTCGGTGTAGCCAGCCGGACGCACATTGTCTCACTTCATGTCACTACACACATACACATACACACACGTACACACACTGCACCCCACTGCGCCTGTGTCACTCAACACATTCTTGATAATCCGGTTATAGTTTCTGCAACAATAGAAAGTATATTGAGAGAACACGTAATAATAAACACAAAAGAACATGTAATAAAAAAGTACCAAATGAAAATAGTATCTTGAAGGAAACAACGATTTTATCAACGAATGACTTTTGAACAGGACTGAAGAGAAACGCCAAATGTAACCGCACATTAAAAATTAAAGAGGAAGTATGATTGGGCACTTGTTTTTCATGACAACTTTAAACAACATTTTATTCACTTCCCATATACGTTTCACTGCTCTGCACGGGCCTTCCCATATCTGGAGGAACAGACATCAACCCACCACGCTTGTCTAATAAAAATCCAATCTCGAAATAAATATTTATAGGCTATACATATCGACGCAAAAAGCGAACTCGCTGTAAATGACACGTCAAATTTTTTTTCCCAATCAAGAAAAATAGTGTGTCTAATGATCTGATCTGATACTATATCATTGAGATTTTACAACTTCGTCGCTAGGACTCGGGATCAAAAGACCCGCAAATTGTTCTTACAAACCATTAATGACCCAGTGCTGGGCACAGGGCCGATATTTGATGCAGCAAATATCGGCCCTGTGGCCTTGTCTAAAGCAGATTAGAGCGACGTCTGGATGTCGCTCTAATCTGTTTCATTTTTCGGTTTACCACATTCTCGCTTTTTTGCGTCGATAAATTTATCCCAATGAGCCAATTAGTCAGGAAAGTTTTTACGAAATATTTTTAACATATAATTAAATAAATCAAATAAAATTAACCACAGAACTACAAACCGATTTGTCTAGAATGCATGTAGTTTGAACGAGTGCCAATATTTACAAGCGGCTAATAATAAAGCTCTGCCTCAAACGACTTGAATCCGTGACTAATATAATAAACAATCGCACTGCATACAGTTTCAACCATTCATGAGAATCAAATAAAGCATTGACTTAGTGGGCCAGAATCGGTATTACAATTCGAGGTCGTGAGTACCAATCCTTCATTGGGCTATTGATGTGAACTATTTCCTAGCACAAGCGTTAATAAACATTTTTTGCACCTTAGTTGCAATGTTTAATGAGAATTCTAGTAATTTTTAAAACATTCGCCAAATATCCGAATTGGGAAGTCTCAGCACTGTAGTGTCTAGGACACCTATAGTAGGTCTCCACTAGACACTCCCGTCTCTCCACCTCTCCACTCCACCCAAAACCTCTTAAGTGGCATAAATGAATTGAATAATAATTTGCTAGTCTTCTTTAAGTGAAAGAATCAAAAGATAATTAAAAAAATTAATTACAATTTTTATTAGACGTATATACATACATACAAACGTTAAGAAATAAGCTTAAACGATTAGGCTTGCCATTTGAAGTCGTGGGATCGATTCGATAAAAATCTTCAAATTAAGTTTTTTCTTATAAACTGTGTCACATAGGCGGAATTAATGCTGAATAATATATGAAAATAATAAATTCTCTACCCTCTCTCGGCATAGCATTAGTGTTAGAGCCACGCTGCAGATGAATACTTTGTCAAAAATAGCATATTATTTGTCTATAGCATGAATAAGCTGGCTCGCGCAGGGTAAGCTGGTTCCCACACTTCCGCAGAAATTCTACCTAGCTTACCGCGGTTCGTCTGGTGAACGGCTAAGTTCCGGAGGCCTAATACCCTTCCCCTCTCCCTCCCCTTCCTCCATCCTCCAATGACAGTTTCCTTAAAGGCCGGCAACGCTTCTGTACTGCCTATGGTACCACCGCTGATATTTATGAGCGGCGTTGATTGCTTTACATCAGGTGACACGCATGCTCGTTTGCCTTCCTGACCCATAAAAAATATCAGGCTGGAATAGCTAACATAAATTCAGTTATATTAAAAAAAAATTGCTAGTCCTATTTTTTATATTGTTCTCATCATACCAACAATTCTTGTACCGGTCTAGTTTATAGTCACCCTTCTATCAACAATGACAGGCGAAATAAACGTCAGCTACCTACTCTAGGACCCTTTGCCGCTATCCCTTCTACTCTTACATTAAATTAGCTTTTGTCGTCTCATTCGCAGGCAGGGGTTTCAAAGAGCTCAGTCGCTCGTTAGTTAAACAAAGCGGAATCTGCAAGTTTCGTAATACCCTATAAAAACACAGTACCTACTCGAAATAAACGCTCTCAGCTTTATATTTACTTTTGACGTTATTGCGTAATGTATACTGAGATGAATGTTATCGATTACATTTCTGGTCTAGTCACGTCTAGTTAGTTGCCTCGTGTTGGCAACATTATTAAATTTTGTTCCTCTACATACCTGCATAATGTAAACGTATTATATTAATATTACTAACACATCTAGGTACAATCTATCGGCAATACGATTGCATTATGACAAGAAATCCGAAGGATTCATTGCATTATCATTCCTTTAATTTTTTTCATACAAACATATCATCACGCCGGTTACCCTAGGGAAAGCAAAAACCGCAGGGCATATTCATTGCTTCATCCAAACTCATCACTCTCTTCATACAAGCTCGCTTTTTAAGAAGTTCAGCAATTTGGGCAAGGTATGTTCTCCTTGGCGACCCTTACCGACCCTTTCATCCGCATCCGCAATGTAAATTTCTTTTATCAATCGTCTTTAATTCATCCTGTCTTTTTTAAATCAAAATATACCCAAATAAAGCAATTGCCGTGTCTTTTTAAATTTCGTGTGTAGTGAGTGACAGAAGTTACTCCTACGTTTCAAAAGTTTAATTTACAAAGATATTTCACACATCACACACAGAAAATCAACGTATACCTAACTAAACGAATTGTTTGGTTTTATTCTTCGTCCCGAAACATAACAGCTTTATTGATATTATGTTATAGTAATAACTAAAAGCTAACTAATATTAATATTAATTTAAGATGTGCATTATCGAATTAAGGTAAGACCTTTATTTTTTTCTTTTCTTTGATGGCAATTAGTTAAAACTATTATGCCAGTGTCAAGTAAAATACGATAAAATCAACGCTCTTGAAATATAACCAGTCAACTTATCACGTCTTGATAAAACGGTGACTATTCTACCACAACTTTCTATGTCTTGTTTAATCAACTTACAAAGTCACGGTACATGCATTTATTTCATATCACTTCACTTATACGCCTTAATCGAACTATATTGTATATTACACCACCACAGTTAAATGATATAACTGATAATAATATAAGATTATTAAAATTAAAAAAAAACACGTCACTGATGTAAGTTGGCGGGAAAAGTCGACCTGTATTTATAAATGTATAAAATAAAAAAAAAATTGGCATAGTATTATTAACAGCACAGCAATCTGGTTTGAAATTAAATATATATCTACTGTATTGTACCGGCGGTTGACAAATTTCGGTAAATTTAGGGGTGCGCGACCCTTGTTGAGCGACGCAACCCCACTTTCGTCGAGTTATGGTGAACGCTAGTGATTCTTATTATGAGTTACCGTTATTCGAAACACCCGTTGAATAATTGATCGTTGTGCTTCCTTAATACATGAGTTTAAAGTGACTCATTGTACAGAGTACTTATACTGTACAGAGTACTTACAGTTCTAGTGAAAGTTTATATATCCCTTACTTATTTTAATTTGCAGAATAAATGAACCGACTCTTCAAAGGAAATGATACACTTTTCAACCGAGAAGCGTTGGGAACCTGAAGTCCAACTTTTCACTACCCTAGATGTTACATTACACAAAACATTATACTGGTTGTTTTTCAAAGCTACCTACCTAATTTGCCTCACAGATATATCAATCAATCAATAGCTTACGGCAGTCCACTGCTGGACATGCCTCCCCCCCCCAAGAAGCGTCACAGATACGTATATATTATCGTGATTATTTTTACAAGTCTATTTTTCTTTCAAAATAGGTATAGTAATTTTTAACATAAACTTCAGAAACAAATATGATGTTAAGCGGAAGGTATTGTACATGTATTTGTTTTAATATTATATTATCAATTTGATATATATTATCAATTTTCGCGGATGCCTTCATTCTGACTGACGCGCCACTGTATGCCACTATATTGGCTTTAGGGGATGTCATCTTCCTGAAAGATTCGTCACTATAGTGACGCACTCTAGTAACAAACACATTGACCGTTTAAATTAAATAATCATTTTGCTTTGCCTTAACATCTGCCGTACAGAGAAACAGCCCTGTAAAATTCTAAATCTAAGAGGTTAAAGGCCAACTAATATTATTTCCTTCATATTAATTGGCAATGGAATAAAAGTTTTAATAAAGAGGACCATCGTGTTAAATGAAGCCACAATGTAATTATCAACATGTATAATAGATAGTATATTGTATCGGGCGGTCCGACGACGCGTAATCGATTACAACTCACAAAGCGATTTTTCAGAACGCAGAATCGAGAACCACACGCGCACTCTCACCTCCATGCACACCCACGCGCACATAAACAAAACGATGTCTCCAACAAAATAAAACACCGGCCGCTGTCATGTTGTATTGATTCCGGCCCTTGGCCTCCCGTCGCGCTCTTACCTAGCTGATATTTGAACGTGGGAATGGGATAGGTGTACTTTCTTCTTGCCAAGTCGCCCGCCAAGGATGTAGTGTTTACTCGTGTGCAGATTAATACGGTAACGCCCTGTGGATTATGCCGTATCCACGTAGGCAATGTAGATCTACGTATGGCAGTACAGACACAATCGTATTTGGAGTCATTTGATATATGTATCTTCACGAGGATGTTGTGTCAGATAACTATGATAAAGCCTTTACAATCATTTATTTATTTAAGGAAACGAATAATAGATTAAATGCAAGAAATAAATGTTTGATTTCTGAAGGTGGCATAATATAAATATAGACTAACACAAAATAATAAATCTGTAGGCCATACACATTTATCTCGATACGGGGATTGAACCTACGATTATTGACTCCGTAGGGGAAACCAAACCAAACGACAAATTGGTCGTTAGCGTCGAAAAGAAATATTCTAATAATGTGTGTAATTGCAAGTTTTCGTTAAAATAAATATATATATAATATTTTAAATTAAAATTTCAAACTATATGTTCTATTTGAATCGGAACACGTATAATATTTTGATGGATGGCCAGACTTGCCTCAACGAAGGAGGGGTGACTAGTTTATGTGCACCCTAATTTTATATACAACACATATGAATAGAGGTTTATTTTGAGCCTAAGTTGAAGGGCAAGTGAATACATTCGCTGAAGGGGACAGTCAAATCGATAATCTATTTAGTAATTCATCAAAAAAACAAAACAGATTAATAAAGCGGCAATAGCTTGATTAATAATAGTTTGCTTACGATCTACGGTGGTGAGTTTGATTCATTAATAATAATAATTCTTTATTAGCATAATGTGAGGTGTAACGTGATGAAAAAAGACATTTAAAAGCTCTACTTCCACTTATGGTGTAAAAATTTCATTAATTATTACATACATAGAGATCTAAATACATAAGTCGCTTATGGTTACAGAGCATTAAATTTTTAATAAACTGTTACGTTGTTATTCAAATTATAAGTGATTTATCTATTACATTAATTCAACTTTTAAAGCAAAAAAGTCCCTAGTATTATAAATATTGCCATCTATCAGACATTCATAGTCTTTTTTTAAACAACATTGTGTTTTATTGTTTTAATTCATTCGTCATTGGACTATTGATGTGAACCATATCTATGGGCGGTGTTGATAACTTACCACCGGGTGATCCGCATGCTCGTTTGCCTGCCCTGCTATAAAAAAAGAATCACATACAGACGCCAAAAAAAAAGCGAAAACATTCAATATGTTTCGCTTTCGACCACAAAATTTAAAGTTACCACCATAGTAAAAAATAACGTTGAAGATTTATAAAAAAAAACTGTATCTGATCACTTAAAAACAGTCAATTTCAATGCTGTACTATATATTCTATTTGGGGTAGAGCTTTTATACTCCGAAGCAATATTTATTTCTGATTCGAATGTAACTAACTAACTTAACAAAGTTCCCAAGAGGGCCAAGTTCCAAAGAGTTACATTAACAAAGTTCCAAAGAGGCCAAGATCCATTTTGGACCAACAGGTGCAGCGACCCAAAATGGATCTTGGCCTCCGAACAGATCTAACACCACCGTGTCCTGTTCTGCACCATCTCCCGCCAGTTTGTATTAGATTCGAATAACCAATAATTTTTTTGACATCGGTGTCATTTATAGCCTTTTCGCTCTTTGCATCGATATATTTCTAGAAGCTCTGATTGTAAAGCCAACAGACTGATTCAAAACGGAAACACATCTGCCGCGTCATCCTTACAAAAAACATTACACCGTCTAAGGTCATTTTTTACTTACGCATTTTTAACTCTCAGTACATGTATCTATGACTAGAATTGATGGTTTGCTTAAAATTATAAGTGGGCTTAATTAAGTTCCTTTTTAAACCTTTTTAAAGTGGTAGAGCCACGCTGCAGACGAATACTTTGTCAAGAATGGCATATTATTTGCCTGTAGCATGAATGATCAGGGAAGTATCACACTCCCGCAGAAAATCAGCGTTTGAGTGGTAGCTTAGTTACCGCGCTTTGTCTGGTAAGCCGTTGAGATCCGGAGAAAAAGAAAGAATGTTTAAGCATAAATAAGCTCGATCGGAGAAGTACCACATCTTCACAGAAAACCGGTGCTGATTGTAATATTCTAAATTGATAGTGAAACATAAAAAACCTATGGCCTGAATGCTCATTTCCTACTCCTATAAAATATAATAAAATTCTCACATAGTCCTTCCTTTTTTGAAGTCGGTTCAAAAATACTGTTTGATAATCCGGTGTGAACATTTTCGAGGCCCATCAGATTAAATGAATCCAAGTTCGTTGATTGATTGAAACCCACATTTGCATTATTGTGTTACACCCCCCCCCCCACGGGAACAATGCACCGGGCTAGGGGAGGCATGAGAAGCGGCAACCGTCGGCTTTGAACGTGCCCAATTATAGATCCGCAACACTATACCGGTCGAGGCATTATATGACAGATGTGAAGATAAAACAACCAAATTTTTCAACGCGATTAGACAAATAATTTGTGTTTTCTATGGGATAGGAAAGCAAACGAGCAAGCTTGTCGCCTGGTGGAAACTATAAAGTTTCATTCACACCATGTAGATTAGTGGCGATCCAGTACGGTGTGTTTTTTTCTTTCCATGCACCACTACCCTGTGGAACCAGCTACCTCCAGCGGTGTTTTTGAACAGATACGACATCAGAACCTTCAAAAAACAAGCCTAAACATTTGTTAAAGACCGGCAACGCATCTACAATGCCTATCTATGGCCCTGCGGATGTCTATGGGAGACGTTGAACGCTTTCCATCTGATGACACGCCTGCTCGTTTGCGTTTCTATCCCATAAAAAAAGCCTCGCGAATTTGGATGGAAGGGGGGTTAGGGAAAGACCACGGAAAATATACCTTGACCAAATTGCTATCGAATACGTCAGCTTCGAAATAGACCGCCTAGCCTTTGCGCTAATGGAGTAATCGTCATGCAACTATTTATTGGTTTGTTGAGCAGGTGTGAATTAGAAAGTTTTCGCTTACGTGACACTACAGCGGCGTTTTTATGTTGTCTTATCGTTTGTGTGTCTATTTATTATGTGGTGGTATCGACGATCTAAATGGTTAAGTAACAAAGTCACCGCTTTCGGTGTCAATATTCGTGGCTTCAATTAAAAAAAAAAAACAAAAACTTAATAAACCGTAAAATGTTTATGTTATTTACAGCATTATCGCTAAAGCAGATTAGAGCGACATCTGGATGTAATCTGCTTTAGACAAGCGTGTCGGATTAATATCTATTTCCATCAAATATCGGACTGTGTCCAGCACTGGACTGTAAAAACAATTTGTGAATCTTTTGATCCCGAGTCCTAGCGACGATGTTGTAAAATCTCTATGATATAATAGTAGTTATATGAAAAAAAAAAGAATCTATGATTGTCAATTGTACTAATAATAGTATTTTAAGCTTAATTGGACCCGTTAATCATAATCCGTACTATTGACATATCTTCTTTTATTATAAAAAAAAAGGAATCTACTATATCAGCCCGCATTTTTTTCATATAGAATACCAAGAAATTATATCCGTTAATTTTAAAAACTCTATTGTTATATTACCAGAAACATGAGACACGAATCGGAACGTGCCATACAATATTAACAACCAACACCCGCGTCCCTAGCCAGGTGTTCACAGACCCAAGTTTTCACATAAAACAACTTGCCAGTCGACTTTCAACGTTACTGCCTGCACCGATTGGCCATTCAAACGTCACGACTCTGCATAATCCCAGAGCTTTAGAAAAAATACAAATCGCACTGTACACTCATCGTCCTAAAGCGTGCAACCACGTTCTCTCTCTCGTACATTTAAGAGAATTGAGGGTTTACGTATTGCCGTCGTGCTCACTCTCCAGAGAGATGGATATTCAAAGGTTCTTCTGACAAAAAATTATAGCATGCGCAACGATAATCACAGTATTACTATTGCGCATGCGATGCCTGGTAATGCTGAACTTTTAAATAATTTGGGGGTGGTAGTCGATCAGTAGGTAATTTAATACATCTATTATTCATAAATAATAATTAAATCAATAGGCATAGATCACAGATCTTCACCTGCTACGATCTCGGCATACTTTCCTTGCTTGCTCCACACTCATTACTCTCCTCATGCAAGCTCGCCGGTTAAGGGTACTCTTGATCTAGCCTTTCCTTAAAACTTCAGCAATGTAGTAGTCGATCAGTAGATAATTTAATACATCTATTATTCATAAATAATAATAAAATCAATAGGCACAGATCACAGATCTTCATCTGCTACAATCTTAGCATACTTTCCTTGCTTGCTCCACACTCATTACTCTCCTCATGCAAGCTCGCCGGTTAAGGGTACTCTTGATCTAGCCTTTCTTTAAAACTTTAGCTATGTAGTAGTCGATCAGTAGATAATTTAATACATCTATTATTCATAAATAATAATAAAATCAATTTGACAAAAAAATACTCAAACTAATTATTAAAATAAAAAGAAAAGATGTTGAATAACTTACACAAGTTTTATGTAACAACTTAAATTTCACACCATAATAAGCCACCACAGTTTATGATATCTGATTGAAAAGGCTGCTTTAGTTAACATGCTTCTGAAACATTTGATATTTATCAAGTGTTGACAATAATAATATTTCGTTAACATTTTTTTCTAGAAATAAAGCATGCTTCTAGGTGCTATTGCATGACGAGCTATTATAAAACAAGGTGCTTTGTAAGCGTTAGTTTATACTTATAGAAATAAATTTGCTTTCAAGTTCAAGGTGAGATACACGTCTTATATAGTGGATAGCCTACACTAGGGAGTGCATATAATTTTTCGGAAAATCCATCGACACACCAAAAAAAATTTTTCATTTAATTAAAATAAAACTATCTCGTAGGTACTGTGTTTGCACATTTATTTTATGATTTGAAAACATTTTTTAAAAGTAATTTTACATTGTTACACAACAGTTTTTTGAAATACATCTCAATGTTGAAATTTAAATACCTTAATATTTATTAAATAATAAGTAAAGTAATAAAAGATTTATTGCTTCTTAATCAATAAGATGGGTACATGGTGTTTATTTTTTCACGTGTCTTGAAAGTTTCAAATAAAAGTTTATTAATTGTTAATTAATAGGGGTCGATTATTAGACCTCGTCGACGCCCAAAATCAGTTTTCGTTTCTACAGACCCCTGGGAAACCGATTTCACCCCAAGGGTCCGATATCGACTACTTTGGGAATACCTTGTCTACACTATAACGACCTATTGGCTCAATGGCGGGGTGGTCGCCTACGAAGTCAATGGACGCGCGTTCAATCAATACATGTGAGGGAAATTGAAGGGGTTATTTGTAGCTTTGTTGGACGAACGCACCAATAAACATTGTAAATATAAACTTTCCGTTTGAATCGGCTGAAGCGTTTAAAATCAGGTTCTTTTCTGGTGATTTACATAAAGAGGTGATTTCGATAGTGGTAGAGACACGCTGCAGACGAATACTTTGTCAAGAATGGCATAATATGTCTGTAGCATGAACGGGTCGGTTCGCCCGGGGAAGTACCACACTCCCGCAGAAAACCGGCATCTGAGTGGTAGCTTAGTTACCGCTCTTCGTATCGTGAGCGGCTTCAACCGCGCTTCGTACGGTGAGTGGCCCAGTTCCGGAGGCCCAACACCCTCCCCCTATCTCTCCCATTTCCACTCCCATAAAGACACTTTCCTTAAAGGTCGGCAACGCTTCCGCACTGCCTATGGTGCTGAGGATGTCTATAGGCGGCGTTGATTACTTTCCATCAGGTGACACGCCTGCTCGTTTGCCTTCCTGTCCCATAAAAAAGAGGAATGCTAACAATATTAGTAATATTTTTTTATATTAAGTAGGTACATTTACGTTTAACATACTTTACACGCTTGAATATATTTTAAAAGCCTTGTGTGGTCATGTAGTTGTTCATTTTTAAACAATGACGTTTCAAGTCACAACGTCGAACAGGATATTTGACCTGTGTCATTGTTCTCAATTCGCCGATAGACCCTAAAGCAAATCTTCTTTTGATAATTATATCGTAATGGTTGGTTCTATGACATTGTATTTTATTATACTTGAAAAATTATCCAAGGAAAAGTTGGAAATTGTATGCGGATCGTTATTTTTATATATATATATATATATATATATATATATATATATATATATATATATATATATATATATATATATATATATTCACGCCTATCCCCCGCAGGGGTTGGCAGAGACCACAGAGCTCCATCCGCTACCATACATCGCAGCGAAACGGCTCTCCATTGGTCGCTTCTCGCCCTCGTGAGAATCAGGACGTGACGGGTGGCGAACCATGTCGCCGTCATTTTCAACAAATTAGGCATATTAAATTCGTCTTTAGTGAATCACACGAGCCGCCAGGGAGGTCAGCTCTAGCAGAGCCCTGCATGCTGAGGTAAGGCACTATACTACCCGGAGGAGCCCGATCTCGTGACGGTCGGCACGCTTGCGACTAAACTCGCCCTTAGCCACGCATCCATTGGCACGGAAAACCGTGGATTGGCGGAGAGGAAGGGGAATGGTAGAGAAGAAAGGAAAGGAAATGCGGATTGGGGAGGTTACCAGACTCGGAATAAATATTTATAAATCCATACATATATTTATATCGATGCGCGAATCGAACCAGCGACCATTGACTCCGCGGGCGGAGGGCCCCGCCACTGAACCAAACCACAATAAAGGTAACTAAGTTTTATAGTTTAATGAACGGGTCATAACTATGAAACTCCATTATAACATAGCATATATAATACGATAAATCACGAATGTAACTCTTATTATGTTATAAACGGCATGCAGGTGGCATGACGTGAGTTAATTATGCACCGTTATTGCTTCTTCATAACTATTGTAGATTGTATACATTTAAAACGAACTGATGACCTTCGCTGTAGTAAAGCACGATAAGATACAATAATTATAATAATAATTCATTCGTTTGCCTGGTTTATCCCGCTCGAAGTGAGGTTAGGTAGGGAGGAGAGGTTAGTGCCAAGTAGGGAACATATATAGGCTATTTAAAAGATACTAAGAAACATTGAAACGGCTCTCCGTTAGTCGCTTTATATAGTAGTTGATGAGGAGAATAATTAGTGTGGAGGAAGCAAGGGAAGTATGCCGATATCGTAGCAAATGGAGATGGTGGTCTCTGTCTACCCTTACGGGAGATAGACGTGACGATATGTATGTATGTATGTAAACATTGGAAATTATATATAACTTCTTTCCACGCACCACTGCCCTGTGGAAACAGCTACCTTAAGCGGTACGACATTGGAACCTACAAAAAAATAAGCGTACATATTTCTTAAAGGCCGGCAACGTTTCTGCAGTTTCTATGGCACTGCGAATGTCTATGGGCCGCTTTGATTTCTTTCCATCAGGGGACACACCTGCTCGTTTGCTATTAACAAAAAAAAAATGCTACCACATAACGCAGATATTCTGCCATATATTCATTTATCCAGATAATTCTTCGGTTCATGCCAACACATTAACGCCATCATGCCTCTACCACTAATAACAAAAATGTTGTTTTTCATTGTAATATATAGTGTTAAAATATTTTTCGTCTTATCGTTTGCCTTCTTATTCCGTAAAAAAAATTAGATAATATATATACACAGTACTGATACGCTTTTGGTATCTATTAATTGTCTGTTGCGATAGAATTTATAAGGATAGAAGATTAAGTAGTGATTTCATCCAGTGGTCATATAACAGGTAAACCAACATAGAAATTAGCACTAAGTACGTGATTCGTAAAATGAAGCTCACGAACTTCGATAACACTTCTAGTAATTGTTGTCGGTATTATCCACTATATATGTGTCCTTTCTACATGATTGTTACTTAGCCTTGTAGTTTCTGTTGTCGTTTTAATAATAATTATTATTAATAATCAAAATAGATTCACAAGACCTTCTTTTTGACGTAAATATTAAAATTAATAAATTACATCCGCTTAAGAAACAAAGTGGCGCTCTGAGAGAGAAGACACCGCGCAAGAAACTTTCTCATCCTTTTGTTTTGCTATTTTAAAAATGGCGTATTTAATACATAAGACATAACTTTTATATCAGGCCGATTAAACATTAATGCCAAGTTTGAGTTTATTTAAATTAAGACTTGAACATCTGGCAACCCTTGAATGAGGCATGGTCGTTTTTTTTTTCAGTAGAATGCACATTGTATTCTTTTTATTTATTTTGTTTTTATATAAATGGAATTATGTAAGTAAAATTCTGACTGTCCACATAATAATGAATTTAGGCAAAATAATCAGGCATTATTTTCATTAATCTTTTTAAGTGATAGTAAAGATGAGTAAGAATTATTGATTATCGGATCCATTTACTACTTAACCCTAAAGCATCCAAAGCCATAATCTTACCGCACAAGCTTAAATTGAACACAAGTACTTAACATGTATACGGCTTCGTCTCGTCGTAGTGAAGATACGTCTTTAGTGCCTTAAGTTGTTATAGGGTAAATAAAGACGTGTAATATAGGTTATTTGTCACACAGTCTTTTATAAGACAGCTTTCATAAATTGTCAGTGTTTTAATTATAACTATTTGAGCTATTTTTGAAGACCTGACCAGTTTTTTAACATAACAAAATGTATTACTATTATAGACCTATATATGGTATAATTTACATTCATACATACATACATATCGTCACGCTGTCTCCCGTAGGGGTAGGCAAAGACCACATATCTCTATTTGCTACGATCTCGGCATACTTCCCTTGCTTCCTCTACACTCATTATTCTGCATGAAAGCTCGCCGGTTAAGGGTACTCTTGACCTGGCCTTTCATAAAAACTTCAGCAATTTGATCAAGGTATGTTTTCTGTGGTCTTCCCCTGCTGACCCTTCCATCCATCCATTTTTATAATACCGTTATAAAAATACAAATGAAGCAAACAAACTGTACTGCAGGATATACAAATATCCTTCTTTAAAAATCCGCGATTCTTGGTTGGGAAAGCTTAAACTACGACACTGGGACCTTTAGGTTGCCAATATAGAAATAAAATCGATGACCTAATTGGCTTAGTGGCGATGCAACCGCTTCTGAAGTCGATAGTCGTGAGTTCGGTTTCGGCATCGTGAATAATTTATGTATGACTAACAGGTGTTTAATTCTCTTCTGGGTATTCAGCCAATCCGCCTTGGATAAGCGTGGTGCATCAATGTCCGTTCCTCCAGGAATGGAGAGCTTCGTGCTCAGCAATGGGACATATATGGGCTGTGGAAAAAGAATAGTTCAGTGGCAGAGCATTCGACTGCTAGGAAAATGGTTTGGTGGTTAAACCATGCTACTATGCTAATAATAAAACTAATGCAATAATACTAATGCAATAAAACTTTTTGTTTTATTTCTTTTTAAAGTCGTTATTTGAAATTAGAAACAAATAGTATTTTATTAAAACAAAATGGTTAGTTCAACTGACGTCTTATATATATATATATATATATATATATAGACATGTCACCCGTTCGGTACATATATAAATTGTAAAGTTGAAAAATGTAAAATATATAGTATCAATATGAATAAGATATAATTGTCAATGAAATGGAAGAATAAATTAATATAATTTTGAAGAATTTTATTAGAAGATAAAATCCCCCTAAAGATCCCGGGTGTCACCGTGAAGCAGTACGGCAGGCACGCCAAACTACCTACAACCTTAAATAATAACCCCGATCCTCCAACTACGTCATTGCTGTTTTGCCGAATCCGTAGAAATTATATTTTACATTACTATTTCACTATATTGCGGAAGGTTCTTAATCAAATATGTTACGTGAAGATGGCAACTATTCTTAAAATTTGAGTAAACGATGACGCTATAAAATAAACGGATCGTGACCCCCGCGCTTCCTCATTCAATTGTCAGTCAACGAACAATGTTCGGCCATTTCCGGCGAGCGTTCCGAACGAGATCGATGCACTATCGTATTATACATCGAATTGGCTCGAGCGAGACAATACAATGCCAGCTTTTAGAATTCCCTGTATAAAAGTAAATTAATTGAAAATTATTGGGTGAGGGTTACCGCTTACCACCAGATGACCCGCATGCTCGTTTGCCCGCTCTGATATAAAAAAAAAGATAATTGTGGCGGCAGTTGTCTTATACATGATGACTAAATAAAGCCGTGGCTGCGAAATGATTTTTTTTTATGGGATACGAGGGCAAACGAGCAAGCGTGTCGCCTGATGGAAAGCAATCAACGCCGCCCATGGACAACCGCGACACCGCAGGAGTCGGCCTTTTAGGTATGTATAGGTTTGTTTTTTGAAGGTTTCGAAAGAAATACTATATGTCCCATATCTAAACCCTACTGAGACATGATTTTCAAAACTTGTTTTCACGCAATTTCCTACCACGAATGGTATAAAAGTAGAACTATCTATCAAACACCTAACAATTACGATATTGGCATGTACCGGAGATGTGTGTAAGTGTCCAGAGAAAGGCCGAAAACGCATTTATGACGCCGGTGTTACAGATGTCTGTGGGCGGCAGGGATTTCTTACCATTAGATGACCCCCACATATATTATTTGTTATATACCAGAGCAAGCAAACGACCAGTTTGCTTGCTCTGGTATATAACAAATAATATAAAAAAAATTAAAATCGATTCCTACTTTTTACATCTTATAATATAAAAGAATTATTTTTTCCCATATAAAACTAAAATTAATTAAGTGTAATTAAAGAATTTTGAAAAAATCTGTATTAACATCAAGTGTCATCCACTAAAAGTTTTAAAAATGTACGTTAACTTGATCGAATGATTAAAAAAGTATTTTTAACGATGGAAAATTTGAACAACATATAAACATAAATATCTAAAAAGGGAGAAACTGAACTAATAGTAGGAAATGAAAAAAAAACATAATAATCTTACTTATCTAATAATTTCGCATCGAAAACAAATGAGAATAAAATCTTACAAATAACTAACTAGAGTATAACAACTTCCAAAGCTACGTACGTAACTTCGTTATAATATTTTTTACGCTCGCCTGCAAAATTAAGTTTGAAGCATTTACTGGAGTTGTATTGTATATGGGGACAGAGAAAAAGTTGTTTGTGGAAGCCGATCAACATTATTTCACATGGGCAAACGGGCATATGGGTCTTCAGCACCAAGGGCACTGACTATGCCCACCTTAAGGTGAATAATTAAGAATAAGAAGGAAATAATGGAAGGGACGAAGGGAAATAAAGGAAAAGAATTAAATACAAAAATCCAACGCCTGCTATAGGCCTAATACGACATAAGAATGGATGATGCTAGAGTACTCAAGCGCTTTCTGAAGGATCAAACAGGCGATGAGTTGGAGAGTAAAGGCCCAAAACAGACCTATCTAAAACAATTATAATTACTGACCAGGTAAAGGCTAAACCGCATCTGAAGAGCCTCAGATGATGATGAAGAGACTCCGACTCCGATCCCTGAATTCACCATAAGAAACAACTGCGTTACGTAACTCCGAAAGTGAATCACCTATTTAGCTAAATTAAATTCTATACCTAGCGATAACAGGCCAGTAAATTGTCAAATTATACTAAATATGATCAGACTACACATAATTTAAATAAATATTCTCGCTTATCCACTGTCATTTATATAGCTCGACACTTTATAAGTAATGACAATTTGGAACTGATTTTGGAACGTTGTACAACTATGGATATTTATTTATTACATTTTAGCCTTCTACGCAGTTAGCCGTATACTCCCTCGGTCATGCACCCCATATAAACCGAGTTCCAAAAAAAACTGACATTTAATACTGGCCACTTATAAATATTATCAAAAGTTGACAGCAAAAAAAACAATAAAACGTTCAGTATGTTTGTTTGACTGTTAAAAATAATATGACACTTGGCCAAAATTTGCAGCGATGACATGTTCTTTTTTAATAAGCTGTGCTGTTGACAATAAACAGCCAATACATGGGATATATATTATATATGTTTATATATGTGTATATATTTTTTGAATGACTCGTCTTATATAAAAATAATGATTTACTCTACGATATAAAAGCTTGAAATATATACTCCGATGACGATAAAAAACATTTTATACAGCCCATATACAGGTGTAGCACTGAGCAATTTGTATAGGAATAACCATAACCATACTACACCTGTCCGTGGCAGATAAAGATGAGCGCCTGATTTAGAATAAATACACGTAATCCATACATATATTTATCCTATTTCGAAAATTGAACCAGCGACCATTGACTCCGAAAGCGGTGTCTTCGATACACATCCATTTAGGTCGCAAAATTGTAAAAATTCATTGCTCACAATTTGGCAATGTTTTAAAGGATATGTGAAGTTCTTAAGTAATAGTTAGCTATCGCTCTCCAAGTCAAAGGGTTCAACTCCCCCATATCCTTGTTCCAGTCAATATGATTACGGCGATTTCTTTTTAAAGAGATCCCATAAATTTTAATAGCGAAAAATACATATTATATAATTTTAATATATATTACATAATGCATGGTATATCTACCTCGGGCAAGTCTTGCAATTGGGTGGAGACAACTTCGAGAAAGAAGCCGATAGAAGGATTCAGTTAGGCTGGGCAGCATTTAGGAAACTCCGTCCGGTCTTCTCGTCGCCCATACCTCAGAGCCTGAAGACGAAAGTCTTCGACCAGTGTGTCCTACCCGTACTCTCCTACGGCGCCGAAACGTGGACGCTGACAGTCCGTCTGCTTCATAAGCTCAGAGTCGCTCAGAGAGCTATGGAGAGAGCTATGCTCGGAGTTTCTCTGGTAGATATGTTTCGGAATGAACAAATCCGCCAGAGAACTAAAGTCACCGACATAGCCTTTCGAATTAGCAAACTTAAGTGGCAATGGGCTGGTCACGTCTGTCGGAGATCCGACGATCGTTGGAGCAGACGAGTGCTGGAGTGGAGACCGCGTCTCGGTAAACGTAGTGTGGGACGCCCCCCGGCTAGATGGTGCGACGATCTGCGCAGGGCGGCTGGCAGAAACTGGATGCGTGTAGCCGAAGATCGGGCTAGGTGGCGCTCCATGGGGGAGGCCTATGTCCAGCAGTGGACTGCCGCAGGCTGCTGATGATGATGATGATATATTACATAATAATTAAGTAGCTAAATGTATGCGCAAGTACAGAAAGGATTTTCACGTCCGAAGTTTTTCGTATACAATGAAATTATTTTTCCGATACGATTGTAGAAATTGGAAGTATCGTCTTCGTGAAGCCTAATATATAAACAAATTACGCCCACAGATACTACAAGAAATTTTTGTGTTTTAAACAAATTTTAATTTCAGCTGAGATGTGAACCCAGAACCTTTCAGTCAATAGTCTTACGGATACTCTAACCTCTGAACCGAGTGCATAAGGATAAATATTTGACTAAAACTATTTGTACCGAGTCTGAATGTTTAAATATGTTATTTGTGTGTTAATAATCATACAGTATATCGACACCCGATATGAATAATATCGTAACTTTATTTACAGTGATATCCAACTGTATGTCATATACTTGGATAATATACGGCATATATTTGAATATCATTGTAAAATAAGTTACGATGTTATTCGTATTGGGTATCAAAATGGTTTATAATGGTAGGGACTCTTCTTGCAGGGCCTTATGCGTGTGAAACTTTTTGTTTAAACTAAATAAATGCTAATTTAAATCCTAAATATTGTGTAACACGTGAGTTCGTGGATACGACGAAACAAACCACTCATCGCGATAAAAGCGTTTCAATAAATCTCCCACAAAGAATGACATCAACCTAATAATAACACGTTTTATTTCTGATTGAATTCATCATTGTCACCTAGTAGAAAACTGAAGTTATAAATAACTATAAATAATACACTAGCCGGCACAAGGCTTGCGTTGCACTTCTTCTAAAATCTTACCGAGCGCGATAGCATCTTACAAGTTTTGGACAAAAGTTATACTTTGCTAAGATCTGCGACAAGCAAAACAATAACAGAAAATTAATAATGTGTCTTTTTCTGCTGGTTGAAGTGGATTTATTTGGAACTTAAACAAATAAATCCACTTCATCATAATTTTCTGTTATTGTTTTGCTTGTCGCGGATCTTAGCTTTACTTAGCTAAGATCCGCGACAAGCAAAACAATAACTTTTGACTGTCCACATAGTGATAGATTTCCGCAAAGTAACGCCTGACTCCATTAATAATCTTACAAGTTTTTCATGACCATCGGATGAATGTTTTAGGAGCGTATTCCTTCTGGGTTAGGAAGGTAAACGAGGAAGCGTATTGATGATGACCTGATGGAAGGCAATCAAAGCCATAGCCAGATTTTTAAGAATGTACAAGCTTGTTTATTGAATGTTCCAATGTCGTATCGGAAATTTTGCTGAAGGTATCTGATTACACAGAGTGGTGGTACGCGGGTAGATATATTTTTAAAAGAAACGCACCATTCTGAACGCCACTCATCCAGATGGTGGGAATGTAACTGTTTTTTGTTGCGAGTTTGAAAAGGTTGAGATATTTTCTTGCGACTTTTCTTCTGTCTCAGGGCGCTACTTATTATCGAAGTTGTGGTAATTTTTTAGTTGTAACATTGACGTCAAAAAGTATTTTTTTTTTCTATATAGTTTGTTTTTTCAAGAATTTTATGATTTTTACTTTATGACAATCACACTCATATACACATGTACAAGTCACTTTCCTAACGTCACTTCATTCAGATAGTAGGGACGAAACTGTTATTTTTGGTGAGAAATGTGATTATTCCTAAGAATAAGGAATCATTTTAAAGCGATAAAAGTTATTGATATATGAGATTTACAAGTGGTAGAGCCACGCTGCAGACGAATACTTTGTCAAGAGTGGCATAATATTCCCCTCCCATAATGACACTTTCCTTAAAAGTCGGCAACGATTCTGCAGTCTATGGCGCTGCGGATGTCTATGGGCGACGTTGATTGCTTTCCATCGGGTGAGACGCCTGCTCGTTTGCCTTCCTATCCCATAAAAAATGAGATATCCCTCCACAAAGCTAAAGATTTTAACCGCTCGTTGAGATCTTGATCATCAAAGATATCTATCGCGATAGTTAACATATTAAGTTAAAAAAGTAAAACGTACGTGTCTTGTAACCACAAACGATCTAACTGCATTAGGTATATAATAATAAACTGGTGGTAAATATGTTAATAAGATAATGCGAATTCGAATGGAGCCCGTTCAATTCCACGTCAGTAATGATATGACCTAATTGTGTATCAATGATTGTGATGCAAGCGTGTTACTTATGCAAATAATACAAATACAATGGACTGGACAATTTAGTTTACACAATCACCAGCATATAAACAATACAATTTATTTTGTTTGGAAGCACTTTTTGATGTATTTCGTAAATCTCTGACGTATTTTCTAAGTGCAAATTTTTTTATGCGGTCTTTCTCCTCTACGTAACGACGGTAAAAGTGAATTTATGTTACCAAGTTTTGACAAAAGCTTATAAATTTTAAAGCAAATGTTTGTATATAAACTGAACGGGTAATACATTTATGGGTTCAGGTGATTACTTAGCACTATATTTTCAATAAAAAAGGTGATGTCATTTAATTGTCTGTCTATGGTTCGCGATCTGAACACGTTAGTTCTTGGTGGAAACCAGCGCCACGTGCTTCAATAGAACGCCTGGTATATGCTGAGCAAGAACCATTTTATGACACTTGGAGATTAAAATTATTTTCTTCTTGTTTTGTCTATTTATATATGATAATATTATTAAGGTTTTTATTTTAGCTTTTGTAATAAAAAAGTGCAAGAAATAGAGTTTTTTCTACTTTATTTCTGGCACTTTTTTTTTCAAATAAGCTTATATGCATATTTGCAAGTTATCAAAAAAATAAGGTATTTTAACTGTATTCTTATTATTCAGGTATTTTAACTGTATTTTTATCCATTTTTTTTATCTATTTATCGATATGGTTGTAAAGACTACACCATCATCATCACAGCTCATATATGTCCCACTGCGACAAGTTGCAGTTGGTCAAGACCCAACGCACCACGCTTGTTCAATGCGGGTTGGCGGGATTACCAGACTCGAAATAAATATCTGTAGGCCATACATATATTTATTCCGATGCGGGGGTCGATCTTGCGACCATTGAGCTCGTGGGCATGGGTCACTGAGCTAATTGATGGTAAGGAATAATTTTTGAATATAAATAGTTGTATCACTTCGTATGAGATTATAACGAGGAGAAAAGACCAAGACTTTATAAGGACTTTAGAAGACTCTTGAGATCTTTGTGTATTGAAAATATGAAATTCCTATTCAAAAACGCCATAATGTTTAAAAGCATTGTTGCGAAGGGCGAAACAGCTCGTTACTGAAACTATTTTAAATATGTTTCTATGAAATTCATCTATAAGCAAATAGTGAGAGAGATGATAGAATACACGTGTAGACACAGATGTTAAATCGCTCTGGTGTGTATCCGCATTATATATATAGCGAGCGAATCGAACGCTCCCCCCCCCCCTCCTCAACACCACCGCCTCCTATCGGATCCCACCGGATGCACTTTGTCAGTTGGGAACCCATGCAAATTCAAACAAAAAGCGGAGCATTCATTCGCCTATCATTTTTGCAAAATGAACATTGTGAATCAAACCTTAATATATCTGCTATCTCCTGCATTTCTGCATCACCTGGCAGCCTATGTAGGTTTTTGCTACATTAACGGAAATTTGTGGTGCACATTATTTAGGATGATTTAAAAAAATATGAAATAAAACTAGACTAACGAACATTCGGGTCACCTGATAGAAATTAACAAGCTCTACCTATATAGATCAGCGGTCGGCAACCTTTGGCCAGGGGTCCCAAGATGATAAAATGAAGAACCATTTCTTTATAAACTGTAAAATTAAAAATGTTTTGATGATTACTTTATTTATAAAAAATAAAATACAATATTTAAATATCAGTTTCAGTCAAATTCAAGCGAACGTGTATTTTTAACGTTATTAATTGCAATTTTTTAGTATTTAGTTACGTAATAACGATAAATATATATTTATATAATTTATTTAGTTATAAGACTCAGTTACAAAATAATCGCGGGCCGTAGGTTGCCAACCACTGCTTACCGCTAGAGATTTGCAATACTCGTACATTTGCAAGTGCATTTCCTAACGAATGGAAAAGGAATCGATGCTTCGGATCTCTGAGCTCACTGTATGAACCACGCTAACAGAGTCCAAATATTTTATCGATTTTACCAGATTCGAGAAATAGTTCGGGCTAATTCCGGTCGCTGAATTCCACTACCGCACAACTCGCCACAAAGAAAACTTTCATCCCCACCATGTGAATGAGTGGTGATGAAGTACGGTGCGTTTCCAGTAGTTTCTCTCATGAATTACTACCCTGTGAAACCAGTCGCTTCCATATATGCGATACGACATTAGAACCTTCAAAAAACAAGCCTACTCATTTCTTAAAGGCCGACAACGCTTCTGCAATGGCTATGGCACTGTGGATGTCTATGGGCGGCGTTGATTGCTTTCTATCAGATGATACGCTTGCTCGTTCACCGATAAAAAAAATAAAGTAATGTTATCCCATTAAAAAAGAGTAAAATGCTACCATTTAACGCAGATATTGTGATGATATGATAGTTCTCCCGTTCATACCAGCCCATTTACGCCATCATAGCTCTACCACTAATAACAGAAATGTTGTATCTAATAACGTAATTTCATCCTTAGCCGTATAGTCAACGAATATAATGAGTTTTATTCAGATATAGATTTCTTCAGCATGTCAAAAAGGACTGAAAGAAGGAAAAACACTCAAAAGTAAAGATGCAGTAAATTAAATCGCACACACTCACAAACACACACACACACACACACACACACACACACACACACATACACATCTACTCACAAAATTAGATTCTCAACTTAATTATTTTAATATTTGATATGTCTTCTAGTTTGTAAAAGTAATATAACAACAATTTAAACCCAAACTGTGTAATCCTATTTTGGTTTTTATTGCTTGTTATATTATTTTTAAGTAAGAAGTTATGTAATGAAAGTGTTGGATTATCTAATAATTAAATAAATAAGCCTATCATTTGATCTCTGGGTGAGTCAGTTTGCAAAATTCTTTTGTGAAAATTGAAGACGTCGCTAGCCTCAGCACGTATATAAAACAACGATTATATCGTTACAATAAGTTGAACGGTTTCGCTATACATACGGACAATCGGGGTGCACGTGAAGGCACAAAAACCAATACAAAACAACCGCTGAAAAATGGCCGCGTTATCATTAATGTGATGTGTCGACGTTTTTAAAAAGAAAACCGATCTACAAGGCGAAGCTGTAAGGCGTACGACGCCATGTTTGTTCAGGCATAAAACGAGTGTACTAATCGCTGATATTTGTTGATTCTGCCAATATTGCCATGACGTCAAATTTTTTTTTATACATTCAGGCCTTGGCAGAGACCACAGAGTTCCATCTGCTACCATTCATCACAGCGAAACGGCTCCTTAATGGTCGCTTCTCGCCCTCGTGAGAATCAGGACGTGACGGGTGGCGAACCACGTCGCCGTCATTTTCAACAAATTAGGTATATTAAATTCGTCTTAGTGAACCTCACGAGCCGCAAGGGAGAACGGAGGTTAGCCCCAGCAGAGCCCTGCATGCTGTGGTAAGGCACCATAGTACCCAGGGGAGCCCGATCCCGGGGCGGCCGGCGCGCTTGCGACTAAGCTCGCCCTTAGCTACGCATCCTTTGGTACGGCAGACCGTAGATTGGCGGAGAGGAAGGGTAGGGATAGAGAAGAAAGGAAAGGGCAGGAACGGAAATGGGGGGTTACCAGACTCGGAATAAATATTTATAAATCCATAATATATTTACTCCGATGCGGGAATCGAACCCGTGACCGTCGACTCCGTGGGCGGAGGGCCCCGCCACTGAGCCAATCGGTTGTCAAAATTAGGATTAGAATTTGATTAAATCATCATGAAATAAAATTTAAATCCCTTCAGAACTCTTGCGAATACTTGCATTATCAAGTACATCATTATTATTACATTTATAAAGGTGTGTGCACACATTTTTATCTCTAGTTAAATACCTGCCCATGGAAGGTGACCTTGAGCGCCACCTTGCGCCCGTTCAGGTCACTTGTCAGCCTGTTTCCCGCGATTGTTTTATTTGTTATTCGTGACATGTTTTATAATAAATCGAAATGGAGGATTAAAACAAACCATTCGTAAAAACTGACGTAAAGGATTCCAGTTGAATCGGCGAATTTCTTACACTTGGCAATGCCGCCATTTTGAATAATTTTTTAAACATTATAGTCATTACACGTATCATAAATACATATCATCACGCCTGATTCCCGTAGGGGTAGGCAGAGACCACAGATCTCCATCTGCTACGATCTCGGCACACTCTCTTCATTACTGTTCATACAAGTACACCGATTAAGGGTAGTTTTGACCTGGCCTTTCTTAAAAACTTTGGCAATTTAGTCAAGGTATGTTTTCCTTGGTCTTCCCCTACAGACACTTCTATCCACACCCACAACATAAATTTCTTTTACCAGTCGTCTGTCACGTATAAATTGGATATTTGTTAAGTATAGCAATAATGATTGTTTGGCAATTATAATTTTTTTATTAGCTATATAAATTTACTGCTCTAATTGCCAGTACCGCAAATACAAATACATGGGTAGCAGCTTCTACTTGGGTAATAAAAATAGATTTGTGATCTCCAAATCTACTAACTAGGCGTGGGGTAATTCCTCGCAATTTTGATGAAGGCCAATGTCCAGTAATGGACTGCTGTATTGATGATGGTAACATCAGCAAGAAAAAGAAAACAACGGTACTTTGGATTAATAATTTGGCACCCAGAATCGCCAGATCTGTCACCTATCGAAAAATTATGGGATGAACTGGATCGCAAAGCTCAAAATCGACTTCCAACCTATGCTATAGAACTGTTGTAATATTTATAAGAGGTTCGAAACGGAATATTCAGGAGTATTATTGACAAAAATTACATGACAGGGTGACAAGGTGGTTCAATAAACCATAATGTGTTTTTATTTTATTCTTTAAATATTTTTCTTTTGCAGTAAGTAGCGTTTTTTCATAGTACTAAACTATACTATCATTTTTCTTTGAAATAAATCTAAAATGATCTAAGTATTCCAAGGGTTTCCAAACTTTCTGATGGTAGTGTATGTGTTCTTAAAGAATTTAAGATATTGCGAAAATATACTGTTACATAGAACTATTATAACATTCTTAATATGATTAGTTACTTGTACGTGGCAATGAGCTAATCATGTTTGTCTAAGAACTGATAATCGTTGAAGATAACCAGAGCTGGAGTGAAGACCTCGTCTTGGTTAACCTAAAAAGGGACTCTAAAGGCAAAGTAGATATCGAGCTAGCTGGCAAACCCACATTGACAACTAATTCCAACTGTACTAAAGAAGACGTGGTAAAAATTTTGTAAATACCGAATTGTTTAGAATTATAGCTGAGCCCACAGTATAAATTTTACTTTCGAAATTAAGCAAAGAGAAAGTCAATATCCATCTGTATATACCTACCATATTCGCCATTTAATCATAGCGTGGCAACTTGTTTTAATTATTAACGTAATCTAGATTTACCTATGATGTTCTGAATTGATTAAATCCAATTGAATGAATATTTATTGGTATAAATGAATAAATTTTAATTATATTTAAGCGTATTCTTCACGGGTATCGTGTAAATGGACGAGAGAGAAAAAGACTTAGATAATTTATTCTTACAGGTTTTTTTATGGGATAGAGAGGCAAACGAGCAAGCGTGTCACCTGATGGAAAGCAATTAACGCCACCCATAACCATCCGCAGTGCCATAGGCCGTGCAGTAACGTTGCCGGCCTTAAGTGTCATTATGAGAGGGGGAGGTGGGAGGAGGTTGGCCGCGCGGTAGGTAAGCTACCACACAGACGCCAGTTTTCTAGTAAGTATGGTACTTCCCTGGGCGAGCCGGCCCATTCATGTTACAGACTAATATGCCATTGCATGAATGATCAAAATTGAGTATAGTCAAAACGTTCACTTAATGCGCTCTCAAGGTCATAAGTTTTATTCTTGAAAGTATCTTTAGCATATGTGTTTGTGGTTTTTATATGATTATTTATTATTTTATGTATTTAAAGAAATTAAGACGTTGTAAGACTAAGTGTAAGACTTTGGTCTTCCGTCGATCAATAAAAATATTAACTCTAGAGATCAGTGTCTTTCCTTAGTTCGAGGGGAACTAAGGAAAGACACTGACCTCTAGAGTTAAAACGCGGCAAAGGCGACGATTGCAGTTCTATATAATAAATCACAAGAACCCTAAAGAGAGAATGATTCGTATTCTCATTTATGTGCTTAGTTCAAGTTATTAGCAACGCGGCGATCTGTGGGCGTGAGTCACACGTGAGTCATGCCCTCTTTATCTTTTGAAGCGAACGCAGATCAAATTTGTAACCGACTTACGTTTATACTTAATATTTATAACCGATCGTTTGTTGCACTTATGTTATGATGACGTTTCTCAGGCAGGTATATATCCTTCGTAGAGTTTGTTCACATAATGTTTTACAATTTTTTTATATTGATATAAAGACAATTAATACCAAGTAATATTTTCCAACGATTTACGCGCTTTGCCACTAATTTCATTCTCAAATTCTTGCTAAATATCTTCTATAAGAGCATTTAATTGTTCCATATAAAACTGAATTAATTAAGTATTGAAAAAAAGTTTATGAACTTGAGTAGATGAATAAAAAAGTAGTTGATTAACGTTTGAAAATTTGAACACGATATATAGAGGGAGAGTGTGAACTAATTAGTAGGAATTGAAAAATAGTTTTTCTATGGGTTATGGCAATGATGACGTTTCTCTGGCAGATCCATATCCTTCGTAGAGTTTGTTCACTGAATGTTTTACTTTTTTTTCATATTAATGTAAAGACAATAAATTAAAAAAAAAACAACAATCTAAAGCCGCGATTAGGCTTCACGAATCCAGTTTTTCTCAGTAAGTGAAGGGAACCGGCCTAACACATTTTTCTTTCATTTATTTCCATCCCCCTGTCCCATTACACACTCAATGCCTTTCTATTATGTACATCCTTACTCTAAGATAGTCATAGCATCTGCAATACCCTTATTAAAGATGCCTTGACTTATGTTAATGGTCGGCAGTAAATACTTAACGTCAGGTGACGCACCTCGTATGCCTTCTCCGTACACAAAAAAATATTTGCGAGTAGTTTTTATAATAAGACCATTGTGTATACAATGTTAAAATGATGATATAAGTTCGTAATTAACCTGTGATCATATGACACCTTTTAAACTACACAAAATTGTATAAATAATCCAATGTTTTTTGTTTGTCCTTTGTTAAAAAAGTTACAATTTTTGAACAAGGTCTCATTTCACGAGCGTAGGATAAAAAAGCAGATGATCACATCTTAGTTTCGTAATGTTGTATAGTTACCGGTGTAAATTAGGGATGTCCGATTCATCCCGTTATGTTGTAAGAAGTGATTAAGGGATCAATTTGCGATGCCCAATTCTTCTGCCAAGCGCAATGGCAACCCCCCCCCCCGCCCCCCATTTTTCAGGGAAACCTATGTTCAGTGAGTTGTTATCGCTGTATTGTAATATCGTATGTTGTGCTATGATAATGTATGATAAAATGTATCTTATATTTATAGCAAATATTGATAACTTTGGTTTTATTTCAAACACATAGGATTGATAAAGGACATCTGATAAAAGAAATTTACATAGCGAATGTGGATGAAAGAGTTAGTAGGGGAAGACCAAGGAAAACCTACCTTCATCTTAACCGAAGAGCGTGTTTAAAGAGCGTGAGGGGTGTGGATGCATCTAAGAAAGTGTGCTGGGATTGCATATGGAGGTTGTGCCTACCCCTACAGGAAACAGGCGAGATAGTATGTATGTATGAGAAATTTTAGTTATTGAAGTGAAATGTGAGAATTTTATTTATTTCTTTCTAATTCTTTCGCGATATTAATAATTAAACTTTTCTCTAGCGAAACTTGTTTATAGATAAAATGAAAGACTTACTACAAATCGCTATCTCTCACACGCACTTATATACGATATATATATATATATATATATATATATATATATATATATATATATATATATATATATATATATATATGTGTGTGTGTGTGCGTGTGAGAGATAGCGATTTGTTGTATATAAATAAAAAGTAGTATAGAAAAATATATATACACATTCATACATACCATTGTAATACTTGTATAACTATTCCATAGTAATTCATATATTGAAACCGTTTTTGTACCAAAAATATTACATTAAAAATAAATAAATAAATAACTGCCAATAAACTTGACATTATAACGTTGTACAGCATGCTCCTATAAATATACCTATACGTCCAAATAAGTAATTTATTAAGTCTCGGGCATTACTGAAACGATTCTGACGGCACTTTTAAAGGCGATAGAATACTAAGATAGTCTGAACCGTTCCTCGCGAAATATTCTAGTTATCCTTAATCTAGTTATCCTAAATATAGGGTAATTTAAAAATAACGAAGTCTCAGAAAAACGGATATAACTCCAATTCCGGTAATAGGTCAGTTGTTACTCTATCGATTGCAGACAGAAAGTGTAGCGGGGAGGTGACTTGATGCGATCTCCGCGCGGCAGGCTGTGACCTACATTTGCATGCGAAGCCTGGTACTGGCCGAACAGTCAGCAACACTTATATAACTATTCCAAAGTGACGGTTGTAGGGAATGTAGGATTTTATACGATTTTGTACCTTTTCACTTTAACTTAAGACTTTTATTTACATAACTCATGTTCGTTCGTACTAAAATTCACCTTCAAAAGACAAAAACGACCTCTAAATACTTTTAGAAACATTTCACATTCCATTAAAATCATGGGAGTTCTTAGCTTGGTTTTAATAATTCTGTTTTAATTTTCAATTTGAATTTCTAAATCGACACCAGCAAATAACACTACGATTATATCTTTTTTATTATTCTATTTTATTAATGTAAAGAAAGATGACAATACACGTGAGGTTTTCTGTTTTGTGTTTGTTGTGTAGTGTCTGTGAATGTTTCATTCATCTAATAATAAATACTACCAATTACATTAGATGTGTGTTGAGATGACAAAGCATCCTATAGTGTAAATCAAAATGGTTTCAAACGATTCCTTGTGAATAACACATGTCTTATTTCTCTTTCCTTTGATGGCAATTAATTACAATTATTATGCCAGTGTTAAGTAAAATACAACACTATCATATGTCCTAAGATGACTAATACATCTTAGGACATTTGATAGTGTTGTCACGTTACGTCTTGATAAAATGGTAGCTATTCTACCAAAATCTTCTATAGACTTTTTCAGTCAACTTAATAAGTCACAATACACTGATTTAATTACTATCATTCCAATGATACGCCTTAATCGAATTATATCGTATAATACGAGACCAGAATTAAATTATAAAATATATAACTATATATAACTGATAAAAATACAAGATTATGAAAATTCGTGTGTTATTGTAACATAAATAATTTTCTATAAATTGTAGCACCGAAATAAATTTATTTAACCCACTCCAAGCGTTTTAAATTATAAGACACTGATAAAACTTTAAATCACATGCAGTCGAGGGTAGAAACTTTCAGAACATCGAGGAATGTCAAATAAAAAGTAATTTTGCAAGTCCTAAGCCCCGAACCCGTGGCAGCGAGTCGGTCCGAAGATCACACGAAACTGAGCAGGCCATTTAAAGACAAAACGTCTTCTAAATAAGGCTAAGATTACCCTGCACTTTTTCGGGCAGGTCGTTAAATGTTGGGAGTGGCCGTACATTCTTACCTTTACGACGATCATCTCGCATCGCGTTGAAGAAACAATTTTTTTTCCTAAACATAAATGACTTCACTGACCACACTGGTTGATAACAATTTTTATAACATGCATATTTTTGTAATTGTACTAAGACGCTGTTAGTCTCATAGAATGTTATGGCGCAAATATATTGTTTCAATTTATTATTATTATTAGATATTTGATTAATTTATTACTATTATTAGATACTGGACTCAATATTTAAAAAAAAACGTTTAAAGGAAACGAAGACCAAGTATATAAGAATATAGATAACTTATACATAACTACTTTACATACTTTAAATATACATATACATATAGCACTGTACACATGTTTATGTATATGTATGAAGAGTCGTGGTTCAAATGCTTCCGTGCGGCATAAAACTCATTATTTCTATTTTTTTTACCGTTGAGAATTTCTCTCAGGTTTGTGCGACTTTCCATGGACAAAAGATTAACGCGAGTGGAACGGCAGTGGCGTTGTTTTGAACAACGGTGAACGGCAGATTTGATGGCAAGTGTGATAGTCAAAACAATATAATGTTAACAATAAACGACTCTTCAGCGGGCCGCGGTAAAATTATATAAATAAAAAGGTTGGGGACCACTGCCCTATGGATTATTCCGAGGTTTGATGTTCCGCCATTTCGCCTCGAGCAAACGTGTAGGTTGATGTTCATTCCTCAAGAAATCTGGAGACCGTCCATAACGGTAAGACATAAAGAGGCTATTAAAAAAAATGTAACTACTTTTAAGTCACATTTTCAATATTTCTTCTCAATTGTATTAACCTCTTAGACACGATGCGCGACTATAGTGGTTTTCGCTCTAGAAGCACACTCGCTCACTGTTTAAATTAAATAATCATTTCCACATATTGTTTCATACTTGTTTTGCCTTCACAGAGAAACAACCCCGTTAAGCCGTGCCTAAAAAGTTAAGCAGCTTTAGCTTATTTGCTAATTTAGATGAGTAGGAGTATTGCTTAAGTAAAGCGATTAAGAAATCTAGTAATATAAAAACTTAAAAAAGAAAGTATTGTAATGAAAACACCTCGCTGTTTTTATAATTTTTTTTTAAATTACTATACAGTGCAATCGACGAAGATCTTTATACCATACGTTTTCTTAGGAAACGAAATGGTTCACAACAAATTTGATCGTAGGCGATGTAGTAGTACAAGTTAAAAACTTTCTCTACATCGATATACAGCATACAGATTAATTTCATTTCTTTTTGACCGCTCCGGCATAGCTCGGACCGTGTTATGCCAGAAAGACAACCTTTAATTAATACACGCTATAATGTCACGATATCTGAACAAGTTTTCGATTAATTATACGATATAAATAAAAATATACACAGCTATATAAAACAATTGGAATACGATCTGAATCAATATCAGCCCGCGGTAGTCCACTGCTGGACATAGAACTCACTCAAGGGGCGCCACCTAGCCCGATCTTCGGCTACACACATCCAGTCCCTGCCAGCCGCCTTGCGCAAACGTCGCTCCATCTAGCAGGGGGCGCCCCCACACGATCTGAATATAACAGTGTAATCTCAATCCGCCTCCCAAGCGTGGGGATTATACCAAAACTTTTTAATTTTGATAAGGGTCAATGTCCAGAAATGGAATGTTACGTCTGCATTGGTGATTGATGAAGCCGATGTAAAATAAACCGCTCTACACAATACACATATTCTTAAAATATGATTCCCAGTGTCGACGAAAATGTCTAATGGCAGAAACGAACCCATGACTTTAGATCGTAAGTGCAACCGAGATAAAACTTAGCTATTGCTCACGACACTAACTTGTGAACATGTTTTGATATTATTAAAATTCTGATGATCGTTCCAACTAAGCTAATAATGCTTGTGCTAAGAAGATACGATGACCATTGAATGCATCCTTCGCTTGATCGGTCTAACGCAGTGGTACTCCATCTTTTTTTTTTTGGGGGTCGCATGACGCAAAAAAATTAGGTAACGACTTCTTAGGTTTTGACACGGTTAAGTCATGTAAATAAATTAAAAACAAGTCGATCAACAAATAAAGCGACACGTATATGACAGTATAGAAGCCAAGAAAAGGGATTCCTGCAGTCTCACTCGCTAAATAAACTCAGATGGGCCAACCACTAAAGGCCGGCCGGGCCACAGGTTGAGTATGGTATATTGAGCTGAATTTTTCTAAAACTAAACTCCATTAAGCGCACAAAAGACAGTCTAGCTTCGCGTTCTGCTTGACGCGATTGTTCTCTTCTTGCCAATCGATTGTTCGTACCTTCTGACAATGGAATTTTCAGTTAGCACAGTTTCCGGTTACACGCATTCAATAACTGCGGGCGATGTAATAATATAGGTGTATTTGCATCGCTTGCATGCGTGCTTGGTATTATCTCTAATAACGATAAAACGGTACCCTTACTGTTTTAATTATCCGAGTTAGTGATTAAAGTACCTGAATTCTCAACCAGGGGTTGAGGAGTTGATGTGAGGACACAGGAAATTATATAAATATTAAATATTTATAGATAAAGTTAAATCGAACGATTTTTTTAATTTCAAAAAATGATTATAATCCGCGTAAAGCATTTAGGAAACGAATAATTTGAAAAATTGCCAAAAATAATTTCGCTTATTTTCGCGTATTATCAGAATTAAATTTGACATTCAGCGATTTATGCGGGGTTTCTTTTGTACTAAATAAATCTTTAGGTAGATAAATATTTAATATGGATATAATAGTATCAAAATATTGTTTGTATTGATATAATAGTATTGACTACAAAATTGACAAATTATTTGAATTACATAGGACGGAATGTTTCTAATAGCAACGCGACAAACAATCAGGACGGTAGTAGAAAGATGACTTTTGCGTATGGAGGTAGCTGGTTCCACAGGGTAGAGTAGTGCTACGTGGAAAGAAGTTCTTCTTGTTCGCTCTAAACAAAACGATCGTGAATGCTACTTAATAATTTTCAGAGAATAAGATGTGATTTACCTTACGACTTTCAGTATTCGGGTCAGCTACTTGAATATATATTGATATGTATAGGACAGTTAATTTGACACGCATACAGTTTGTCATGCGTATAAAAACTGAGTCAGCAGAACACAATTAATACGAACTCAGCTCAGTATGTACGTGTCGAAGTGTTAAGATATCGAAATCGGGGACAAGGTCTCCCGCCAACGTATTATTAAAAGATATACATCTTCATTCGTGTTCACTGATGCACACACTAATTTATATGCATTAATAGACATAAACGTGCTATTACAGAAAAAAAAATCAGTTCATTTACAGATGGACAGACAAATATACTTTGCTAAGTTTGTGTGTTTGAAATTGTCAACGTTAGTAACAACTTCAAACACACAAACTTAGCAAAGCGATGGCGAGGTGAATGAGGATTTCCTGACTACCGTTTCTCGGTAATTTTTGTATACACTTCTTTGCAAACACAAAATATTATTTTTCTTGTTAGTGTTCGCGGGTTTTAGCAAAATTTCACTGATCATCTTTATAATGGATTTTTCCAAAGTTACGTCTGACTTCAGCAATTTCGCACAACTCGCCGTAAAGAGAAGTCTCATCCCCACCATCTGGATAAGTGGCGATCAACTATGGTGCGCTTCTCTCGAAACTTCTTTCCACGCATCACCACCCTGTGGAACCAGCTACCTTCGGCGGACTTTTCGAACCGATACGACATTGGCACCTTCAAAAAACAAACCTACACATACCCAAAAGTCCGGCAACGCTTCCGTGACTCCTGCGGTATCGTGGTTATCCATGGGCGGCGTTGATTGCTTTCCATCAGGTGACACGCTTGCTCGTTTGCCCTACTAACTCATAAAAAAAATTGCCATTGCCCGACCTTCACGGAGATGCAGCGCAATGTAACTTACGAAATACGAGCTAAAAATATTAGTCTAAATGGAAGAGTGGCCCAATCCACATATTTATGTGGATTGGGCCACTCTTATGCATACCTAATTAAAGTCTTGTTGTTTTTCTTAAAATCCATTATGGCCTATCTTAAGTTAAATGTATTTTAATAGATGGTGTGTAAATGTCAACTTTGGCGGTAATAAAAAACAAATTGGTATGGTAACTTTAACTCGGTTCTCACATTTTTGTGGATTGGGCCACTCTTGCACTGAGCGACTTATATACTTGTGATCAATTCCACATATAAACCTACAATCTATAATCAAGCCAATATACATAAGAATAAAAGCAATACGCGACAATACCAATACTGCTGCAATCTGACTGTTATGACTGCACATTTGATTATTAAGTAAAATAGTCTTATACTTTTTTTTTAATTATCTTAGAGTTTATTTAGTAGCTTGTAGCAGTCCAATGCTGACCGTATTTCTTGAAGACACGCCATTTAGCTTGATATTCGGGTTAACGCATCAGTTACTGACAGCTGTCTTGGATGGATGGTGGTTTCAACTATACAGGGGGAAAATTCCACGCAAAATATTTATATAGAGAAGTGATATATAAATACATATATCTTTATTATACTTTTATAACAGTTCATATTATTGCGAACGTTTATTTAAAGAGAATTATAATCTGCCAAAAAATCAAAATTTTATTTATTTGATATATTTTCGAAGTATAACTTATAAACGTCGAAACATCACTTGTAATTTTTTAACAACAATATCAGCAGTAGTAATATAGTAAATAGACACTTTATACAGCTAAATAGAAATTACTTTAAATATACAGATTAAAATAAGAAGAGAAATGAAATGAGAATCATATTTTATCTCAGCAAAAGAAGTATAAATTTAAGCCACAAACTTTTCTATTGATAAATTTAATATAATATAGTACTCCAAGGAATTGTTTAAAATAAACCCTGTAACAAAATTCCACTACACCATACTTAACGTTATTAGAAGAAGCATGTGTGTCAATTAGGAGCCATTTACAAAGAACGAGAATATTGGTTAGCCATTACAAATAAAAACAATAAAATGTTTATTATAATACAATATTTTATTGCTAAATTTGGGATACAAATACACTAATTTTACATCGTAAGCCAGGATTAAATCGCTAATAGCAGTTTAGGAACGGGCATTATATTTTTTAAAAGAAGATTAGCAATGATTTTATTGTTACTTGCATATGGCAACGCATAGTACTAAAGTAACATAATAATGTCCAAGATCTAATGAGTCAATCATTTATGACATATGGAACTAAGGTCAATTGTGAATTTAAATATTTAATACTCACGTTAAACAACAAACCCGACATCCAAGTGTCAAGTACTTCAATTTACATGTAATTATACGTGACATTCAAGCGCTCTCTGAGAATTAAGACACCGTTTCAAAACGTTGGCAAAAAGTCGCTTGCAAGAAACGGCCATTGCTATTTACAATAACTGATACACTATATAAATGCATAAACAACTCAATAGATAAAATAAAAATGAACACTCAACCACGATAATTATTATCTTTCCTAACATAGCTGACCATGAATCAGCATTAAATACTACACTACATGAAAGAAGCGACACCGATATATGTACAAACTCTATAAGAAAAGTCGTGTAATATGCGGTCGGAGCACCTCAGCCGATGTCAGAAATCTCGTAAAAAAAATAATATGATGAACCCGACTCGTCTGTGGTGCAATACGACAAAATCGAGATGATCGCATAAAGATGGTAGAGTACTAGTCGCGCCTTGATAGTTCGACACGTTCGGGTAATAACTATAGGCAGTAACTCGCGTTTAAGTACATAGGTATATCTAGCAAGCCGGAGAGGCCGTTCACAAGGCGCGGTTGTGAATGCAATTATTTCATGCTCGATGTGCTTACGTATCCGCCATGATTGTTAACGCGTTCGAAATTCAACGTTTGCCTTTTTAAAGACACGAGCAAAGTTTTAATAAGGCATATGTATTGTTTTGGTTGTTATTTTACGTTTTGTTATCACACAGATGATGTAATCGTACATTATCAACCAGCACAAGTAATGTTCGCGTAATAAAATTTAATCTTTGGCGTTGGGTGCGATGCAATGAATGAAAGATAATTTTACTGACATGTTTTTTTTATTCACCGTTTTGAATAATTTTTATGTTATTGATTTTGAAGTCATCACAAATAAATTATAAGTGTGATGGTTATATCCGTCTAAAAATGTATTAAATAAGCTGAATTAGATTACACAGATAAGAAATATATTTAAAAGCAGTAACTTTGTGATGTAAATAGTAATCTTGAAATTTTTAGAGTAAGAAGTGTTGTAAGATAATATGAATGAAAATGTTTAGGATTATGTGTCCTTATATTACCATCTATTTATAACACACATAATAACTTTTTTTACCTTTCGAACATGAAACACTTTCACATTTTGCGGCTAAACTAGTAATAATAGGGGCACTGTATTTGTTCCATTTAAACTGCATCGGTTTGAAACCGACTTGTGACATAATGTCGTTCATATTGCATTAGATTCCAAAGTTATTCACTTAACATCTCGAAATTCTATTTATAGAAACGGAGAAAGCGTATCGATTCATTTAGAAATAAGCATGTAAACTCTTTTTAAATATAGGCAATAGATACAAATAAATGCTTTTAATTTACCTTTATGTGAACACGTAATCTGCGCATATATCACTTAACTGTTTAATGTATTCGACCAGTCACTAGTAATCGGAACAAACTTTCGCACGGTCAGTGTTTGCCATTTCAATTTGCGATTACAAAGACACAGCGTAATGTACTCGCGAAGTAACAGTTACAATCTCTCACCGGTGAAACGGCTAAAGCGTTCGAAACGTCAAAGGATTTGAATAAGAAACGCGCTGGCCGCAACAGCTAGCCGCCACTAAAATTATTGATTTAGCAGCGTTACAAAACAACAAAAGATATAAAACGGGCCGCCTGCACACCCCCGCGCGGGCCGAATCGATCAGAATGATAATTGTCGCGCACAAAGACTGGTGACTACTCACCTAGACAGACGGAATGCACACACCTAAAACAACAACACACACAACTTATGTCAACAATGTTTCAGATCACAAAGTCCGCGGCACTGTCACTCTTTATTTTGACACTTATTAATTATATTTTTAATGTGTTTCACTGTTAATTAGTGCGAATTAAAAGCGATTTGTGTCGCGGAGACGCAAGCAATTCGACGACCGCTAGCAAGATGGCTCCGCGTATGCCGCGCGGCGACCGTTCCCTCCCCCCGCGCACCGCGTACGTGCAATGAAAGATAGGTGTACGCTATACGAGGCAATGGAAGAACGCAGTTTAGTCTCGAGATAAAAGACACGGCATTTTTATTTTTGAGTTAAGAAATTTAAATTCGCTTAAGTATTTTAAGAAAAATTATCATAATATAACAAATTCACTTTTACAGTTTATTTATTTAACTGTAATAATCACTCCTATACACTAAAGTTGTATTACTACTTTAATATAGCCATAAGAATGTGTTTTAACAGAAATAGTGTAAAATATCCAAATAAATTATACACATCATAATTTACACTTTTTTATGAAATGATTTAAAAACTCCTTTGTTTTAGTAAATTTTTAAAAAGAAACTCAAACTAAGTAATTTGACAGCTTGATTTACGATTGATATATCTCGAGATATACCTCGCGATGGCTTCTCGTGCGCTCTCCCATCGCAGTTCTTTCCCTTCACACCGCTTTGCCCGTGCGGAGATCGCCCCTCGCCCCGCACCCGTCCTGTCCTCTGCCTACCGACCTCTTATATACTGCTCTCTTTACAACAAAAAAAAAACACCAATTTCCCAAATTCCCGAAGCGGACCGTGCGCTCTCTCGCTCGCGGCAAACCTAAGATGGCCGCCCGCTTCCATTTTGATCGCAGATTACATTCGTCGCGTCCCTCGACCGATTGTTCAAAGCCTAAACGATGCGGCGTCCTGCCGTTATCGCTCGCTTTGTAAACGTATCGCACACGTATTTAGGCTATTTTTTCCCGTCCGATGCGACGGTGTTGTTAGATTTGACGTAACGCATTCCGTTTTCGCGTGAGCCGTGAATAAAATGGCCGTCGCCGTTGTCAGTTAAATGATATTCGTGAGCATCAGATCCGGTTATTGTATTGATTGAATGTACCACGGCCCCTCGGTGCGGGGTTGAAAGAAAGTCCATGGCCGGTCTAAATGCCCGCGTTAAAATGTTGCCGAGTTACGGGCGTTGCGATGGTTTTGTCTCTTTCGTTATTCCGGAGTCCTCTCTACCTGCCGCACACGACATAAGCGATAATAAAACAGCTACCTAGCCGAGTCGAGAGGGATTTGTGCACAGCGAGCTCTCCAAACCGGGCCATATCACACTATCAAACATTACATTAAACACACTAATTTAAATCCTCCTTAGAATGGTGTAAAATAACGTGTATTCTATAAGTTATCCTAATAAAATTGTCGTAGCGTTAATACAAGAAGTTATGTTATAACAACGTAAATAAAAAAGACTGATAGTAAAAATTATTATTAGGAAATTAATTCTTAACATTACAAAAACAAAGTCGTTAATACAATACACTAACGATTGACAAAAATATTTTTAGGGTACCATATCGAGCAATGCAAAAATAAAAGCCTTACAGTTTATAAAGCTCATATATATTCTCCTGCTAGGCACGGATGCTCCCTATTACTGAAGAAATAGATAAGGATATAAACAGAGAGACAGCTTTTGAGGCCGGACATATATTAATCCACATGCGGAAATTGAACCCACGACTCCGAATTTAGCACTTAGCCAATTAAACCGTCAAATAACAAAACAATTTTTGGGTACTATATCAAATAATTCAAAGTACAGCCTTATTAGTTGAGCTATTTCTACCCTCGACGCCATGTCTTTAAGAAATTATTACAATTTGAAATGTATTCTTAAAAATATATTTACCTCTTTAAAATTACTTGAAAATGTTAAAAAGAAGATCTGATGAAATTTGGAATATAATGTATGTCAGGAATTACAATTGCTATATACACACAATTATATATATATATATATATATATATATATATATATATATATATATATATATATATATATATATATATATATATATAATTTGGTTTTATTTGACTTTTGTTTTTTTTATTATTACCTAGTTAAGTCTTCTCCCTAATAATTTTCTGGGAGAGAATTATTTTTGCCATTGACTCTGCTTTATGTAAATTAAAACCTACATACAATCGAGAAGCTCGGTAGATGTGAAACATTAATTTTTTTAGGCACATATTGTGTGTTGCATATATACATAATAAGGTATATAAATAATTGATATTATGCAAGATGAAGCAAAGAAAGTGTACCGGGATCGTAGCAGATGGAGGTCTGTAATATTTGCCTACCCCTACACTACTACCACCTAAAGTGAGAAAGTTTTAAAAGGTTGGGTGCAAAAGAAATCGCGGGTAAGAGCACGTCATACAATTTTAAAGATTTGAAGCAATAAAGAAAAATACAGAAATAAACGCGGTCACTAACACCATTTGTACACACATACATACATACATACATACATACATACATACATACATACATACATACATACAACTATCACTGACTCACTCAATCGTGCGATAAAATATAAAGACGTATGTATATACATGTCCGCCATAGCAATGGGCTTGTGGCAGATAAAAACGGACTTTTTATTATATTTATTGATTTACCGCTCGCCCCAATCTGACACAGTTGAGCGACCGGTGACTAAAATGAGCCTTTTATATCGCAATAGCGGTTTAAATAGCACTATGAAGCTAATATCAACTTATGTTTTCCTGGTGCTCAATAGGTATAATTGTTTATTTTTTTATTTAGTTATTCTTTGTAAATTTAAAAGCATTATCAGAAGGGAAATCGTTATCATAAATACTGTCGTACCTCAAAGTTTACAGGCGTTACATAAATCCATACGTTTCGCCAGTGAATTAAGGATTGCAAATAGGTAGGATTCCTAAGGAGATGATGTTGCCTATCCTATAAATGCTTCATATGATTCAACAGAAAGAAATTCTCTATTCTCTATTCTATGCAGAGATCTACACAGCTAGAATAGGAGGACTTATACCGAAGAGGCATTTCTTCTTCAATATTATAATTAAATTAAAGTAGAAGCGGACAGTTTAATAATAAATCATTAAAAGTAAAATATTATGGTCTTGTCTTTTATTTTTCTACATGTAAAAAATTACATATTGCATCTTATATTGGCTGTTTCAAAACTCAGTATGGGATAGCTCTAAGAGAAAACGGGTTTATGAATGACAGCTTACTATGTCATGTAACTAATAAGGCTTTGAAAATTGAAAATCCTAACTAGTTTCTTAACAATTCCTAACACGTTTTACAATTATAATGCAGAAAAATGTAAAAAAACCAACTAGTTTTCAGGCTCACCTATAAAATTTCTCATGTAAAGGACATAGTTTTGACGTGGCGCAGCCGAAATATGTCTATGTAGCTGAAGTATGTGGTGGCTGTTGTCTTATGAACTCGGATCCAAGGTTAACGGTTCGATTTCAAGTCCTTTTAGTTGTGACCGAAAACCCACGTTGACTCGAAAGTCAGATCAACTCTGAACACCGGGCCTGGCGATCATAAGTAAAACTATTATTAGTATTAGATGAAAATATCTAAATCACTGCTACTTATTCTTCGTACAATGATAATAAGTGTTCTACCTATGATTACAAGATGTTAATGCTTGTAGCCTGTTGGCTTTTACAGCTTTATCGAATACTGGGCCATAACAAAGTGTTCTACCATGCCATGTTTCGTTTATATAATATATATATCGACGCAAAAAGCGAAAACGTAGTAAACCGCGAAATTTAAAAACACCACCAAAGCCAAAAAACTATTAAGATTTGTGAAAAATTTCTATATGATCACTCAAAAACATTAAGTATCAACGCCGTACAAAATATTGTATAAATAGCTGTGAGACTCAGACCATTCGACGCGATATTTTTTCTGATCCTAAAATGCAATAGTTTTTTTGACACCTGTGTCATTTACATTATGTACAGCCCATATACCTATATATGCCCCATGTTGGACACAGAGTCCACGCCTGTAAAGGCGAATTGGCGGGACATGAGACTAGAAATAAATACCTGCAGGCCATACAAATATTTATCTTCATGAGGGAATTAAATCCGACCATCGACTTCACAAGCGGTAACTTTGGTATTGAGCCACTAGTCTAACGAGGTTTAGTCTTGATAAAATAGTGGCCTCTTCATCAGAACTTGATTTTGGACACAAGCGTTCTGTTGACATCACTTCTGCGCCTTAATCGAATTACATTGAACAACAAACCATCTGAATTATACAATAAAAGTTGTGAGTAGATCCCGACAGGGAATAGAGCATTTGAATTATTTAATAATAATAATAATTCTTTATTTGCATAATATGAGGTGTAACAAGATGAAAAAAGATATTTAAAAGCTCCATCACATTGCCACTTATGGCGTAAAAATTTCAATAATTATTTATTTATTTGTTTGTTGTTGAATTTATGAAAATAAAGCACTGTTGTAAAGTGACGCCAAATTTATTATAAATTAAAATAAGTAATTTTTTTTTTAAATCGAAAAAGTAAATAGGCTAAGTAACATTATAGTGATCAATGTTTGTTCTACAAAAATGAAAATTTTTCATTTTACAGATTAAAAAAATTGAGGCCAATGGCCGTTCATCTGAACAAATTGGTTCCGTTCTCTCGGTGTATAATAAACAAAAATATGGGAACAAAGGTGACGGGCGCATTAATATAGTGTCCACGGCTAATAAATTAATACTAATCAGCTTTTTACATAGTTTTCTAACATCATTCATACTGTATATCCATTTTATACACAAAGTAACAAGTCAAAGCGGCCTGAGAATCAACCGTGAGATTTTAAATAAACCACTTATGCCATTACTTGACGAATGATTTTTTGCAGCGCGCTCGCGTACCTGTCAACTGCTTTCCGTCGATCGTAACAAACAGCCAGATTTAGACCCCCCCAGCGTTTAATTCACGCCTCCCGTTCTTCTGATATTGTAGTGCAGCGAGCGGGACGAAGGAGGTCAGTGTAACTGGACGGTCCACCTCCGAGAGAGCAACGACCTCAGATACGAGCACGGTCGGTGTTATCCAGCAAGAAGGCACAGAGTCGCCGGGTTTAATAACTTAGTAAGGCATTGTGTTACATAGTGCGCTGCAATCTTCCGTGTTCAACGAATAGAAAGGGACGCAACGTTATAAGGACTTGCACACATTAGCATTGACGTGTTGCATGTCGTTACGAAATTGCACGGTGAAGCCGCGCGGCTATTTTCTGACCAAGACGAATAAAACTCAGGTATAAAGCTGTTATACTTACAGAAAAGAAATCGAACATATACCCGCTTTTGCATGTAATTATTAGCTACCTTCACTTAACTATCAAAAATTATGCATGTAAGTATTCTGTAAAGGTGTCGCGAATTAGTGAAGAATATTAAAGATCATATACATATGTAGTAATGGCAATAATTTTTAAAATAAAATACTGCTTGGTATCTATCCAATATGAGTTGCATTTCTACATAAACGAATGAAAGTATTTTCGGTCACATACGAAAACAAATCGCCGTTGAACTAATTATGAATCGCTAGCGCCATTATTAAGCGCCATCTATTGTTAAGTGGTTGTACCAGTAACAATAAATGACATACAAAATAAATTACCATATTTTATTTAAAAAGAAGAAGACTAGCAATGTTTTTATATATTACTAGAACTGGATGAATGAATGAATGAAGTGGATCAAAGTATGAAATATTTATTTTTTTACATGTGGTTGGTAAATGGATCGGCAACAAATCTTTTAGTATTCATTTTATGGTAAAATTATTCATTACCCGCTTGATTGACAACATCTACCATTGTCAGTCTATATATGTCCAACTTTTGGGCACAGATCTTCTCATTTATGAAGGAATGGACATACACCGTTTGTCTATGGCGGATTGGCACCCAGACTCAAAATACATAAAATTATTTCCATACGAAAATCAAATCCGCGACCAATGACTCCAAAACTAGTGGCATCGTCACTGAGCCAGTTCCGTGGTGTAAATAAAATATAGTTACATCGTATCGATGGGATAAACGATTCCTTTAATAACTGGATAACACTAGAATGTACATAATGTGCCATTTGCTGGTAATTAACCCTGCGGTAAGTGCTGGGATGTTTGTAAAGGCTTTTTTATTTGAGACGCAACGAAGGGATCATCGCTGACCGTCATTCATTCTCGTACAACATGGATGGAAAAACAAGGGCATTTAATGCCAATGTTCTTTATCGACATAATCATTCGTGTCACGATACTTCACTCATCTTAACAATGGTCAGTAGTAAGATCTTTTTTCTTTATTTCGTAACGATGCGTGTAATTATGTACCTTTATTTTGAAAATCAATGATTTGAACACATAAAATAAATTTTAAATTTATTTTATTGATATAAACACCTCGCATTTCATAATGAAGAACATCAAGTAGTTATATAATAAACGAGACGGACTTTTCCCGCCAACTTACATCAGTGACGTTTTGTTTTTATTTCATTTTTAAAATCTTTTATTATTATCAGTTATATTGTATAATTGTGGTGGTATATTCTGCAATATAGTTCGATTGAGGCGTATAAGTGAAGTGATATGAAATAAATACGTGTATTGTAACTTTGTAAGTTGACTGAAAAAGTCCATAGAAGGTTTTGATAGAATAGCCACCATTTTATCAAGACGTAACGTGATACGCTGACTGATTATATTTCAAGATTTAATGTTATTGTATTTACTTGACACTGGCATACTAGTTATAACTAATTGTCATAAAAGAAAAGAAAAGAATAAACAAGACCATACACGGTGATATAACTTAAAAATCTTTGACGGAATACAATATCAATTCATTATATCGTTTTTAGTGGAACCTCCAATGGACTTTGGAAACTATATGTTTATGTATGTATGTACTGTAGTGATACGTTGATTAATGTATCACTAATTTATAAAAAAACTTTATTTGAATATAATGTTTTATTTTTAACATTCGTAATTTTAAAATTTTAAACATAAGGATTGTTTTCGAATTAATTGATTATCATTTGATTGATTGACATAGAAGATACAGAACAACATAAAACATTTCGCCCTTCCCGCGCACAAATGAGTAATATGTATTGTTAAAGTAAATATATTTATATATATATATATATATATATATATATATATATATATATATATATATATATATATATATATATATATATATATATATATATATATATATATATATATATATATAGAAAGATAGATATATAAATATACATATATATTGCAAAAGAGTTTTTTTTTAAGGAGAAGGCCCGTTAAGATCCCGGATCTCCGTATTAGTACGAAAGCTGCTTACAGTACCAAAACAAACATGTATGTTTTATTGCTGGGCACGAAGATCCTCACTAATGGGAAAATTGACACTCACCCATCAGGTTTGTCCAAGACAGATTGGCGGGATACCTTAACTTGGTATAAATACTTGTAGGTCATACATACATATATTTAACCCCCCTCCCTCGCTCGCAGAGGGGCCGATATTGCCTCACGAACCACAATGGGGGCACGTATTAAAACGCCAGCCAACTAGCCCATACTCATTCACCACTTTATAGGAGGCCCCCAAGAAGAAGAAAAAAAAGGACTCTCACAACACAAGGCGTAGACGCCTGTGGATGAGCGACGCGGCACGGAGCTTAGGCACGCTTCCATGGTGATGCTGGAACCCTTGGCGGCGTCTAGCAAGAAGTCGCCAAATGTAAATCAAAGCCCTAAAATACACAAAGACCGGGGGGCGGTCACCTTTCGAGCATAAGCTCGAGTATGGGGTTTCATCCCCGAGGCTCTATCCAACACCCCTGTGGGTGTGGTAGTCCCCGTATGTATAAATATACGTATTTATCTCGATGAAGGAATGCAACCCGAGATCATAGACAAAAAGCAGTAGCTTCGACACTGAGCCGATTAGATAGTTGTAACTATGCAAATTGTGTACTTAACTATTGTATAATTATTTTATTACACTATAATGAATATATTTTTTTACTTAGGGTGAGTTAATAAAATTTCTAGAGCTTGAAATGCCGCTCCAACTATGTTTGTGAGTCCGGCCAAATTCTACGTTTACTTGTCCTCTAAGTGATATTCAATATTGAGCCTTAAAATGTCTAAACAAAGTCAGTTTACGCAGTAATGGGAAACAGTGAATGTTTGAATCGCGTCTATCTCTTACCCCACCGCGGGTACAGCGGCCGAATCGATAATAGCTATTATAGAATCGAAAGAGACACAGTGTAGTGCGGGCATAGCAGAGGTGAAATACATCGGCGTCCATAAATATTGATTTTATGTGCGCAGGGCGGCGTCCCGCACGCGGCAGGGCTGTCACTAGCTGGCATACATTTTTTTTTTCCAATTCCTATTAGTTCACACTCTCCCTATATATGTTTGTATATCAAGTGCAAATTTTCAAACGTTAATATAATACTTTTTATTCATCCACTCTTCAAATACATATCTTAAATTTGATAATTTTTTTACATTTGATGTGAATACAGTTTTTCAAATATATACTCATTAATTAAATTTAATTAATTAGTTTTTGTTTAGTATGGTAAAAAACTTTTCTTTGCAGATTTACATTAATTGTAACTATCTGATACAAAGTAACTAAATTATTTTTTTTCTTTGTTGACTTAAGTAAGAATTGACTTTAATTTTTTTATATTCCTTATAACCTAAAATTTAAGTCAATTCCTATTTAATTAAGTCTTTTCCTTCTTTTTTATACTTCTGTAGCAAATTACTTATTATACAGAATACAGAATATAGAGAAAAATATCATATTTTCTCGTATAAAAAATAATACATGGATAACGTTCAAGTTAAAAGAAACAATGTTCTATAATATATTTTTTTTTGTTTTTTTCTTAATATTTTGTATAAATTAAAAGTTTTATATAAATATAAAGGTGTCAACGTTGAACTAAAGTATGACGTGAAGTAAAGGGGTTAATGACCTGTTTAAAAGTGAAGGGATCAATGATCTCTTTTAAAAGTACACGTGTCAATGAGCTTGTATGATTCATCGACGTATCCACGTGACACATATTGGCCACACGTTTCTAATTGTTGTGTCATACAATTAGAAACGTGTGGCATTTCTAATTATTATAAAAAATATGTTAAAAATTATATTTTGTCAAATAAAAGATATTGTTTTTGTGAACTACAACTGGGTATTTTTTATACTAATACAAGAACAACCTGTACATTAAGATAGGGGGAGGGCTTAAAATAAGGAAAAGTTGGACTTCCATTTCTTACTGTTTGTCGAATGAATTACTTCGTTGCGACTCTTCGTTCTTCTGCGAAAATAAAACGCTTTTCTGGGCGAACCGGTTCATTAACTACAAATGTATTGCAGTTAATTTTTTCACAGCCCGTAGATGTTCCACTACTAGGGCACGGACCTCCCCATTTCGCCATGGATGGAAATTTAGCCATGGCGTTTATCCAAGGCAGATTTGCAGGGCATCCCGACTTAGAATAAATATTTGGATTGCTCAAGATGACAAATTTGAACCATTCGTAATATTTAAAAGAAAAAAGCATAAATATATTTATTTATATAACTTTACCTTTTACTTGAAGTTTAATTCATTTATAAAATAATTACTTTAACAATTTTAATTAATTATTATAATAAAACAGTTTTGATGGAAATTATCTTATAAATGGAATTGAAAAAAGAAAATAAGCTAGTTATAACATTTTAAAAACGTCAGTTCCACATAAAACTTTGCATTTTATAAATAACAAACCACCGTCACATTGAAAACAAACTAACGCTCTGAAAGAGTTGAATGTGCTCCTTTAAAATGTATTTAATATATAAGTAGATATCATATTTAGTACCAGGCTGTGTCTGTTTGTAATTAAGCCCTGTGTTTATGATTATTAATGGAGTCAGGCGTTACTTTGCGGAAATCCATCAATATATGGACAGTCCGCGAGTCCAGCTAAGATCCGCGACAAGATGTCGCGGATCTTAGCTAAGTAAAACTTTTGATTGTCCATACCCTGTGTTTATGATTTTTTTAAATATATGTCATGTTAATAATATGAGCTTATTTAAGTACACAATTGATTATGATACGAAATATTTATGTACATCCCTAAACCGCAGAGCTTAGCCCGCGGGGATGTCACACGTCTGAGGGGCAGTGAGATGTGAGAAAGGGAGCTTATAAATCAAGCTTACGTTAGAACGAGATGACTACACGACTAGTGGTTACGCCGTTATTACGTACTTAGGCCAGTCTTTTATTCTGTGCATTTGTTACATTTTATTCGCTTTGCATCGGATTTGGCCCTTTTAATTACAATTCTTTTGTCAAATGGGTCGGACCTTTCTTGTCCACTACATTGTTGGTACAAAATCTAATCATATTATCATTTATTTTATTTAAAATATTTAAGCAACTTCTCCCTTAGCTACTAAATGGTATTTAGCTTTTAAAATAGAGATGAGATTAAATGATTAAAACTAAAGATGAACTTAAATTTTAAAAATATCTTCTCCGCGCACACGAATTTATTTTTACATTCCATATAAGTCCCACTGTTAAGTACAGTCCTAGTAAAATGCATAATAAATAACCCATTACACTTGTCCAAAATTCTGGACTCTGCATATTTATGAATATTTAGGATATACCTAATTATATTTATCCGATGTGAGAATTGAGCCCATGACTTTGACAATGGTAACTTACCACTGAGCCTTACACTTCCTACAATGATTCTAAGATGACGAGGAATTTTATGGACGTTTTATAATTATTATAATGATTATAAACATTCATTAAAATTCTACACAGCTAGTAATTAATAGGGCTTTTCTTTGTTGATGGTATAAATATAACTACAGTGCCAGGCAAGATAAATTATAATAAGTGTCTTGTAATGCAAAAACTAGTCAGCTTGTCATGTTACGTTTTGACAAAATGGAGGCCGTTCTATGATATCAAATCTTAGTGTGATCTTTTACAGTGACTATACACGCATTTCTTTCATTTCTGTGTGAAAAGAATATATAAATATTTTATATAGAAAAAAAGGTTTTATACATATACATTTTATATAGGCCATCACAATAACGTATAAATCATAAGAATATGAAATAATATTAATAAAATTACATAAATTGACAGGATTATTCTTAATGAAAAGTCAAATTTAATGATAGAACAAAATATAATATAATAAATAAGACAAGTAATTTAAGGGCAAGTTATGCAACATAAAGGGTAAATAAAGTAACGAGCAAAATTTAATGACATAAATTATTTACAACGACATCTATTGTAACGATTACGACATGAAATGTGTATAATAGATACAAACAACATAAAATGTCAAAATTGGTTTTGAATAAAAAAGTTTTTATTGTGTTTTAGACTATGATATATTATCTATGATATGTAACGACGATTTGACATATAGTAGTAGTCGTATAGTAGTAGTAGTAGTTTAACTGCCAAATTTTTTTGTATAAAGATTATAGAAAACAAAATAGTGTTGTTAATATTTTTGGTTTACACGTCGAACCCAACGGTCATTCTGAACAGTAACTAGATTTTTTGAACATCGTTTTTTTTTAAATAATTAGTGAAAATTTTTCAATAGGCAAAGGAATTTTCTTATTTGATTATATTGAAACGATGGAACTGATATTCATGATGTAACAAGGAATTTATATATTGTTTGTTACAGTTGGCTTTGAATACCCCTGATTTCTCACTCGCTGCCAGGTACATGAATATCGGCGCTGGACTCAACGTGTTAAATCAAGTAAAACAACGACGTAATGGATGACGCATCTATCCTGATAATTTTCACAGCCCTGGCCCATACATAGTTCAGATATTAACAAATGCTAACAAAACGTACAGGATGAAGTTGATATAAGATATCCGGTGGCTGAATTTTGTTTTCGACCTTAATTACTACATTCAAACAAGGAATATTCGACCTAAAACTGAATGAAAATATGGTAGAATATTCTTTGTTTGAAAGTATTAATGAAGGTTGAAAACCTAATTCTGCCACCATACACCCATTATGTACGTACGCTTGAAAGAGTAACGCTATTTTTACTATTTTCAGAAATTATGTTGTAAAAGTATTCAAATTATAAATGATATGAGAGGGTAAGAGAAAAGTAGTGGGAGGAGAAGGGAGTTAAGTAGGTGGAAAGGAATGGGATATGGATTCCTATAGCGGCTATGGAGACATATTTTGGTTAACCCAGAACTTTCAACTGGACTTCAAGTACAAGTTCAAACACAAAAAGGGCTTCTAGTCCAAATCCTTTTTTATCCTACTTAATGATTTTATTTTCGATACGACTGTAGGGGAATTCGGATGCAGTGTCATTGAGGCAGACGAGACATATATACAAATTACAACCGGAGGCTCGAAACTATTATATATATATATATATATATATATATATATATATATATATATATATATATATATATCCTTTTTTTTAATTTCAACTTTCGAGCAAGTTTAACCCAGAATTCTAAGATCAAAAGTCAGGTAGGGACTATAAACGCTACGCCAAGCGGTCGTTTATAACAAAGTATTCTATGCCAGGAACAATACAGTAAATAATCTGGTGTTGGTGACACAAATAATCTTTATGTAATTGTCGAATGTTATCGCTCGACGCCAATGTTTTGTGAGGATGTGTTATTTCCCCAGTGAAGCCGACCCATTCGATTTTTATGTATAGCAGAGCGGGCAAACGAGCATGCGGGTCACCTGGTGGTAAACGACATTCGCAAGGCCAGAGGTGTCCCAAATGCGTTGCCGGCTTTTAACGAACACATATGCTCTTTTCTTGTTTTTCGTGGCAGAAAACTGTGACTAAACCTCACGGTGGGTGACGGCCAGCCATCTAGGTGATGGGGATGGAACCTATTTTTGTATTGCCATAGCTCTACTACTATTATAATCTTTAATATTGCAGTTTTACAATTAAAGTGCTGTATTCGACACAAACATATTTATTGTTCTTTTAATGGAATAGGGAGGCAAACAAGCAAGAATGTTGCTTGATGAAAAGCAATCAACGCTGTCCATAGAAATCTGCAACACCATAGGCATATCAAATACGTTGCCGGTCTTTGAGATAAGAGTAGGCTTATTATCATATAATTAAAGCAAAAGAATTTTCTATAAAATATTCTGTGACCTGCTATGGACGCTAATATGTATATTTATATTTTGAAAACAAGTATTTCTTATATTATTTACAATACTCGAATTATCAAGCGGTAAAAAAACTAAAGATTTTATTAAAACAAACTTTGAATATTTAAAAAATAATGTATATGTAATGAATTTATATGATTACAGAACTGACCGTAAAATCACTAGCAGTGAATTAGTAATTGTTAGTCAGATAGCCCATAAAATAGTAATAATATTAAATAATTATATTAAAATTATAATATTAAATAAAAATAATACGGAATATACTTGTGCGAAAGTAAAAATGAAATCCTTAATAGACCAGAAATTAAATATATGTATTTGTTTTATATTACCATTTATAATAGTAACAATTCGTTGTAATTTACAAAATATTACCAATCTGATATATAGAATTTTCGTTCAACGGAGCATTATTGTGATTAACATCATGAGATTTATTGCAAACACAGGACAATGGACATGTAAAATATTGTTATCCATTTAAATGGTGTACTACAAATTGACACTATTATAGTTAAAAAGTGTAACTTTTTATAAAGTTTAGTACTTACCACACTAATCACTTAATACATTTGAATTGACATAATTCTATCCAAAACACGGAACTCTATATTCACAAATACAGTTTACCAATCGAACCGTTAAATTAACCCTTCTCGTTTCTTATATGTCAATTGTTAAGTAATAACTTGTATTATGAGGTCACTAGTGTCATCTGTTACATTTTTCAATACTAAACGTATCATCAATCAGGTAATTTGAACAACCGAAATAAATATTTATTTTTACAACAGATGTCGGTGTAAAGCAAATCTTTCTACTGAACAATAGATGGCGGTGATTAATATGTCATTTTTAAATTCGATATATGCAATTTCTGACTAAAGTAAATAAATATTCAATCATGTTTAATTTATAATTTATAATATGGAATAAAATATTCAAAATATTTTGTATTTTTAATACTTTACCTGCGACATCTATAGTTAAATAACGTAACTAAAAGTATTTTAATGACGTCACAGCGGATCTCACCAGACTGGTTTATGCATGATGCACGATACCGTTGGGTTCAATAAACTTTGCGCATTTGTTTACACGGGAATATGAGATGCCGAAGATTTCCGACATTTTGTGAAATTTTGGTTACATATATATTTGCGGTCTTTGTGTAATTTACGTAACTGTATTATTTTGCATATGTTTTATGTGTTTTGAATGAAGATTTTTACATCTACATTATTAATAACAGGTGTTAAGAATATAAAAGAGTTACTAAAAATTCAAAAACGATAATACCAATAATTCATGTCCATGCAAATACTACAATTCAATGGATTATAATTTATCACCATTCACAGTTTTATTTGTTATTTCTTCTCTGAATAGCCAGCTAGTAATAATGCTTTTAATTTTTATAATTTTTCTTTTGGAAAATTAAGCTGAATATATTTATTCTAAAATAATGTATAACGAAAAAAATTATCTACATAGCTCTACAAGTTAACAAATTGATGTGGCTATGAATTGGTTATATTTATCGAAGAACAGACAATTGTTGGAGTAGACGTGTGTTGGGTATAGGAAAGTAGGATCTCTTAAGGACGGCTGTTGAAGAATCTCAGTGTTATCAAGGTGAGTGTTGGTGACCATTTGAAACTTTAGATAGCTAAACTGTTGGTGCTGGCTGCGGGTACAAACAGTTGTCACTATGTTGGGTTAATTGGTGACTTGACTGGAATCACCCAAAAAGTTCGGTGGCTTTTTATTACTAGCAGACTTAATCATCTACTGCTGGACGAAGGCATCTAGTGAGCACTAAGTTATTCTCCTTATCGCCAATCTAGTCAGGTTGTCAGTTAGCACAGAATAAGCGTTTTTTTTTCTAATGTAGCTACTGCAAACACCAGCCAATTATTTTTTTTATGGGATAGGAAGGCAAACGAGCAGGCGTGTCACCTGATGGAAAGCAATCAACACCGCCCATAGACATCAGCAGTGCCATAGGCAGTGCAGAAGCGTTGCCGGCCTTTAAGAAAAGTGTCATTATGAGAAGGAGGAGGGGGGAGGGGGGTTGGCTTCCGGAACTTACCGGAACCGCTCACCACACGAAGCACGGTAGCTAAGCTACCACTCAGACGCCTGTATTCTGCGGAGTGTGGTACTTCCCCAGGCGAGTTGCCCCATTCATGCTCTAGACAAATAATATGCCATTCCTGACAAAGTATTCGTCTGCAGCGTGGCTCTACCACTTCAAAGATCTGAGACGCCGCCGGCGTTCCGGATGTCTATGAGCGGCGCGACCACTTACCACCAGGTTACGCGCATGTCCGTTTGCCTGCATTGCTTTAAAAAAAGTTTATTTGGCGAGAATTCGCACTAAGGAGAAAAAGTACCTTGTATTGACAATTGAAATATAATGGGATTAAATATATCTGGACATACAAATAAATACACAAAACAAAATATACAAATAAATACACAAAACAAAAAGAAAATAATTTTAATCTAACAAGTGTCATAAAATGGTTCTTGTTCAGTATATGCCAGGCGTACAACTGGAGGACCCGGCGATGGTTTTCAGCAAGAACCAACGTGTTCAGAGTTAGGTGGCTTTTCATTACTACTAGCCTTAATCTTTTACTGGACGAAAGCATATCGTGAGCAGAGCAGCGTGATTCTTCTACTCGCCAATCTAGTCACGCGGTGAGCCATTTTTCTCGAATGTAGCTACTGCAAACATCAACCAATTAAATCAGTAAAGCATTATTTTGGCCGATTATACCACTTTCAATAGTCTAAGTTTGCACCGTTGTAATCGTGATGCATAACTTACGTGAAAATTGAGATGATAAGATGTAACTCTCGTATAAATGCCTAGAGTAAAACCTTTTTAAATATTTATGTAATTATTTTTAAAACTCTTAGTCTATTAATGTTTATTTATTCTTACCTAGCTGTAAAACATTCAATAAAGGACAAACATACAAATATTTCATGATAAGAAACCTTCACGAGCGTACGCAGAACCAGTCACAATTTCATCAGTAACGCATAGAGAACAAATAAATAAAGGTATATTAATTTTTAATTATATTCTTGTAGAATTATTGTTATGTACACAAGACGGAGTAAATCTCGACAGGCATCCTCAACCTATACCAACATACATATATATGTACACATTTTTTTTAACAGCCCATATATGTCCCACTACTGAGCACGGGCCTCTCCATTTCTGGAGGAACGGACGTTAACCCACCAAGCTTGTCCAATGCTGATTGGCGGTGTTACCAGACTCGGAATAAATATTTGTAATCCATTTTTATTAGGAAGAGGTCTATGTTCAGCATTGGACTGCTGAACGGCTGTTGGTTAGGATCAGTTACTTTTGTTGCATATTTTCAAACTCGAATTTTTTATTTCTTCGACATAACAAATTACTATGGATTTTCCAAAAGGTATTTTGTGAACAATAAAACTTTCTTTATCGTTACGCATTAAAAGTCCACTGAATGGTGAGGATTTTGTACGAGTATAATCGCAGCCTAGAAGGCAAGGAATAAGCTTTTAAAGCATATAAATTAAAAGTTTGCCATGTGGATAGTTAGAATTTTTACTTATGTAAGATCCGCGACAAGCAAATAAAAATAGAATAATAATGTGTTTGTTACAAAAAAAACTCACATTGTTATTCTATTTTTGTGTGCTTGTCGCGGATTTTAGCTAAGTAAAAATTCTGACTGTCCACACAATAATGAATTTCTGTAAAGTAACGCCTGACTCCATTAATCATCCTAAAAGTTTGCATTGAGATAGAAAATTTGTTTTTTTTTGAAGACTTATATTCTTTTGACGCCCTAATTGGCTCAGTAGCGAAGCGGAATAAATGGTCGCGAGTTGAATTCCTGCATCGGAAAAAATATATGTAAGGCCTACACGTGTAAGGTTATTAAGAATTTGGATGCCCTGCTAAAATAAAGTGTTCAAATAAAAATGTTTCATAATATACAAAGAATATTTGTATATAAACTTTACTTCTTATATGTATATTGATAAATTACTTTAATATTAAGATATGCAGATTGCAAGTACTGAATGTAGTTTTCTATATAGACAGATGTAATATAATAAATACGTTTATTTTTCTATTTATAATATGGTACGAGCCATAGGATATTTTAGCGATTCAAAGAGACGATATCTAACGGCCGTAAATTGCATTAGGTACGCGTTCTCCGAATTGATCGGGCATTGATCAATTCCATAGCATCCAAAGATCCACCGGGTGGAAGAACCGGCATCAGCACCGTTACCACTCTGTTCGCATCACGTAAAAAAAATTACAGTTAACCCGAGCCCGCCGTGCGCCGTCGACGGAACGAAAAAAGCACAATCTGCCGCCACACCACGTCACTAGGACGTATGCGCGCGGCTTTCAAACGAATGCGCGGGAACTTTGACAATTCGTATTTGACAGATAGATTTTTTTTTAAAACAGCAAAGGAAATTTGATAAGTGCATTTGTGTGGTGCTGTACTTTTAATTGATGTGGTATGTGGATTAAACAATAGGACAGTAAAGACATGTCGACAGAGTTTGGATAACGTTTGCCTATTGTATGATTAACAAGTGACATTGAATTTTTAAGTTTTAAGAGTGTGTATAAAGGATTTTTTGGCAAAATGCCGAGTACTATTCGAGGTAAGTTTATTTTTACAAACTTAAATGTTAATTTATGTTTAATCATATTGATAAGACTCTTTGAAGCAATTATCAATTTTATTGTGTGAGACAGTTAAACTTGACTCAATCTGAGGTGAATGCGCTCTTCATTGTTGACGGAAGAATTTGTGTTTCTGAACAAAGGTAAAATTTAAATTTTGTTCGAACACTGGCGACTTATACTTTCAAATTAGACATATGTCACTTTCTTTGATGTTAACATGGGTATCTGGCGCCAAAATGTTTGAATTATGAATAATGCTATCCGCATATTTTTCTACATTTTATACAAAATTGTTTCATTATCATTTATTATTAAATTTTTCTTGCTGTTACTCCGCTGTTACATCTGGCCCATTCTTCTATACGGATGTGAGGCTTGGACCCTTAAAGACGAACTCAGAAAACGTATAGAAGCGTTCGATTCGTGGGCATATAGACGGATGCTCGCTATTAGCTGGACTCAAAGGCATGGTTCTCCGACAAGTCAAGCAAAAACGTGAACTTTTGTAGACCATCAAAGGTAGAAAAGTTGCTTACCTGGGTAGGAGGCATGACAGATATAAGTTGCTGCAAATCATGATGGAAAAAGTCGCGGCCAAAAGACAAGATGGTCGGAGAAGAAAGTCTTGGCTCCCGTAATATCAGGGAGTGGACCGGGATAGCGAGTGCTCCAGAACTACTGCACCTCGCGAAGGAGGAGGAGAGTTGTGCTGAATTGGCTGCCAACCTTCGCAAGTCGGAGAGTAACGTGTAACGTCTAAGGCGTCACAGATACGTTGTCTGCCTTTCGTGGATACATACGCACGTCTTTTGAATATCTCCATGTATTTATTTGGGAACACCGCAGGTGGTAGTTCGTTCTAAAGTTTCGTTAAAGCACCGTTTGGCAGAAAACTGTGTGTCATGGAGAAAAATATCACAAGAAAAAAATACAAATCAAGTCCTCGGCAGGAGTCCAAGCAATCGAGGGTTAGGCTGAAAGGAAAAGAAATTGGCGGATGATACAAGCAGTATTGAGAAGATTATTTTTAGCCAATTATTTGAGCTGAATTTGAGCTTGGATTGGTTCGTCTCGTAGTCCCAACTGCCTCAAGCGTGTGGCGTAGCTAATTGGGATAGGAAGTTTTATTATCACTAGTGGCCGTGCTGTGGTCAATCATTTTCAGCCTACGGCAATTTACAGCTGCACATTAGCCTCACCCAAGGCAAGCCACTTAACCCAATCTTCGGCTACACGCCTCCAGTCTCTGCCAGCCGCTTTGCGCCACTACGTTTGCCGTAGCGATTTCCAGTCCATCACTCGTTTACTCCAACGCTATTCTCTGACAAGCGTGTCCAGCCTAGCCAAGCTAAAGAGCTATGTCGGTGACTCTGGTTCTCCGGCGAATTTTCTTCGTTCCAAATTTTATCCAGAGAAACTCTGAGCATGTCATTCGCCAAAGCCTTTTGAGCGAGGTTGAGCTTTTGGAACAGGCACCGTCAGTGTTAACGTTTCGACCCCTAAGAGAGTACAAACAGGACGCACTGGTCTAGCCAGTGGTTATTGGACCGTTATTTATCGATTTTTCTTGTTTTATTTTATCTTTCTGCACTCCATAAGAACTCTAATAATGCCAAATCTCGCATTTTTTCGTGCGTTTCTATTCTTTATTCCTTTTTTTTTTCACAGCCCATATATATCCCACTGCTGAGCACGGACCTTCCCATTTCCGGAGGAACAGACGTTAACCCAACACGCTTGTCCCATGCGGATTGGCGAGGTTACCAGACCCGGAATAAATATCTGTAGGCCATACATATGTTTTCCCAATGCGAGGATCCAACTCGCGACTATTGGCTCGAGCCCTGCCATTGAGTCAATTCGTTGTCCTATGTAGTATGGCCTACTGATATTTATTCCGAGTCTAGGTGTCCTGTTAATCCGCCTAGGACATGCATCCAATGAGGGGATCGAACCCGCGACTATTGACTCCGTGGGTCCCGTCACTGAGCCAATTGGTTTATTCTTTGCATATTGTAAACTTTTGTTTGGCATTTTATCAATAATCAAGTCCTAAGTAAACAACGAATTCGTGTCACAATTTTTGATATAAAACCATTTCATTGTAAACAAAAATTAATAATTATCTCAGTGTAATGACATCATATATATACGGCGAGGGAATCAAATTATTTTGCATCGTATTCGGACGTTGAATTTGTGGGTGCGCAGGTCATTCACATCTGTAATGTTATAAATGTAAGAGGCAGATGACTGTGACTGTCTTACTGTACATGACTGGAAACGCTAGTTAAAGCTTGTACATTTCAAATGATTTACGAGGAAATTGTAACTGAGTAAGATTAACAGAACAGTTAACAGAAACTTATGGGCCTACGGATATATATTGCTAAAAAATAAATATTTTTATTAAATTTATTTTTTACTTATTATATGAGAAATAAATATAATATTCTTTAAAAATATTTTTGAAAAATTTTTTTAAGTTCTATTTGATTTTTATTTAAATTTTTCCAGTAATATATAAAAATAATCTATAATATTGACTTTATGACATGTTCCTGGATAGAACGTGTGTTAATTAGAATTTAAAACCGATATATTTTCTTTTCATGTAGTATTCTACGCTTTTGTAGATTCGTGTAGACCCTCTACAATAAAGTAAATTTATTTACCTTTCGTATTTTTTACGTATTTAACAATTAAAAAAAAATTATATCATCTTCATAAAAAATGTAGTTGAAACAAATATTATGTAATACGTTATATTTTTTTGCGTTTTTACATTTTTTTTAAATTCCGTAGTCAAAAACAAATTAAGTCTATAATTCATACGTTCCTATTATATCATTAATAATTCTCTATTAAATTGTAACATAACTCAGTCAACTTAAAAAAATAATTTTATTTCAATGTATGAATCTTGTGTTAATCTATTTTTTTAAATATTTATTGCTAATTTTAAAGTAAAAAACTTAAATTATTTATCAAAGGTATCTTATACATGTGAATACGCGAAGAAGAACTTTGTATCCCTTTTCAATACATTGTGCGCACGGAAGTGTCATAATTGACATAGATAAATTTCGTTTGGAAGAATATAGAAAGATAAAATAAAAAAAAGTAATTACTGTCGAATATCGACGAATGAGCGACCATAAGTAATGATATATATTTCTCTTCAAATTACTTTTCAAAGGAACAAGCATCCTGGTTAAAATATAAGTAAAGGTTGAGGTAGAAAAGCGACAGTTTTGCGAGCGCGCGCCGCTACCGCAAGGCCCTCTGTGTACCGTTGCTACAATCCCTTTCTTCGTGACGTAGTAGCGTACGGTACTCTGCTAGTGATGGGACGACGTTGTTATGGTCGATAGAGCTTTCGCGGTTCAACGAGTGAAAAGAACGTTTTGTACGAGGTTAAAAAAACACATGGTTGTTTAACTTTTTTAATTTAATTTGTATTAAGTTATTTAATTATATTAATTTCTTGTAAAAAAAGTGTGTCACAAATAAATTCATTTTTCTATTCCCATTTTTCCGAAAGAGTTTATATAAAGTTGGAACACAAAGATAGGCAATCGAAATGGTTTGTGTTGGTGACCGCTTGAATTCGTAGTTAATCAATGAATAATTAATAAATTACACACGATGGCAATCGAAGTTAAAGATGGTACTGCCAATGATATGTGTCTGATCAGATGAGAAACATCGACTAATCGCGAAAATATTCTTTTTTTCGTTGTTTATGTTCGTTTATCGATATCGACAAGGCCACGCCTCTGCCCCTCACTGGCGACGGTGACGTGACGTCGCTAACGGTGCCCGCAGTTAGTCTCACCCACATACTGGATAACTGTGTGCGCACCGCCGTTATGTGGACGCGATCCGAGCGCGCGATGTCGTGGGACAAACGCCCATCGAATTTATACAAACAAGCCAACTGGGAGCTGAGGTCTTTTGTATGTTTTCTCCTCTACACCAATGAGATATATAATATCATATTTAACTTTGAAATACTCTCTTATATTCATAAACCATACAGGAATGATGAAAAGTCAAAAATTATAATAGTTACTCAAATCCGTGAGTTTTTTTTAAAAACATGTTTTAATGTTTCTAGATTACTTTGGTATCCATTTCAATTAAGCTAACAATACCTGTGCTAAGAAAAATTTGCTTAGAAGGTGTAGGTAAGGATGGAAGCTGTGGAGAGGAAGAGGGGAAAACATCTACTGTCTCAATTCGCAGGCGTAGAATAGGCCAGCGGAGGAGAGCGCTCATAACCGAGATTCGGGCGGCGGAGAAGGGGCCCGACATTTAAACCTCGAAATGGTGCACCATATGTGCCCCCAATGTAGGGAGGAGTCGGAAAGCCCCATCTCCACTCCAATTCTAAGATCGGACCCTTGTTAGAGACAGCGCCGTCGAGACTGCCGTAGCATCTGACAACGTTTCCCGTAGTTTCGACAAATGGCGCAGAGAGATTATAAAAACAGGGAAATATGGTTCACATCGATAGTCCAAGGATAGAGTCCAAACTAACCTTTAGATAGTAAGCTCAAGTTAGATATAGAACTTATATATGTACATACTTTCTAAATATTTGTCGAAAAACAGCCGTTACCAAATTTGTCAACCACTAAGTAGTTTTTTCTATTATTATAACAGTTCATAACTAGGCAATATAATTCTAATCGATTTCTCCGAATGTTAGCGATTGGATTTAGGCAAAGTCACATCTGATTCTTTCTATTAATACACACACACACACAAAAGTATAACATTATTTTAAAATATAATAATAACATTTACATTTATACTGCTTGTATTACGGCATGAAATACAAAAGGTTCTACTTTTCAGTATAAAATTGTAGCAAGCCAGGGCGCTGATTTATATTTTTTTATAGCAGAGTAGACAGAGTAGGTAAGCGATCACCGCCGCCCATAGACATCTAAAACGCTGGAGGCCTCTCATATGCGTTACCGGCCTTTTCATTAAAATAGAATTGTCAAGACTAACTAAATACCCAAACATATTTCCTCTTTTATTTTCAATATGCTGTAAGGTTTTTCGTTTCTATTTAATCCTGTCCAATACTAGAAAAAGACTTGATTTCGTATTATTATATATATTCCGTGTTAACCTAAGGCAAAATACGACTAATTAACTTTGTTGGCGCAGCGATCCAAAATGGATCTTGGGCTCCGAACAGATCTTACGCCACTGTGCCCTGTCCTGCGCCACCTTCTGCCAGTATAAATACGACTATTACCAATAAAACAATTGATACTTTATATGGTTTTCAAAACATGCAATACATTAATATCAGACTAAACAATGTCTGGATCTTAACTGTTTATTGTGACCTGTCTAGACGATATCTCGAAATCAGTATTTCGTTAATTGTCGAATTTTTTTTTGGTTAGAATGGGGTGAGTGTACTGCATTTGTTACGATAACGAAAATTAGGTAAATACATCAAACATATAACATTTTTATACACACATGTACACTACTAGACTTTTTATTTTATTTTTATTTGTCTGTATGTATTGCACTATGGTGTTTCAAATAAAATTTTTTTTCTTCATACATATATAAACACTAAAAAATGGGTGTAATGTGAAAAAAAAATGGGTGACTTACATACATACATACTATCACGCCTGTTATCCGTACGGGAAGGCAAAGATCAAAGACCTCCATCTGCTACGATTTCAGCACACTTTCTTTGCTTCATCTACACTCATAACTCTCTTCATACAAGCTGGTTGGTTAAGGGTACTTTTAACCTGGCCTTTCTTGAGATCATGGAGAGAAAGGACGATGAACGACTGGTAAAATAAATTTACGTTGCGGATGTGGATGGAAGGGCCATAGGGGAAGTCAAAGGAAAACATATCTTGACGAATTGCTGAAGTTGACTTATATTTAAGAATACTACTTGCTTTTATAAAGCGATTACTAGAATTGCATTTTACTAATACTCTTCCATTATTAAAAATTAAATATTCAATAGTACCAGAGCTATGGTAGTACGAATGGTTGCCTCTACTTGGGAAATATCACGCCATGACAAAATAGCATTTTCATTATTCCTTCCTTCATTACTTCCTTCGTTCCCTGCCATTAAATCCTTCTTCACTTCATTCACGTTCCTACCCTAGGTTGACAACGCATCTGCCCTGTACCCTAACTACGTCAAATGTTGATGAGCAACTGGTGGTTATTTATCTTCAGGTGACGTACTTGCTCATTTACTTATCCATTCTGATAAAAATGGAATTCCTCAGTTTTATTTTTATTTTTTTTTATTCTCCTTCTAATTCGTTTGAATAAAATTAATTATAATTTTATTCAAACGAATATTTGTGTATCCTACCTATACTCTCTTACGGCGTTAAAACGTGGACGCTGATCAGTCCATCTGCTTCACAACCTCAGAGTCGCTCAGAGAGTTATGTTCGGAGTTTCTCTGGTAGATATGATTCGGAATGAACAAATCCGCCAGAGAACTAAAGTCACCGACAAAATCTTTCGAATTAGCAAACTAAAGTGGCAATGGGCCGGTCAAGTTTATCGGAGATCCAACAATCATTGGAGCAGACGAGTGCTGGAGTGGAGACCGCGACTCGGCAAACGTAGTGTGGGCCTGTAACACCCTGGGCATTCGAAATAATAGTGTGCTTGTTTTGTGAAGATTCTAATGTCGTATCGGTTCGGAAATGCGAAAAAATTGAAGGTAGCCGGTTCCATCCCAAAGCTTCATTCCATGTACCACCAGTACATGGAATGAAGTTTTGGGAAAAGCGCACCGTACTGAATAGCCATTCATCCAGATGGTGGGGACGAAATTTTTCTTTTTGGTGAGTTGTGTTGTAGCACAAGCACTCGAAGCACTCCCCGTGGTAAAAGAGATGAAGGATGTTAACAATCAAGCCGTTTTTTTTCCATACATAGTAACCTTGTTACGAAACGGTGGTAGAAGTTTTAATGTTACGATAATATATAACATTATTTAAAAAAAAGGCTGTATGAATGGCTAATAGATACGAATATTTTTAAAATTAAGGACTTTTTTACTTTAAAAGATCGATCAAATGTATATAATAGATAAACAAAAGTGATATATAAATGTAATTATAAATTATAATTTTAATGTCAATATAATAGTTTAACTATGTATTTAGATCTGTAATCATTGTTTTAAGATGAATAATGGAGTCAGGCGACACTTCCTTAGCTAAGAACCGCGACAAGCAAACAACAATAGACAATTAATAATGTGTGTATTCCTGCTGGATGAAGTAGATTTACAGAGAACTTAAGCTAAATCTTACCGAAAACCGGCCGTCAGCAACTCTCCACCTGCCAACCACTATACACAACACCAAACACACACTACCACTTTTCCACCTTGCAAACGACACGTGTTTCGCCTCAACACGAGGTATCATCAGGTATAGTAGACTCTACGGAAGACAACGGTTAAGTTGCTTGTCGCGGATCTTAGCTAAGTAAAACTTTTAACTGTCCACATAATAATTGTTTTAGTTATTTTTAATAGTATGTAATAATTAAAGAAATTTGTACGCCATAAGTGGCAATGTGATGGAGCTTTTATACGTCTTTTTTTCATCTTGTTACACCTCACATTATACAAATAAAGATTTATTATTATTATTATTATTTTGCAACGGTAATTAAATTTTTATGGAAGCAATAAAAAGAATTTGCATTTGATTTTCAATTTCACCGCACAACATTTCAGCGGCATTTTATTAGAATTCTCCGTTGTCACTCCCATATCTCAATCAATCTACGTTATTTATTTATTAATGGCCGATCGGTTATAGAATTCCGCGCCGAAAGAGTTCGTTCACCCCGACCGGTGCACGACCAGAGTGACCGTAGCTTTTTTTTTAATTTAAAAAAACAAGCACTACGCTCTATGCCGTTATGTTTGTAGTATAATATTGGATATGTTTTATTCAGTGTGGGAAGGTAATTAATTTTAATTTCAACGAGAATGCCGACAAAGTGTTCGTGGAACTCCCCTTAATACATAAAAAGGTTTTGAACATAAAATAAAAATTAAAATTTATTTATGAGTTGCGTTTATCACTTATCGTTGGTTGAGTTACAATATTAAAATAAAGAAATAAAAAATAAAAAGGATTTTGTATGGTGGGTGCTTTTTCATAAAAACACTTAGCCTCTTAATAAACAAATGTAAGCCATAGTAGGCTTATTACGTTATCATCATCAAGGCATACAGCCGCGGGTGGGCCTTCGCCCGGTTCAGTAAATTTTTCTAGTCGGATCTTAGATTGGCTTTTTCTCTCCAGCCCCTCACACCGATTTCCTTTAAGTCATCCTCGATTCCATCTAATCATCTGAGCTTTGGCTTTCCGCGGCTTCTGCCTACTGTGTGATACTCGGCATTTCTTCCCGTGTGTCTACATGGCGAATTGGGGAAGAAATATCAGCAGATGAGCAGCGTCTACCTGGGAAAAAACAATTCTGCGATTCCCGATCGTGTGGAATAATTCCTGTTGCTGAATCCCATTACATTACATTACAACGGAACACTATATTACATTGGAACCTTCAAGATAACAAGCCTACACATACCTTAAAGGCTGGCTTCTGCTTGCTGAAATGCTTCCGTAATACATATAGTGAATATGGGCGGTGTTGATTGTTTTCCACCAGGCGACATCCTTGCTCGTTTGGAGAAACGTCCAAGTGTGCACTTTACGGTAATTCCCTTCAATCTTGTCGGAGGCCAATATCCAAACGGGGACTAACTGTCAGGGCAGTATTTATATTAATGAAGCCATAACTTATATCCTAATAATAAAAAATAAATACATACATACATATACCTTCATATCGTCACACCTGTTTCTCCTAGAGGTAGGCAGACACCAGAGATCTCCATATTTGGTGTCTGCCTACATACTCTCATCATTTCGGCGTACTTTCTCCACACCCATCACTGCACAAGCTCGTCGGCTAAGGGTACTCTTGACCTGGCCTTTTTAGGAAAGCTAAAAACTTCAGCAATTTGGTCAAGGTATGTTTTCCTTGGTCTTCCACTAGCGACCCTTCCATCTTCAGTATGTGCTCAAACCATCTAAGCGTCCCTTTGTCAACTTTTGTTAAGACTCTTCTTTTACTCCACATCACTCTTCTTTTACTACACATACTTCTTAATGCTCTCATTTCCACCGCATTCAGTCTGCTTTCATGACTCTTCTTATAGAATTGGGAGGCAAAAAACGAGCGGGTAACCTGATGGTACATACTTCCTCTCCTAGGTATCTACAACTCAAAAAAAGATGAAAATAGATTTCTGTTGACGGGTAGTAGAGATGAAAGAATGGATTTCTGATCCTAGCGATAATCGAATGAAGGGTAGTACCAAAATGGCAAACTCAGAAGTCAGTTTTCTATTCAAATAATCGGCTCATTAATGCTGTAGACAAAAATCACCCAAAAAATTTATCACATTTTGAAATATTACTGTCTATATTTTTGATAAATACATATTTCCCTGCAACATCTGGTTTTACTACATAAGATCTTTAATTTTATATATTCTTACATCATTTAGTAAATTATAAAAAATATAACTATGAAACACTGTAATACTTAAAATAATAAAATATTTAATATAACAGGTCATTTTAAGTCAGCGTGGATGGTCGTACAATAACAGAATTAACCTTGCGTAAGGTTACCCAGATAGCGTATACTTCAACGGTGACCTAGCTTAGGCCGCCTACAAACCGAACAGTACACTACATAAAACACGGGCACTGGCCACATACAAATGGCGACCCATTTCTGAGCGAAAAAAATACAGTTCCATTTTTAAAATTCGCGCCACGCGCAATTCTACGTGACACTTGGGAACTTGAAAGAACCGTAATCACTAGGGCTGTTCATGAATTACCAACGATTCGAATAGCCAAGAATGCGTTATTTTAAGTGTTAAGGTTGACGTTCTAATAGTTTATTTATTTAAATATTTGTTTTATAGCGTTTTCTATATAATTTAATAATATATTTAAAACGGTAATAATCCTATAAAAGTATTTTTTGCAATCTTGCCAATTTTATATAACAAGCTGTTTGTAATGGAATTTTTCAGTATTTATTAATTACAATAAAATGATACTTTAAAACAGACGTTAGAATAATGAAAAAGAGACTTTATTATTCATATTTGAAGATTAAAATGATTTAAGTATTGACCTTATTTGATCTTTTTTCTATATGTTTGTAAAAGGAATTAATTTGTAGTTTATCAAAAGTATTTAATAATGTTTATAGTAAGTTGTAGACTGGAAAGAACGAATGCTGTTCTGCAGTCTAAAAATCCCACTGAAATGATGGAGGGACGGCTAATTGTGAACCAAGGGTAAGGTTGATATGAGGTCTTCATCCTCTAACGTAGAGGTTTTTGACGCAAAATAACTGACTGACTGAAAAAAAAAAATATATATATATATACACATATATATATATATATATATATATATATATATATATATATATATATATATATATATATATATATATATATATATATATATATATATATATATATATATATATATATATATATATATATATATATCGAAATTGGTGACTATCGACATCCCTAGTAACGATGACAGAATATTGGGCGTATTATTGCGCAATGGATATATTCTGTGCGCGGGTCAACGCACGCAGTTCGGCTGCCTCCCGTTAGTTGGCGCACGTGACTGCAGGTGGTTTTACTTTTAAATTTGCAATTTAGTACCGCTATCGGATAATAGGGGGCGCTGACTCGTGTCACGTATAAACGTGTTGACTATGGTCCGCCCTGATGCAGCGGCGGGCATCACGTAGCGATGTACGCCATAGGTCATTACACTGTAAGTTATGAGTTTAACGCTTGCTTTTTACCACAATATTACCGTATATTACGCCAATGAAATGCGTGTTCAAGTTACTTTAGTATTCGCAATATTAATGAATGCATATGAGTCAGACTTATGGCGCTAATCTTTTATGTTTTATTTACATTATATAATTAGTAATAATATTGATAAAGATATTTCAAGACAGACGAAAAATGATTACAATTATAAATTAAATTATATCCATAAATATTTATAAATTAGTTAACTAACGTCTGTTTCTTATTTTAAAAATGTTGCCTCCATCGCAATTAGAATTATTTTATGAAGTCCAACAATGTACTTTTTTAATGATTAATTGTTATGGTGTGTTTTTATATTGGATAGGAAGGCAAACGCGTGTCGCTTAATGGAAAACAATCAACACCGCCCATAGACAACCGCGAGTGTGCGGAACACACGGAAGCGACTTACCATAAATAAATTAAAAAACATTTCAAAATTAGAAATAGCTATCTTATATAATTAAAATAAATAAAACAAACTGAATAAAACACTTTGAGGCAATACAAATATTTATCCTGACAAAGGAAATGAACTCGCGATCCTTAGCTTAAAAATGAACATTACGGCTGAGCTATTTAATTTTTATGGAAAAAGGTAGATAATTGCGCAATTATATTTTTACAGCCCGTATATATATATGTTCCACTATTGGGCACGGGATCTTCTGATTTTTGGGGAATGGATATCACGATGGTCTAAGGCACATCCAGACTTCAAATAAATACCAGTAGCACAAACACATTTTGTATAAAGAACTACATTAACTTAAAGAAATATTTTAAACAATAACTCACACACGCACCTACGCACACACACACACTATTTTGTTCTCTTATTCGGGCAAATAAAAAATATTTTTTTTAATTTATTATTTATTTTTATACCGATGTGGAATCGAATCCATCACTGAGCCAATTAGGCCGTATAAAAATGAAAATTCTTCATTAATAATTATCGTTTATTTCTGCTTTCTGATATTTATTTTTGGTAGGAAACGATAACGTAAGATCATTTCATCATGTGATCATAGTACAATACACTACTTTTAAGTATACAGACGAGGCCGTCAGTCAATACTATATACTCTCTACTTATATTACGTTATACATATGTACATATATGATTCTTATAAATACTAGGATCTCTTAGTTGCGATTGATTTGTGTAATGGCATAATTGAATTTTCATTTTATTTATTTCACTATTTCGTTATTTTACTGTTATATATGCTAACAGTCTAACCTATGTAATCACTGTGGTCCGCAATCTAGCTACATTATATCTCGCTAAAAACTAGCGCCACGTGCTCTTATAGAGCTAAGCTACCACTCAGACGCCGGTTTTCTGCGGGAGTGTGGTACTTCCCCAGACAAGCCGGCCCATTCATGCTACGGAGAAATAATATGCCATTCTTGATAAAGTATTCGTCTGCAGCGTGGCTCTACCACTATGCATATAATTTTAAAGGTTTTATATGTATTTCTCCATTGATATAAATAATCAATTAGAAATAACGGGTAGAAGGTCAGTGACCTAAGATACAGGCACACCACTAGTTCAGGCATTAGCTCGCCACATTGGAATTGTTCTCACTGTATATTATAACCTGTACACGTAACTGCAATGTTAAAATAAATGATTATTATTATGTGGATATTAAAAAGTTTTACTTAGCTAAGATACTACGGAAGACAACCGAAAAGTTGGTTGTCTTCCGTAGATTCTACTATACCTGAAGATACCTCGTGTTGGGGCGAAACACGTGTCGTTTACAAGATGGAAAAGTGGTAATGTGTGTTTGGTGTTGTGTATGGTGGTTTAAGTTCCAAATAAACCTACTTCATCCAGCAGAAAAACACACATTTTTAATTTTCTGTTTTTGTTTTGCTTGTCGCGGATATTAGCTAAGTAAAACTTTTGACTATCCACAGAGTGATGGATTTCCGCAAAGTAACGCCTGACTCCATTAATAATGATTATTATTATTTATGTATATGTACATGTTATATTGTTTATATTTTTAAACAAAAAAGGACTTCTTACAGTCTCTTATACGAATAAAAAACAAAGGCAAATTCCGTCAGACGATGAATTCATTAGATCCAGTGTTCGGGTGCGTCCTTGGAAAACGCCGCATAGCGTACTGTCCCACACAAACCCCACCTCACCCCACACCTCTTCGCGAACCTGTCAGCTGTATGTATACTATAAACCCGCCGGTTTTCACCGGTTTTATTCTTTACAAACGTCGGTGTAGTGAAACATTTAGAGATTTGGCAACGTAGAACGGTATTCTTTTCCTATGAATCTTTTAAAAAGAAAGTGTGCCGAGATCGTAACGGATAGAGATCTGTGGTCTCTGCCTTCCCCTACGGGGAACAGGCGTGATGATATGTATGTATGTACGCCTTCCCATCAATTATTTGAAGGGATGGGTTGATGAGACATTTTTGAGTTAAAAATGGAAAGAAAGGAAATTCATCATTATTTATTCGTCAGAAAATTACAATTATAAATATCACATTCAGCGATATTAATGTTAAATATTTTAAATATATGCAATATTTTTCTATCTTAATAATATTTTCACTTTAAGAACGTGAAATATAAGACCTTCGAAAATTCATAATAATAACTTTATTAATCAACACAATAATATAAGTATATAAATAATACAAAATAAAAATTATACAAATTTATTATAATATTTTATTTACTTTCTCTTAGGCAAAATTCATCTCAAGATACTATTAATTATTTAAAAACATTAACTATTAACATAAGATACAATTGTTTTTGCTTTAAAGAAATTAATAATGTAATATTAGTTATATTGAATTCATTTTCGCATTTGCCACTGAAAAAAAAATGTAATAAAAATTAGACTCATGACGAGTTTCAATAAAACAGAATTAGTATGTAGTAAAATATATTAATTAGAAAATTATAAAAACTAATCTAAATAAAACACAATGAATGGGATAAAAGTCATTTATTTTTATTTCATACTGGATGGACAGGACATAATATGTTAACTTTAACATTATGTCCTGTTATTATATGTTAATGTTAGTTTAACATATATGTGAGTTTGTTCTTGTTAACATATTGTATCTCAGATATGTTAGTTTAACATATTATGTCATGTCTAAATTTGAACAAGTTGTGTGCTTGTGATCGTTATATGAATTTTAGATACCTGAAAGCTTTGCGGTAACGAGCATAATAAAAAAGAATAACACACATCCAGAGTTACGCTACTGATTTAAAAAGTCGTTTTTCCCATTCTCCGCACTCTCTATTCCTATTTTACTTTTATTATTATAACAATCTTATTTACATTACAAAAACATTTTTTTCAAATGAACAGCATTTAATTTTTATTTAAAAAATATATTATTTAAATAAAAATTAAATGCTATTAACAATATCATATAATGGATCGTCAATTACGGTGATGAATGCTTAGTAATCATCTTATTGGCAAAATTCAATATGCCATTAATGCGTATGCCATTAATAAATAAAAAATATAATACCACAAAGAATTAAGGCAATCGTTTTTTTTATTCTTTTATGGCATTGCAATGGAAAATAAAGTCGCCTTTTTATGAAATGGCTATAAATATAAAACGTAGGTACTCTGTTCTATGTATACTTTAGAAATGGAATAGGGTGGCGGAATACATCACCACACAGAACCAAACACATATACTACTTTATACGTATAGATACACTTTTATCGCTGCCACCTGCCTCCCTGCCAAATGCCATGATTTTGACAAAAGAAACCCTAATGAAATAAAAAATAAAGATTCGATATTAAAAGTTCATAACTGAAATTTTTTTCAACTGTATTTAGAAGAGAAAGTTATTTACTTGCTTGTTTACATCAAGTTTCCTTATTTGGGGACATTAGATCATACTGTGTTACGTAATGAAAATTCATGTACGGTCAGCAGAATACATTGTAAAAAAAAATTGAAAAAAATTAAAATTTATAAATATTTTACAAATTATCAGTTGAAATATTTTCAAAGAACAATATTGAAATATGGTATATTTTTTAAATATTGTGAAAAAGTTTGGTATATTTAAAGAAAAGTATTGAAGAAAAAGGATTACTTCCTTTGGTGGGTGGAATGTTACGAAATGTAAAATACACCAAAGTTCAATGTTTATTGGTTGACATATAACTAGTGTTGTACAACAGGTAAATAGCAACAGCAACCAATAAATAATTTGCCTCGGTTATAAAGAGAGTCAAAGTGTGAGAGGCCAGATTATTGTAATACCAGCAATAAATATATTAAGTATTTTCTCTTTTCATTACAACAAAAGCAAAATTTTAATAAGTATTTATTCATTTCATTGTTATATGAGTGTGTGTGAATCGATTCAGGTAATTCAAAAAAAAATTCTTAAGTTTTTTCGATTACGGTGACGTAAGATCGTTTCGAAGGCCAAGATCCATTTTGGATCGCTGCACCAACAAAGTAAGTTAGTTAGTTTTTTTACGATCATCATGCAATAGCTGTATATAAATAGCTGTATTTGCCAGGTTGAAAAGTTATTTTAATCATTACATATAAAGTAAATATTTTTCATTACATATAAAAATTAGTTCCTTTTTGAAGCTAAACGAACAGACAAATAAACATTTCGAATAGCATCTCTCTCTCTCTCTGAGTCTTAAGTGGTGGGGCATAGGGCAGACACAACGTTTCTCCATCTCGATCTGTTGGAAGCCATACGCTTTACTTCGCTCCATGATAGGCCCATCTTCTGCACTTCGGCAGTCACAGTACGCCGTCAAGTTTGTTTTGGGCGCCCACATTTTCTTTTCCCCTGCGGATTCCATTCGAGGGCTTGTTTATCCGTCTCCATTTTTGTCTACGTATCTGGACGTCTATAGGTTCCTCTTTGCTGATTCTCCACAGCTCTTCGTTGGAGATTATGTTATCCGGTCAATATACTTTTAAGATTCGGCGTAGGCATAAAATAAAAACATGAAGATTAAGAATGTTTCGATATTACTAAAATTTTTGATAACCATTCAAACTAAGCTAAAATAATATTTCTTACACAGAGTCATATAATGTGTGTGTTATACAATATATAGTCTTCGATGATAATGTTAGATAGTTCAACATAATAAAACGTTGCATTTGTAATGCCTATGGTGTTCAGATGTCTACGCTTTCCATCAGATGACACGCCTGATCGTTTCCTTCCTAACCCATAAAATAAAAACGTTAATAGAATTGATACGCTAACATACATATATCGTTCTTGTTTTACAAGTAATATTAAGCGTATTCAAATAAACATTGGTCAAGATGTAGTGTGAGTATGCTTCGGTGAAACGCAACCCGCTTTTGTAAATTAGTCCAAGGCCGTTCATGATAGAGCAACGCGTTTTTTTTTCTAACTGTACGTTGATACACCGGGCCCGGGGACCAACATAAATTCGATTATATGCTTTTTCGTCATTGTGAAACGATCGAAGCGTATAGAAAAGGACGGAGGTATTGCGAACGAAGAAGAGACAAGACGGGTGGCGTGCGCATGCGTAGGCACGTGTCGCCGAATGTGGACCGATACACACGGCAGTGGTTAATGGAGATACATCTTAGAATATCATTATTTTAGTAACAATATATTTGAGGCATAAATATGACTTAGCTTTTCATGTCTTGTTTTATCATACGATTTTAATTATGAACTAATAATTTATTATTTAATTATTAAATGATGTTTCAAAGCATTTAGCAAACTTATTTACTAACACATATTATAAATAGATCAGTGTTATAATTGAAAGAAAAAACGGAGTGTAACCTAACTGAGGGCTTCCACACTATGCGTAGTCCAGTAGTAGGTAGTTTTTAGTTACTAAAAGCGTGAAGTCGAAGATCGGGCTAGGTGCTTAGAAGTCCTATGTTCAGAAGTGGATTGTTATAGTCTGTTGACGATGATAACAGAAAGTATGGAATGTTCAAATTTTTCCCAAAATTAAACAACACATAATAAAATTATATAAAAGACAGGTAATTTTATTAGAGTAGTTGTAAAAGAGAAAAACATATAAACGTTAAAAATAGATCTGTGTTTTGTCGACCTTATGGTTGTTTTTGTTCTTTCTAAATGTTTAAAAATTGTACTCATTTTTTTTATTGCATATTTGTAGTTGTTCTTCGTTATTTGAATACTGTGTTATTTAAATATAAAAGAAAAAATCATAAAATTCACACCATGAAACTTATTTAAGAATCGTAGATTTAAAATAAAAGATCTTCAGAGAAATCTTCGGACGAATTCACGGAAGTGTGTTACGTCGGGCCTACGCGGCGCGTCGGCGTAGCGCTACGCTTCGTAGGCCTTGCAGTGGCTACGACGGCTACCCGCCGCCTCACCGGTCCGCGTTCTCAAAATATAGGACACCGTGTCAATGTGTCTCTAGCGCGCACCGACGCCCCAAAACACAACAACAAACAACAAGCCAAGTGTAACAACGCCCGACAGACGAGAAACCCAACGACGATGTGAGAACAACAGTGCCTGCAAGTAACGATCACTGCCATCAACAGAATTTACGGATTATCCAAACGCACAAAGAATCGCCGAACGATATCAAAAACCATTTTTGGTAGGATGTTGACCCCTGACCTAGTTTCGATGCATCTGCGCCGTGCAGTCCTGCAGTGGCCAGCCTAAACAAATGATATACGGAACTCAAGGACGGCAACCAGCGGAGTGTGTTCAAAGAATTAAACCCTTAACCCAAGGAGTGTGATACCCGTGTTCATTAGTTTGTAAAAGAAATCCCGCGTGTATTTATCTTTATATTAGCGCTTGTCTTGTGCAATAATTTTTAATATTGACTGAACCTGATAAGTCTGATCGCTTCAAGTGTCTTCGCTACGAAAGTATACATAGTGTTGTGCAACGGTATCGATAGTGCGTGAGAGCGGTATAAGTTAAGTATATATGGAAAATAACAACATGGCGGGCAACCGGGATAACACTTTGGAGGGACAGCTGACGCACGTCATACAGCATCATATGTCGCAGCCCGGCACAGAGGCGCAGGTGAGCGTCCACCAAGTGCAGAGCCCGTCAGGGAGTGGAACAAAGCGTCATCAGATAATCATTGATATAAAACAAGATATAGATATCGATGAAATGTCGACACGATCGCTCGCTGAAAGCGTTATGGAAACACTGGGTGCGCGGTCTGCCGCTGTGTACATCGATAATACTCATGTTCCTGGAGAGAATTCTGATATGGAATCCTTGACAACTGTCAATGTGATAGTTGCTAACGACTTAAGCCAGACTGCGCCCAGTCCGCCAGTAGAGGAAACTGAAGTGGTAGAAGCGAGCCAGGAACCAGCGGAGAGCTCAGGTATCCTGCCCGGAAATCGCATAGCTGTTGATAGGATAGTGGAGATGACGAACGCGGCGAACACAACGACTGATACATCGACAACCAGTACCATATCGATAACAACGGCGGCCACCACTACGGCGTCAGGTAATGCGTAGTATTTTTTAATAAATACGTTTTTTCTATACTTTAGTAAAATCAAGATTAAACCTGCTCGACATAATAGTTCTTGATAAAAGTTACTATATATAACTACTTAAGAATAATAATTAATATTAATTATTTTATCCTTTTCTTACCTTTTTTACCTTAGTTTTTTCTTCTTTTAAACACAAATAGTTTATTATATTATTTTATTATTCAATTTATTTAATATTTTTCACATCAGTACATCAATAATTAAATGTAGTGTGTTGCATTGGAAAAACTCTTAGCGACTCATAGCTTGTAGCAGACGGGCTATCACGATTCGACATCGAAAGTACAGACACGAGGCACTGATCAAAGAAATCCTTCACACATTCAAATGTCTATGTTCAGCACTAGAATACTATAGTCTTATGGATAAATGATTATGTACGAATTACTGAAAGAGGCCTAAGCATGCTGTATTTCTACACCGTAAAAGATTACGGATAAGACGTACTGATCTAAGACATCCTTCGCACGTTCAAATGACTATGTCCAGCGCTAGAATACTATACTCTTATGGATAAATAAATGATTATGTACGAATCACTGAAAGAGGCCTGCCGTATTTCTACAACGTAAAGGATTACGGATAGGACGTAACAATCGAAGGCAGCCTACGTTCAAATTATTATGTCCGATACCAGAATATCACAGTCCTATGGATAAATGATTATGGCCAAATCACTAAAATAGGCTTAGCAGCAGTGGGACGTTTACTATTAGTTCGTTTTAATGACTTTATTACGTGCTGGTTCCCGGTACAAAATACGTTGACACCATTTTTCCCCATGTTAAAGAATTATGGGAGGAAGCAAATACCAGTATTAGATGGGCATCGCTGACCTTAGTAATAAAAACAACTGCGATCCTCAATTTGCCTTAAAAGCATGGGGATTATGATAACGGTTTTTATTTGCGAGAGGGACATATTTCAAGTAGTAGGTTGATGTATTGCTTGATTGACTTTTTCACACATTCGAAAACGGATATGTCGCATAATAGAAGTTTTATCGATACGGATAAAGTTTGTTTGTTGCTGACACATAAAATGGAACGTTAGTATTACCTAGCTTGAGGCTAATGGCCCCATAAATAAATAAACTGCAGCAAAATGGGCATTACAGCATGAAAATGCTGCACGCTAAATTACTGTTGGACTGGTATTTTAATAGGAAAATACTGCGATAATAATATCTGTTAATATTCTTCTTTGAAGAAATTTACAGATAATTTTACAATTCTCTCTCTGAGTCTTAAGTCTCCCGGGTGGGGCATAGGGCAGACACGACGTTTCTCCATCTCGTCCTGTCGGAGGCCATACGCTTCACTTCGCTGCAGGATAGGCCCATCTTCTGCACTTCGCCCGTCACAATACGCTGCCAAGTTTGAGAGTTGTTGGGTACCCACATTTTTTTCCCCTACGGATGTCATTCTAGGGCTTGAATTATTAAATGTAGTGTTTTAATGTTACAGTAGTATTTTACAATTAAGATAACTAATAATTAATTAGATCATATTACATTCTTTTGAAAATCCGTTGATATAGTACGAGTTGTACAGAGAGCGATGACACAAGCATTACTTGGGATCTTATTGTGTAACTGTAAAAGAAACTCTTGGATCAGATCTAAGACTAAAGTTCGTGATGTTACCAGAGTGATCGCGGAAAGGAAGTGGGGATGGGCGGGACATATTACTCGAATGACCCACGAGAGATGGACGTGCAGATTGCTCGAATAACCTAGAGCATATATTAGATCGCTAACCACCTACGAGATCCATAGACATCCGCATTGCTATAGGCAGTACAGAAGCGTCGCCGCTTTATGAAAAATGTCATTATGGTGAGGGGTGAGGCGGAGGAGGGTTTAGCCTGCGGAACTTAACCGCTCACCGAACGAAGCGCGGTAGCTAAGCTACCACTCAGATGCCGGTTTTCTGCGGGAGTGTGGTACTTCCCCGGGCGAGCCGGTCCATACATGCTACGCATAAGTAATATGCCATTCTTGACAAAGTATTCGTTTGCAGCGTGTCTCTACCACTACTATTGTCCGACGGTCTCTATAGCAACCGTTGCTATTTCTATTAAACGCGCAAACATTAGGAATTATAGTCTAGACGACATTGTATGTTTAATTTTATAATGAATGTTTATCTTTCTACGACTGTATTTTGTTTTTTGTGCCAAATAAATAGATAAATAACAGCTATGTGTTAATACGTGAGTGGTGGTAGGTGTGGGTGGCTATTGTCTTCACGCAAAACAATAGTTTTACAAAATTTCATAGCAATCGGACAAACGATACGCGAACGGATAGAAAAAGAACACAAACATTCATTTTAAACGGTTTTATAACCCCGTATATAATATTTGTTTGTTTGTTTCAAGTCTTGTAAGGGCTTTTTCATCTATTTGTACTGAACCGATTCTTATAAAACATTGCATAAAAATTGAGTTGCCGTGACAATGCAAGATTATGATAATTTTAACTTGGCATCGATAGTCTGTCAGAAAGTGGACAGTGAAACTCGTCTACCGTCACTAGTTAGATTGGTTTCGGCTAGACAAATCAACGAGACGTGCAGTCGTCTTCTTCTTCAAGTGCCATCTCCATCCCGAAAGTCTGGGATCGTTTGTCTATAACTATTCTCATGCATTTTTTTTCTGGAGCCCATATATGTCCCACTGCTGAGCACGGGCCTCTCTATTTCCGGAGGAACGGACAATAACCCACAACGCTTGTCCAATGCGGACTGGCAGAGTTACCAGACTCGGAATAAATATATGAAGGCCGTACATATATTTATTCCAATGCGGGGATCGAAGACGGGGCGTAGATTCCGTGGGCGGGCGGCCCCGCTACTGAGCCTCTCAACTTTTGTCACCTCACCTTCTTTTACTCCACATCGCTCTCTTATATTTTTATTATATACATATATATGTATACATTATAGGTATTAAATTCCATTCAATATCTATTCCTGGTTCTCACTTATATATTTTGGCCGCGACCGTGCAGATTTGATCAATAATCAACTTAATGCATCGATCGTCCAGTTCTATTACCGGCCTCAGAGGGAGACGGAATACGGTGCTAACCTAGTTCGGTTATTTTAATAGACACTTTCATCTAATATGGATGCGAGGGCTTAATATAGATTTATCGAGTACAGACAAGAGCTAATGAAGTAATTAGCAATGTTAATTAGGAGATACATACCTGGAGGATCTCTATGCCGTTTACTACATAAATACGCAGCGTTCGCTTGGCTTTGTGCACCTTGGATGCAGAGTGTTCGGTCTAAGAATTAGGGTATAGGACGCATAATCGCAAAGCATGTTTTTAATAGTGGTAGAGTCACGCTGCAGACGAATTCTTTGTCAAGAATGACGTAATATTTGTCTGTAGCATGAATGGGCCGGCTCGCTCGGGGAAGTGCCACACGCCCGCAGACAACCAGCGTTTGAATCGTAGCTTGCCTACCGCACTTCGTACGATGAGTAGCTGAGTTCCGAAGGCCCAGCACCCTCCCCCCTCCCTCTATCCCTCCGATATGTATGTATGTATATAAAAAGGCAACGCAGAGTGGAAATGAGCCATCCTCTATCGCTTAGTCACTGCCACTTATCGAGCAGAAAAACTGGTTGTCTGCCCGGAGAGAGACTGCTTGAAAAAATTTACCAGACAACCGAAATAACTTCCATAGGTTTTCATTTAATAAAAGAACTCAGACAGGATGTTTAGCAGTCAATCAGCGTGCGATTTAATGCAACTTAGTCCGTCTAACGGTGCAACTGTGGAACAATCTATCCTGACCTGAGTTGTTTCCGAATGTGTACGACTTAGGAACATTCAAGAGATGTGCAGATATGTCCAAGAAAGGCCGGCGACGTATTTGAGACGCTTCCGGCATTGTTCATGTCTGTGTCCGGTCATTTAATAAACGATGTCAGACAGAATGTTTAGCAGTCAATCACCGTGCGATTTAATGCAACTTACGGTGCAACTGTGGAACGATCTATCCTGACCTGAGTTGTTTCCAAACGTGTACGACTTAGGGACATTCAAGAGACGTGCAGATATGTCCAAGAAAGGCTGGCGACGTATTTGAGACGCTTCCGGCATTGCACACATCTGTGTCCGGTCATTTAATAAAAGAAGTCAGACGGGATGTTTAGCAGTCAATCACCATGTGATTTAATGAAACTTACTCCCTCTAACGGTGCAACTGTGGAACGATCTATCCTGAGATGAGTTGTTTCCAAACGTGTACGACTTAGGAACATTCAAGAGACGTGCAGATATGTCCAAGAAAGGCCGGCGACGTATTTGAGACGCTTCCGGCATTGTACATGTCTATGTCCGGCGATGGTCACTTACTATCAGGCGATTTGCACTCGTTTGTGTGTTTCTTTAAAAGAAATAATAGGCTAACCGTAATTGACGCAAAAAGTGAATAGTAAACCGCAAAATTAAAACCACCAGAGAACTTTTAAGATTTCTGAAAAATATGTATCACTCAAAAACATTATTAATAGAGTTAGGCGTTCCTTTGCGGAAATCCATCACTATGTGGACAGTCAAAAGTTTTACTTAGCTAAGATCCGCGACAAGCAAAACAAGAACAGAACAGAAAGTGTGTTTTTTTGCTGAATGAAGTGGATTTTTGTGTATATGGACAGTCAAACATATGTATACACAACGCCAAACACACACTATCACTTTTCCATCTTGTACACGACACGTGTTTCGCCCCAACACGAGTCTACTATACCTGAAGATGCCTCGTGTTGAGGCGAAACACGTGTCGTGTACAAGATGGAAAAGTGATAGTGTGTGTTTGGCGTTGTGTATAGTGGTTGGTGGGTGGAGAGTTGATGGCCGATTTTCGGTAAGTTTTTGGTTTAAAGTTCCAAATAATCCACTAAACCCAACGGAAAAACACACATTATTAATTTTCTGTTATTGTTTTGCTTGTCGCGGATCTTAGCTAAGTAAAACTTTTGACTGTCCATATAGTGATGGATTTCCGCAAAGTAACGCCTGACTCCATTAATGGATTTTTGTGGTTATTTTTGTTGTGTATAGTGGTTGGTGGGTGGAGAGTTGATGGCCGATTTTCGGTAAGTATTTGGTTTAAGTTCCAAATAAATCCACTTTATCTAGCAGGAAAACACACATTATTAATTTTCTGTTATTGTTTTGCTTGTCGCGGATCTTAGCTAAATAAAACTTTTGACTCTCCACACAATCAAAAACAGTCAGTTTCAACGCTGTATAAACTTATCTATTGATCGTAGAGCCGCGAGCCTCGGACCATTCGACGCAATAAATAAGATCGATCGATCGATAAGAAAAAGATCCGAATATGCAATAGGACATTTATTGATATCTGTGTCATTTACAGCGTTTTTGCTTTTTTCGATATTTGTATGTTACCTACTCATATCTTAAAAGCCGGCGACGTATTTGTGATGCTTACGTTGTTGCAGATCGTTAGCCTCCCTATCCCATAAAAAGCCGACAACAACTGAAGTAAATGGAAGCTGAAGTAGCGATTTTTCTTGGCAAACGCCGTGTGGAATCTTTCCCGATGAGATTGCGTGATGATCAGCACGGAACGGCCGGCAAAAATTGGATTCATGCAGCTTAAGATTGGACTAGGTTACGGAAGGACTACATCCGTTAGTGGATGCCACCCGCTCGAAATGCTATTTATATTAAAAGCTCGAAATATTCTTTATATAATAAAAGCTAGAAATATTATTTAAATTATGAAACAATCAATCAATAAAGCTCCAACCATTCGGATTTTGCTTTCATCTGTATTTGCTTTCCATCAGATAATATGCTTGTTCGCTTGCCTCCCTATTTCATGAAAAAAAAATTTCAGACTTAGTGGGCGGGTTGGTGTTTTGCAGATTTTTTTCATACCTAGCTAGATGCTGATACCTATTTACTAGTAGACGTTCACGAAACTGTACTATGACGGAAACCATACAGCATATTTAAAATAAAATATTTGCATACAAATTGTATAATGGGTGCCAAAATGTATGTTTTTTTAGTATATGAATTTTCTTTTTCTACATAGTGTACTACGATCCTCTATCTTTTCGTGATCTGTCAAGCAGTCTATTGTTATTGTTGTTGTGGTTTAGATCTACGAGACATTTTATTTCCTTTAATTTCTCACAAAAATGTCTCTCTATCTATATATCCATTAGCAAAAAAAAAGATTACTAGATTAAAACGCAATGCAGTTTTTCCCAACGATGTTTCCAAGTCCACTTCATTCATTCCAAGTGGTTGTTAGGGCTGCCAGCTCATTTTAAAGAAACTCCGGAGCGGGGCAAATATACGGAAAATAAATTTAATTGTAAAAAATCTGAGAAGCAATATCTTATAGTTCGCATATCCCCCACTCCTGGGCTCGTGGACCTCTAGATTTTGACGGACTGGATATTACCTCATACGATTGTCCAAGGCGGATTGATGGGGCAACTACACTTAGTGAAATACCAAATATATAACAGAATAATAATATAATAGATAGTGTCAAACCTATATCATAGTACAATGCACATGTTATCCCCCTTCTACACCGAAGATAAGAATGATTTAGGTTGGGCTTATTGTTATTGTTAAATAATAAATACATATAGTATAACTAATTGCACGATTTACGTGTTTCGTTTAATTAATAAACAAAGATATCGATTTTTCAAAAAGCAACCATAGACAATATTTGTTTTTATATGAAAATATTTTTTTTATATTATTATTTGTTTTTAATCATTATTATATTATTGTTATTAATATTATATAATAGTTTTCTTCCTTCTTCCGATTTTCCTTTTTTGAGTCTGTCCTCTTGTTACGATTTAGTTTCTTTATTAGATATGTTTTTTTATTAGTTTCTATGTTGCCTGGTACGTTGATATATATGGAAATAAGACAGGAATAATGTTGGTGTTGGTGACGCAATTAATTATTCTTTAGTTTTTAATATTTTAGGTTCATGATCTATTGTGTTACAATTTTGTTTTTGATTTTTAATAAATCGAAAAAAATAGGCGAGAAAATTTGGCAACCGTGGTTTCCAAAATCGCGGTACTGCGTGACGATGCTATCGTTTTAGGAATTAATGGTCGCGAGTTCAATTCCCGAATAGGAATATGTTTGGTCTGCCGGTGTTTATTCCGATTCTGGGTGTACCGGTAACCCGCCTTGTAAAAACATGTTAACGTCCTTTCGTTCACACATATGTGGGCCAAAAAATAAGCTTTAAAATGTTGTTTGCTTATCCGAATAAATAATTTAAATGGCAAAAGGAATAATTATTCTACTAAAAAAAATATATTTACACGCTAAAAATCCATCGTGAAATAGGTATCCCGTTATAAGTAATTGGTTTACGAAGTCTGGCTGTTTAATTGGTTTAACTGAATTACTTTCGTATTTTAATACATTAATTGGCAGCCACGTATCAAGTTTTACAATGGTGTATATAATTTAGTATGAGTCCTGTATGAAGCCGCGGAATACTTTTTAATATGATCATAATGATATATAAAAATTAAGAATTAATAAATACTCATAAGTACCCAATGTTTAGAGACAGCTACCTTCTTTTATAAAGCAATATAGGGAATTTTACAATACTGAAAGAAAATATATCAATTTATTATACATATAATAGTACAACCATATTTTACAATGAAAAAGAAAAGACAAGTATACGATAGTCATATTTACATAATTTTACCGTTAACTTATGCCATCTATTGAGAAAAGCTCGCATCTATTTGACATATTTAAGAACCGGCGTGAACGGTACTTTGGTACCATTGAAGTCATCCGTGTTGGTAATTACAATCAGAGGAGAGTCCGTGTTTGCCGATTAATTATTTTAATTAAGCCCACGACAATTATCTTGAATGTTTACTGCAACTTTGTAATTATAGTGACATCTATCGTTGGAAGTTGTAATTATATATGACCTTATTTGTAGCAAAAATCCGCAGTTTTGTTAATAATAAATAAATATTTTAAGGTTGAAAGCATTACATATTTTAATTATGATAAAGTAAATAAGATGGAACTTGTATTTTAAATGCATAAAGTCAACGTGTAATTATATAATAGGTACTTATAATACACCTAATACACAAGTATTTCATTATCAATACTGAAGTGTTTTATCTTTGACCTATATTGTTTATAACTAGCAAACTATAGGTAAAAATTATTTATCTGTAACAAAATGTAATAACTTTATGTTATAAGTGCATTTATAATGCAAAAATAAATGTGAGATAGCGAATTTATCGTAAAGCAAAAGCATGTACATCGCCATCTGTTGACGAGTAGTAGGAAAGTTGTTTTTGTCGGATATCGTTTAACGGGACCGCTACTGACACAGTTTCGCGCTCAGCTGATGTCGCATGCGATGTGTGGGAATTATATGTTGGTGTGCGTGACGCGGATCCGGGATGCAACGATGAAAATCCGTTAGGACTTAACTTCTTTAAGTAACCTGTTCTTTGCAAGTGCTTTAACTTGTTCGCTCCGTAATGAGCCTTTGTTAGGTCTTTGACTTTTATTGTTCCGAGTAAAGTACTTGACTTTAACGATGGAAGGGATCTTTTTTGCTATGAGAAATAATATGAATACGGTATATATATATATATATATATATATATATATATATATATATATATATATATATATATATATATATATATATATATATATATATATATATATATATATATATATATATATATATATATATATATATATATATATATATATATATATATATATATATATATATATATATATATATATATATATATATATATATATATATATATATATATATATATATATTCACGGCACCCATATTATTCATGTTTCATTCATTCATTCATGAATAATACGGCTGCTGTTTTGGATTTTTAATTAAACCTATTTACCTAAACCTAACTTGGACAGACGGGGGTCCACCAGTAACGACTACCATTATAATAATAATAATATAATAAAATTTATTTTCTTTAACAATTTAAAAAATTTGCAATATTTATATATCATATTTGTTTATTTTATTTATCAAGGACGTCTAATCGAGTATAGGCTTCCTCCAGTTCCTTCCATTTTATATGTCCCAACTCATTTTTAATTTCATCACACCATTTTTCCAGTGGTCTCCCTCTAGGCTTTCCAAGATCGTCATTCCAGGTTGTGATTCTGACCTATTTTTCGCCTGTCGTACTCATTACTATCATTATTATTATTATTATATTATTTTTAACTATAACCTGAAACCATTGTTAACATGCTGTTCCTTATGTTCCTATGTCCCCTATGTGGGGCAGAGGGAGTCCACAATGCTCCTCCATCGCGTTCTATCTTGAGCTACGCGCTTTATTTCACTCCAGGTCATTCCGATGCTACCCGGTTCTGCTATCACCGTACGTCGCCACGTTTGCTTAGAGCGGCCACGCTTCCTTTTGCCTTGGAGGTTCCAATCTAGGGCCTGCTTAGGGATACGATTGGGCTCCTAGCGGAGAGTGTCGCCGATCCAGTTCTACTTGCAACGCTTTTTGATCTTGTTACCATGTTGTGCATTATGATTAAAATATATCACTTTTCTCTTACTACAAAGAACAGTAAAAAAATAAAATATTAATCTTACAAAAGTAAGATTAATATTTTATTTTTGGTACTGACGTGGTAGGTAAATAAATTAGAAAAAAACTGTTATTATTAAATATATTTCTAGTTGACGGTATTAAAATGATATAGAAAAAAAGGACTCTCAGGATTCGAATTCAAACTAAGGAAGCGGTGTGCGCTAATCACTAAGCAAAAAGCCATTCTTTTCAACGTATAATAACCGCGCAACTGTATACAGATACGATGGTAACAAAACATTTGTTTAAACAACTTTCTCCGCACAAAAGGAAACGCGCCTGGCGTCTTATCACTAATTGCCTTGAAAGTTTTTTTTCGAACAACCTTGTTGTAAGTTGTCTACTTCATTAATACTGGCTCTATGACCACCATCGTATATTCCAAACGCATGCTTGCATACTTCGGATACGTAGTCAGAAAGGGGGACGAGAATATTCATACATATATACATACATACATATCGTTACGTCTTTTTCCGTAGGGATAGGCAGAGACTACAGATCTCCACCCGCTACGATCCCGGCACACCTTCCTTGCTTCCTCTACACTCATCCATCTTTTCATCCATCTTTCCTCTCACATTCATCGTAGCGAAACGGTAACTCTCCGTTAGTCGCTTCTCGCCCTCTTGGGAATCAGGACGTGATGGGTGGCGAACCACGTCGCTGTCATTTTTTAACAAATTAGGTGTATTAAAATTCGTCTTAGTGAATCCCACGAGCCGCAAGGGAAGATGGAGGTCAGTCCCAGCAGAGCCCCACCGATTGATTCCGAGGCGATACGACATTGATAATTTAAAAACAAGCCTACTCATATCTTCTAGGTCTACAACGCATTTGCGATGCCAACTACTTTCCATCAAGACATGCTAACTTTTCCTTCCTTCCTATACAATAAAATAACACACGAATGAAGCGTGTTGCCTTTATATGCCTTTATATAAGTATATGCTACTTTTGTAAGTATATGCCCATCTTTTGGTACCCAATGATCGTCGTTTGGATCGTCCCAGGGTCGAGGTTGAGCTGCGAAAAAAAAATATCCATTTCTTTCCGACCGATATATCGACGAACAATAAAATCAGTGGCGGGGCCCTCCGGCCGCGGAGTCAATGGTCTCTGGTTCGATCCCCGCATCGGAATAAATATATGTTTGGCTTACAAATATTTATTCCGAGTCTGGTAACTCCGCTAATCCGTATTGGACAAGCGTGGTGGGTTTAACGTCTGTTTACTCCAGAAATGGTGAGGTGTTCAGCAGTGGCACAGTTATATGGGCTGTTAAAAAAAATCCATTTCTTGTATTCCAGTAGCTACGAGGCAAACTATATACAAGCAATACACAAGGCGGATTTAAATATAGCATTTAAAAGTTGATTGTATCGATAGATATAGAGTTTATTTAAATGAAAGGCCATTGAAATGGAGAAAGTGTTTTTTACTCTCACTCGAAGGTTGTTTTCGAATCAGTTTGGTGGTTGCATTGCCAAAAACAGGTTCCGTATGAGCACGTACTTGACTTAATCGGTCCGCAGTGATATGATTGATTGGAACAATGGGGTTGTTAATTATCAATGGGTTTTGGGATTTTAATATGTGTTTTTAATCGCAACTCACATGAAATCAGCGCCTGTAGCAATTTCAGACGTGTATCTATTAATTAAGTAATTATTAGCAATAAATCGTTGGCCTAATTATAACAATTCCTAAGTACATAAAAATACACATATCATCACGTCTGTTTCAGGCAGTTTGTAGGCAGAGATCATAGATCTCCATCTACTACGATCTCAGTACAATTTCTTTGCTATACTCTACCATTGTAGCGGTAGAGCCACGCTACAGACGAATACTTTGTCAAGAGTGGCATATTATTTATCTGAACCATGAATGGGCCGGTTCATACATACATATCGTCACGCCTGTCTCCCGTAGGGGTAGGCAGAGACCACCATCTCCATCTGCTACTATCTCGGCATACTTCCCTTGCTTCCTCCACACTTATTATTCTCCTCATGCAAGCCCGACGGTTGAGGGTACTCTTGACCTGGCCTTTCTTAAAAAGTTCAGGTCAAGGTATATTTTTCGTGGTCTTCCTCTTCCGGCCTTTCCATCCACATTCGCAAGGTAAATTTCTCTTGCCAGTCGTCTTTCATCCATCCTCTCTATATGTCCAAACCATCTAAGCATCCCTTTTTCTACTTTTGTCGCAACACCTTCTTTTACTCCACATTGCTCTCTTATATCTTCATTTCTTAGACTGTATCATGAATGGGCCGGGTCACCCGGGGATGTACCATTCTCCTATAGAAAACCGGCGTCTGAGTGGTAGCTTAGCTACCGCGTTTCGTCCGGTGAGCGGTTGAGTTTCGGAAGCCCAACACCCTCCCTTCCCCCTCACTCCCCCTCCCTCTCCCCTACCTTCCCGCTCCCATTCCCCAAACCTTCCCCCACCCCTTTCCGTGTATTTTTATGGAAGTTATAGCAAAGGAATGAGCGATCTGGTGGCAAATAACCACCAAAAAGTAATAATAACCATACAACTTCGCTCTTTTAAAACTCTAATACCGAGAACTCAATAGTTAGTAGTTTAAGACAGAGCTACCGTTTTCGTCATCAACGGTCACAGTGTCGATCCTCGCGATGCGATAAAAATGCGTATGGTCTACGGATATTTATTCCAAATTTTGGTATCCCGTCAATCCTTCTTGGATAAGCGTGGTGGGTTAATATTATTTATTGCTCCAGAAAAAGTGAGGCTTTATGGGCAAGGTAAAAAAGAATTTTCATGCTTTTAATAAAAGGCCAGAATACTCGTAGTGTATTTAGATTGCACTTTCCAGTGATTTGCAAATTATGCCTCATTGCAGTTCTTGCATAAAAATGTATGTTACTAATTACATATTTTTTTTATTTCAGGTAAGTAATACTCCAACAGTTGTAAGTACAAGAAACTCTCCGAATACTTCTGTGATGAATCAAAGTTGATGTAAAGTTAAATTCTTAATTTATTTTACATAATATGTAATTTACTAGACAAATGTCATTCTATCAACAATTTTCATTTCGTCCGTCTGTCGTGTGATTCCTCAGAACGGAGAAAAATCGACAAAAACACTTTTCAGGAATCCTGGATTTGTTCTCCTTTGTAATCACAGGTAGTATATATATGTATATATACAGGGACCATAGATTTCTATCTGCTATGATCTAGGCACAATATCTTTGCTTCATCCACACTCATCGCTCTTTTCATGCACGCGGGCCATTTAAGGGTACTTTTGACCTGGCCTTTCTTAAGAACATGAGCAATTTGGTCAACGTATTTCCTCCTTGGTCTTCCCCTACCAACCCTTCTATCCACATCCGCTACCTAAATTTCTTTTATCAGTCTACCAGACCGATTTTCGACTTCACGCATCCAGTTTCTGCCAACCGCCCAGCGCAGATCATCGCACCATCTAACCTGGGGGCGTCCCACACTACGTTTGCCAAGACGCGGTCTTTGCTCTAGTACTCGTCTACTCCAGCGATTGCGGGCATAGGCCTTCCTAAGACTATCTAGCCCGACTTACCATTACCATCTGTCAGTATCACAGTATCACCATCTGGCTGGTTGGCATCCTACATTAAAATTGCCAAAAAGCAGTATTTACTTCACCATACGAATTTATATGAATTAATAGATTATAAATCGATACAATATAATTTTAGTTTCGCGAATGATTCTAAGTATCATTCGATTGCTAAATGGAAAATTGATTAAAAAGCGAAATTCGAAACCGACGCGTGCTTAGGTAGGCGAGTTTCAAATTACGGTTAACGATCGATAGATAGATTGGTAATTTTTTCGCTAGCTGCGTTTTATACAAAAAAAATACATCTATTATTGTAATTTAAACTAATAGAAACGCCTGTATTTTATGACGACATTTTTGTCTCAATGTTTGGAGTACTGTAGTGATACATTGACTAATTAAAAAAAAAACTTTTTATTTGGGTATATAAAACCTTTTTTAATTTTACTAAGAATAGTAAGTTAAGAATAACTATGGTAATTTTAAGATTGAAACATAAATAAATAATTGTTTAATAGGATTATTCCGGGATCTGGTTATAAATGCCAAAATTAAAAGTTTAAGTTTACTATAATAGTTTTTGGGTCATCATAAACTAGCTTCGATCTCCCCAAGGCGTGCTATCTAGCTCGACGGCGGTTCACAAAATCCATTTCTGTCGACCGCCATGCGCAGATCATTGCCCAATCTAACCATGAGACGTCTGATACCATATTTGCTGAGATGCGATCTCCACTCCAGCACACGTCTATCTCAAGAGTTGTCGTGCTCAGCCCATTTCAGTTTGTTTAAGCGAATAGCCGCGATGATGACTTTGGTACTGTGGCGTGCCAGCTGTTCTTCTTACGGCGTCACCTGGGATCTTTAGAGGCTTTTTATCTTCTAATAAAATTCTTCAAAATTATATTATTTCATTTTTCTTATTTCTTTTTTTTCATTTATATCATATTCATTATTTATACCTTATTATATTTTATACTTTTTAATTTACATTTTATATATGTGCCGAACGGATGACATGTGTATATTATAAAAAGGCAAACGAACTAATCATTTTGTTTTAATAGAATACTATTTCTTTTTAATTTCAAAAACCGAATTTAAAAAGAAAACAAAATTTTTTATTGCATTAGTGATACATTTATTAATGTATCACCTTAGTACTTTGGTTTTCGGGTATTTTATATAAAATATATTTTATTTAGAAGTCCCTGGAATTGAATACACCCCGGAGAATCGAATGGAAATCAAGATAAATAGAAAACTTAAACAAGTCTCCTCTGAGTTTGCATACGTCTTTTTTATAGCAGAACAGGCAAACGAGAATGCGGGTCACCTGGTGATAAGCGATCGCCGCCCATAGACATCCGCAATACTACAATTTAATTAGTTCTTGAAAATCGGTGAAATATATTAGCGTGGTGACTAAGTTCGCTTAGTGCCTTTGAGTCAATGGTCGCAAGTTCGATTCCAGCTTCGGGATAAATATATGATAAATACACACACACACACACACACACACACATATATATATATATATATATATATATATATATATATATATATATATATATATATATATTTATATATATAAAGAAGGAAAATAGATGGCTTATAGGCATTTGAGATTATTCCAGACAATGGTAGTGCATCGGCGGCTAGATGCATAGGCGATTTGCGCAGGGCGGCTGGCAGACACTAGATGCGTGTAGCTGAAGATCGGACCAAGTTGCGCTTCTTGGGGGGGGGGGGGGGGCTATGTCCATCAGTGGACTGCCACAGGCTGTTGATAATAGGTAGCCTGCCAATCTGGCTTGGACTAGTGTAGTGTATTATTGTTTGTTAATCTAATAATGGGGAGACTGAAGAGAGAGAGAGAGAGAAAATGTCTTTTTATATCTTATCTATCTTTTTATAATATATTGTAAAAATACATAAAAGCTTTGTGGTCTTCAGATTACAATAAAAATAACCGGGTTCTTCCCCGATGTACACGGCTTGTCAATGTGTAGTGAATCATCTGTTTGCACAGAACTGCTTTCCTCTATTTCTACTTAGTTTTACGGCAGACTTGATTGCTTGCACTTGAAGGTGGGATATTCTCTCAATATTGGCTGAGAATAATCAGTAACCATCGACATCTTACGAGAACCAATTGGTTGCGCTTGGGCGCGGGTTCGAATCCCGCATCTTAATAAATATATGTATGGCCTACAGATATTTATTCCGAATCTAATAACCCCGCCAATCCGCGTTGGATAAGCGTAGTGGGTTAACGTCCATTCCTCCAGAAGCGGATAGGTCCGTATTCAGCGCTGGGACATATTTATAAAGGTTGTGAAAAAAAACACCTTTAATATTAAAAAAAATATATTCGACCTTCAACCTAATTCTGCCAGTGGATACTTGTTTCTATATTCAAACGTATATTTTTTTTCTAAAAATCTAAAAAGGAAAACTAGCAATGTTTTCTACGATTCTCGTGAAGAAATAGGCTGGCCTATTTTTCTAACCGTAACCACATAGCAAATAATCAGTCAAGCCGCTGTTATTGTCTCGTATTCCATATTCAAAAGTCGCTGATAATGCCACTTGATACTTTTTTTTCACTGCCGCGTCACATTGTACGTGTAATTTAGAGTTTATCGTACATTGACCGAGATATGAACCCCGATACGCGAGTTATCAGTGCCCTATCATTCCGAAATTGGGTTACCGTGTACCGCATTGTGGGGCGTCGGAAATTATTTAGCATGTCTTCTGAGGAGAAAATAGTCTAGGATGCGTTTGTTCGGATTTTTAAATTAAATTTAAATTTATAGAACCTATTTTACTACTGTTGTTAATAACAATATGTTTATAACTATTATGTGGATTAAACGTACTATATGTTAATGATATTAACTTGATTTCATTGGAGAAGGATGAGAATACGAAAATACTATATTATTGATAATATGAGAATGAGAATACTATAATATAATATTGATAATATATTGTATTAACGTTATTGAAATACAGCATTCTTAAAAACTAAAACATAGGTTATACTACTTTAAACACTATATGTACCTTTGTAAAATTTATAAGAAAACAGACAAACAATAAAAAGCGTATCTTTGGTGTTGTGTTGGAAAATGAGCGATGGCGTACTCTTACAACCATGAGCTATATGAGTTGTACAATGAGCTGAACATCATCAAAACCATTAAGATTGGTCGCCTTTGTTGGGCTGGGCACTTGGTACGGATGGACGCGTCTAGAGTATCCAAACGCCTACTCGACGGCAAACTAGATGGTTTGCCGTCGTTGAAGCCGCGGAAGGCCTAAGCTTAGATGATTAGATGGTGTCGAGGACGACTTAAAGGCAATCAGCGTGAGGGGCTGGAGGGAAAAACCCAAACGAAGATCCGACTGGAAAAATTTACTGGACCAGGCTAAGGCCCACCCGCGACTGTAATGCCTTGATGATGATGAGACAAACAATAATGTTATATTGACGAACCACCTCACTAGTCCAATCAAATGGTGGTTTTAAAAGAATAAACCAGCTATTAATTTAATAATTATGCTAGTGGATACTACTAGGTTATTTCATATGTTTTTTTTATTGGATAGGAAAGCAGGTATGTAAAGCAGGTATGTCACCTGATGGAAAGCAATCAACGCCGCTCATATACCGCAGTATCATAGGCCGTTCAGAAGCGTTGCCGGCCTTTAAGGAAAATGTATATGTTTATTTCAATATATTTACTTTTATATTCATTAACTATATTTTATTAGTATGCCTAAGTATATGGGTTCAAATCATTATGGAAAACTAAAATACTTGTAACCAAATTGATATTTATTTATAGATTCAATAAACACTTGTACTTCATTTTACGTAAATATTATAATTTTTCTAACTGGTTTTGCCTTGTTACGCCATGATCTTCGGCTTACATATTTTATTTTAGAAATATTAAACTATAGAAGGTAAACGACGAATTACAAATAAATTTGGTTATTAAGTACCAATAAGTTGGTAAGGATTAGACCTAAGATCTAAGGTCTTGTTGGGTTTCTATTACTGAAATATTTATGTTAATCAACCATATTTTTCTCGTACAAACACTATAAGCTTAGTTGGAATGATTAACAAGAATTCTAGAAAATTCTAGTCTTTATTAAAAAAATGTGTATAAAACTTTAATTCGATATAAAAAAAAATATTATATGAATCTTACATTAACACATTGCTAGTTTCCAAATATATGTCTATCATATATATCTATGTAGATATATATATATATATACTATATATATATATATATATAGGATATTTATATATATATATATATATATAAGTCAGAGTTTTTTATATACTTTTTGTATATAACGATTTACATCTTTGATATATATACTAATATATATATATATATATATATATGATAATGATGATATATATGATAAGTATATATATAATATTTATATACCTTCATCAATATATCATCATTATATTATATATATATTAACTAAATATATATATATATATATATATATATATATATATATATATATATATATATATATATATATATATATATATATATATATATATATATATATATATATATATATATATATATATATATATATATATATTTGGAAACTAGCAATGTTTTTATGTTACTAGAATTCTTATTAACCATTCCAACTAAACAATATATAGTACTTGAGTTAGGAAAATTAATTTATATATGGGGTGTCGAATAGCAGAATTAGGTTTTCAACCATGAAAAATAAAAAACTATAAAGGATACAATTTAAATTCAGTAACTTTTACAAAACAGTTTTACGATTTTCATTTTTTAAAAATTACTTCATCTAAATGTTTATACCGCCACGTCGGGCTCACTCTTGGAATCTAGCCATTGTATTCTGTGCCACTACTGACTTCGAGACGCCGTTAACCTCGCAGACGATATTTTCTTTACGTGCTGAGATGGTCGTCAGATTTGTTTCACAGAGTGGACAGTCAAAACTTTTACTTAGCTAAGATCCGCGACAAGCAAACAAAAACAGAAAATTAATAATGTGTGTTTTTCTACTGGATGAAGTGGATTTACGGAGAACTTTAACTAAATCTTACCGAAAAACGGCCGTCAGCAACTCTCCACCTCCCAACCACTAACTCCACCTTGCAAACGACACGTGTTTCGGCAACACGAGGCGTCATCAGGTATAGTAGACTCTACGGAAGACAACCGTCACTTAACGGTTATTTTGACGTAACTTCACAGAATAGTCCATAGAGGTGTGATTCGGCGACCTCGGTGACTAGGGCATATCGCCGGAACGGCTAATTAATTAGAAGAAAACACGAAGCAACTCCATGGTCTCTCTAGCAGTGTTAGGCTTGGCATCATCTTATTGAAAACACTCTGTGTAAAGTGAAGGCAGGATGTTCTTTCAATTGGCAGAAAATAGTAAGTGACAACTAATTGGCTCAGTTGCCCCCTGCCCATGAAATCAATGGTCGGTCCGATCCTCGCATCGGAGTAAATATATTATATGTATGACACACAAATATTTATTCCGAGTCTGGTAACCCCGCCAATCCGCATTGAACAAGCGTGATGGGTTAATGTCCGTTCCTCCAGAAATGGAGAGGCCCGATCTCAGCAATGGGACATATATGGGCTGTAATTGAATCAATAAGCAAGTATTTACTTGTTCGACCTATAACCTAATTTTGAGACGGGATACCCTATAGTATAATGGGAGATAGGGCTCATGACGTCATATTGAAATAGCAGTTCTTTACCAGTTAGGCTGTTATAGGGTATGGGTATATAATGCACGAATTGTATACATAATACCTGTAATGGAAAGAATGTTATTTGAACACAAGACTTTCGGTTGCGAAAAATATTAAATTGAGTACGAAGTGGTAATCATTTTAAACACCATATTATTTTAATTAATATCTTATTAGTATCTTACGAAATGTGGGCTTGTAGACGGATGCTCGCTTTTAACTTGACTCAAAGGGTGGCCAATGACGAGGTTCTCGGACAAGTCAAGCAAAAACGTGAACTTTTGCAGACCGTCAAAGGTAGAAAAGTTGCTTACCTGGGTCATATCATGAGATACAATAGGTACAAGTTGCTGCAACTGATCATGATTGGAAAAATTGCGGGCAAAAGATAAGTTGAAAATCTCGGCTACGTAATATGAAGAAGTGGACTGGTATAGCGAGTTCTCCAGAACTGCTGCACCTCGCGAAGGAGGAGGAAAGTTGTGCTGAATTGGCTGCCAACCTTCGCAAGTCGTAGAGGCACTCTTAGAAGAAGAAAGAAAATAACAAAATTTTTCGACAAATATTTCAAGGCTATCCTATTTATATGTATGTAATCAGTACTCTTGAGTAAACAAAACAAACGAGAAACGACGATGGTAGAATTTAGAAACTAAGTACAAGTTTACAGACTCCGTAGCTGTTTGGTTTAGAGAAAATGACCTGACACAATACAAGCGTGGACAAAGGAAGTATCTTCCACATTTGCTGACCCTTCGATTGCTTGTTTAAAAATATACGAGGACCCTCCCCGACCGGTCCTCCCGGTTTAGGGCTGAATGGGTTTTACATGTCCCGTCATTTGTGTACGGGTGACTGAGATACAAAGGGTTAATTTGCAAACGAAAACCACTCAGCGCTGAAGGGTTGACCGTTTAGCCGAAGATGCGTTTTTAAATATATCTTTAACTCATTTACGTAATGAAAAAATACTTTTTTTTTTATTTTACACGCAATGGTTTTAGACGATAAAGCCAACCTTTTTTTATGTATAAGATTTAAACTATTCAGCCAGTCTTATGATTTTACTGAGAACAGAGATTTTTATTTTTAATAGAATATCTATGTACTATAACTGTATATAGACATACATATCATAGTTCATACATATCGCTCTGATTGGCTGTAGCGTCTCCATTTTTGAAAGTATGAACATAAACCCACCTCGCTTTTCCAAAAGCAAGACTTGAACCCGCGACAATTGGTTCTGAAGGCGGTAATTTTATCATAGAACCGATAAGGTCATCATGTCCAGTAGGTTATTTCTAATTATGTATTCAGTTTTGGTTAAACGGTTCGTAGGTCCCATTTTTGGCAAGCGAGGGTAATTTTATAGCAGAATGCAAGGTAAATCTGTTAATATGTAACAGTAAAAAAAGAAGAGTCCGAATCACACTGTTTTTCAATGTAATCGTAAATATAATTAATTCTTCTTCTACCACGTAAACGTGAAATTTTTGATGGAGAGGTAGAAGAAAGTAGACATATTTACTACTTACCTATTAGTAACTTAATTGTTGACATAAGTCAAGAAAAATCGATTCGACTAGCAATGGAGGTTATGGTTGAGGTATAGCCCACGGATGACAGTGGGACGATAAAAGTAACTGACGAGAAGAAAAATATGGAATTTGAATAAGCCTTATTAGAAACCTAATTCTTTCCGGAACCATGTAATCAATTCATATTGAATCAATAAGTCCTGAAGGTATAGGTATTTTTAGATATATCCATTTCTTGAGTATCTTTACATACGGTTTGGTTCCTGCATCGGAAAGAATATTTGTATGGCATACCGGTATTTATTCTGAATCTGAGTGTGTGTTCTCGTTATTTAGGTTCGTAATTTCTGTCACAAGATAAGAAATCCTAGTTTGGGGCCAGAAGTTAAAAGTCTTTTATCATCAAATTTTGAAAGTCTTTTTTGCTATTTCATATATAGCTGTTATTTATGTATGATTTACGTGGAAAGATTATGTCCTTCTTTAACGTTCTTTTGTACGGGTCCCTTTTTACATACAATCGCTAGATATATGGTTGTGAGCTAAGCCCGCTAGGAATATACTATTCAAACAGTTGAAAGTAGCAATGTTTGAAATTTTAAGACCTGTTCCGTACATGCAATACAAACCCGCGTCTCTTTGATGCCTAGAACAACTCTTCAAATTAAATGCCTGTGGCCAGCCAGTACCTTCACAGTCCTGCCTTGTGTGCCGTAGTGCGCCAAACCGTTCGCCTGCGCTTACAAAATTTAGTTCGTGTTGCAGAACGCGCGCGCGCGGCCGCTTTTCGCGCCCAAACTTTCAAATTTTGGCACCCGAATTCCCGCCTTCGCGATTATTTTTTTTTAAATGACAATCAACCATTCAATTTGAGATTAGTGTTTTTTAAACACCACAGACTATATAATTGGGTAGTGCTGTTAATAATTTGGACCTCCTTGGTGTACCATTTGTGACTTTTGGATTGTAATGCATAGCATTGGACGTGAGTAATAATACATATAGAAAATTTAAGATTGTTCGTCCGTTGTACTTTTCGTTACATTGTATCATCATTTACGCAACACTCTATTATTTTTTAATTAATCTGTGTTAACATATTTTTTTGTTCGTTAGTTATACATAATCGATGTCATTGACTGAAAAGAATTTGCCGCTTAAAAAAATTTGAACGCAACCAAAGGCGCGTTTAGATAAAGCGCATTATGTTTCTTAATATATTCTATATGACTGTAAAGGCTTGTATAATAATCACCCATATACCAATTATCTATCACGAATCTTGCAATTTATCAAGGTCTTTAGTTGCATGAGATCTCGTATTGCATACTGTGTGAGCGAGTCAGATATAAAACCGACCTTGTGTTGAAGTGAGAAGTTGGATGTTGGGAAACTCTTGGGAAATATTATTTTTCTCTTTCGGGGCTGAAGGGCATTTTTTTGATCCGCTTATTTGTTTTTCCAGATAATAGTTATCGTTCTTATTTTTGTTTGCACTGTTTCTGGGTCGGCCTTTTGAGGAGGTTTTTGCTGTTTAATTAGTTCGTATAAAATGAGAAGTTTACTTTTTAATTGACGCTTATATATTAAACTCTAACTGGGTAAAGGAACTTTATGTTTAACGTCCCTTATAATTTTTTTTTTGTATAAGACTAAATGCAAGTATCCATAATTAATTATAACAAATTATAATGTATGGACAGTTATCGATATAAGTGTTTGAGTTATTTGTCAAATAAATCGAAATATTATTTGAGAGTCTCTCTTATTAACTATTACTGCTTGCAGGAAAATGATTGCAGGTTCAATTCCCTCTTCTATCTATATACATATAGCGTATATGTTTTTCTTTCAAGTCTAGCAGTCCCGCTATTCCGCCTTCGACAAGCGTAAATTAAAAAAGTGTATGTAAAAAAATTCTGATCTAGTAAAGAAATTAGTTTTTATCCCTTTAACTTAAGCCATCTTACATAAAAAATGAATAATGTTTACACTCAATGGATGGTTAAGTACATTTGTGTGCTACGAGGACGGTGTGGCAGCTTTTAACATCGTGATTGGTTCTCATTAGCTTCGTTCTACTTGAGATTTTTTACGTAGTTTGCAATTATATAATTTTTTCTTTTTATGAGATAAAGCAATTTTGCAAATAAAACATTATAACCTGCCAGTTACATATAATAAATTTATTTACAATATTAATAAAACCTTTTTAATTAATATCTGTGCAAATTTGACATTTAAGTATATTATCTATACCGTTATAGCATATTTTTTTTGTAAAACGCATATCACTAGTGGCCTTAGGCTAGGATTCGTAGTATACTGGTTACATTATACGCAAATGACAACAACAAGCATCAAGATTAATACAGACAATAAATATCTGTAAATTATACAATTATTTATCCTAATGGGGGATCGACCTCTCGAAATTTCATCGTACACAACATCAGTCTGTGGAACCAGCTACATGGATACGATATTGGCACCTTCAAAAAACCCTCTACGTCGTAGAGGGTTTTTTGAGGTGAGGTCAGAAGAAAGGCATATGGGAATACGTAGAGTCTACGTATTCCTAAAAGCCTTTCTTCTGCATTGGCTCTGGTGTTGCATATGTCTATGGGCGGTTAATCGCTTTCCTTTAGGTGACACGCTTGCTTTTGCTTTTTCGATCGTTCGATTCTTGTTTCAGAAATCGAAAATCTTACTTTTGCGCCATTTGGATCGTTTTAAATTTCCACTATCATTCGATATTGTAACAAAAAAAAATGTTTAGTATTTTTTTAAGCTCAGTTTCAGGTCTCACATCCGCCTTTTGCTTTTAGCATATCTCATATAATGCGTAATAATAATTATGGCATCGATCAAGCAAACTCTCGCTTACTTTCACATGAGATTTTGGCAGTTGCCACTTTCACTCGCGGCCAGCGTGGTGTGAGTTAGCGACAGAGGAGAGAGCGATAATATTCTATACGTAGTTGTATCGCTTGATCTTTTTAATAGTATTTAATTTAACATATAGAGTTGGATGTTTTCATTAATTTTTTTCTTTATTCAATAAACTATTTACTTGTACTCCCAATATATGCACAGTCAAAAGTTTTACTTAGCTAAGATCCGTGACAAGCAAAACAATAACAGAAAATTAATAATGTGTGTTTTTCCGTTGGGTTTAGTGGATTTATTTGGAACTTAAACCAAAAACTTTTTAAACCAAATGTTTTTGCTTTAAGTTCCAAATAAATCCACTAAACCCAACGGAAAAACCCACAATATTAATTTTCTGTTATTGTTTTGCTTGTCACGGATCTTAGCTAAGTAAAACTTTTGACTGTCCATAAAGTGATGGATTTTCGCAAAGTAACGCCTGACTCCATTAATAATGTACTCCCAATGTAATTCAATCTTCGGAATAATGGTGAATATAATTTAATTTGATGAGTGGCGATCCAGTACGGTGCGTTGTTCTAGAAACTTCGTTCCACGAAACACTACCCTGTGGAACCAGCTACCTTCAGCGGCGTTTCCTATTATAATCTATACTTTTCTGAAAGGCTGACAATACTACTGCAATGTCTATGGCACTGCGGATGTGTATGGGCGGCATTGATTGATTCCATCGGGTGACACGCCTGCTCGTTTGCCGTCCTATTCCAAAACAAAATTAGACATATTTTTAGATTTTGAACTATAACCTTTTTAATGCGTAACAAAAAAAAAGCGTTTTCTACAAGTATTTCTACAATATATAATTACCAAAAAATATTTTAGATATCCTTTCTTCATTTTCAGTTCATTATAGTCCAAGACAACGACTAAATGTTTCAGTGGTGACGATACCGCTTTAGGCTAATAATTTTATTCAATATTCGTATCGGGATACGAATATTGAATAAAATTATAAATTCGTATCGGGATAAATAATCTTTTATCATTGTGAATGACCTACAGGTATTTATTGGGTCTGGATGTCCCTCAATCCGCCTTGTACAAACATGGTAGGTTAAGATTCATTCCCCTTAGATATACTAAAAGGCCCTGATTCAAATAATAGGACATACATATGTATATAAATGGGCTATGAAAAATAGTCCAAATTTTTTAACTATATTCGTTACTTGTAGAGAATGTCTTCAGCACAACGTTCGCCATAGGCACAATAACTGTATGTGAAATATAAATATGTAATTATATAAATATTTCAATATAAAAGTGTAAGACTATTTGGTGAAAATATTATGATAATTTTCATCTCAAAAATTTTGTTATTGTAATGAAAATGTATTCCATTGTAATTGAAAACACTTTATTTTTTCATATAATTGTTTGAATTTGAATAATTTTAGTGTTTCGATCAATTGTCTTTGGATGAAATAGACGTATAACGTTACGGTTTCAAGAGCTTCTGACTGAAACACTACACTAATGATTTATATCACAAGCTTTAGATTTTATATTCGACAGGTAAAAATGACGCTTATCGTGTGTACTTACATATTAAACTAATTTTTTAATATTTTTTATGGGTGAGTTTTTATAGCAAACGAATAAGCGGATCATCTGATAAGCAATTACCGCCGTCAATAGATCTGCAATACCAAGGTTATTACAGATGCCTGCCGTTAAGAAAGAAACGTGAAAGAGGTGAAGCGATACGCCACTGGATTTCATCGCAAACGAAGTGTAATAAACTTCATTTCAGCTAGAAGTCGATATTAATTTGTACGACGTCTAACACACATTTAATTCTTTTAAAAAAAACTTAATTCAAGTGTGGCACTATGACACTTTATTTATTCAGTCATTTATGTATTTATTAAAAAGATATATTAAAACTTCTATAATAAAATTACCAAAAAATATTTGCGATGTCCATAAATAAAATCTTAAAAGTCAGATATGTTACGTAAAAAAAATTAAATATTAAATAATAGAATATATTTTTCTTCTTTCCGCGGCAGGAAGGCGGGATATAATGCCTTAATATTAAATTATAGATTTAAAAAGAAAGAAACAGCCATCAAAGTCGTGAGTGGATATAATAATTAGATAATCGCTATCGCTTCAGCGCATAGCGCACACCCGAACCACGAAAAGCGGCGCTCGTTGGTGTGCGCGTGTGTGCACCGACGTAACGTAATCTTGCGTAATGCGAATGTCGCCTGAGCAGCGAACTGTACGCACTCGGCGCTGAATGCTGATTATTTCAATGTATTATCTGTCTCTGCTTACACTTTAAGGGTTTTTATACACCATTGGAAGAATATAGAGCTCAATTTTTTCTATGTGATAGGAAGGCAAACGAGCAAGCGTGTCGCCTAATGGAAAACAATCAACACCGCCGATATAAATCTGTAATATAACATACCCTTTGCTGATGTTTGAGTCATATGAAGGCTTGATTTTGGTCTGTTTTTTAAAGGTTTAGTAGCGAGTTGTGCGACAGTTGAATTTAGCGGCAGGAATTATTTTCTCGTAGCGCCCGTCTGATGAGAAATCCCTCTCCAATGCTAAAGAATATAGTTATTCGGTTAGATCATGATCATCGACGATTAATATAAGAACGTTTAAAAGCCTTCAATTGTGCTAGATCTCAAATATACTCATTAAAGTACCAGTTCTGTGCAAAAAAATACAAAATTTTATAATTGAAACTGCTTCAAATAACCTAAAAACGGCGTTACAAAAAACAATATATCCAAAAATGTAAGTATTAATTAATATATTTATGATAATATATTACATCCATATACATACAGGCTAAGTCACCAAGGCACACAGTGACAGTGGCTAGTATTAGTATCATATTTAATTAATTATTTCAAAAAAAATATATATGTATAATATACAATATTATGTTTAAAGTGTTCTACTCTAAATTTCATCAAATCATTTAATGTTAAAATAATAAACAATACGAATAACACAGAATTTATTCCTAGGCTTATTAATACCGTTATTTTTTACTTTTTATTTTTAAGTATGATATACTTTTTTTTATACTTTAATCGATAACACACATTTGAACCTACACTGTATCGAAAAAGCTACACCTCTTCCACGCTGGTGAATATGGGTAGCAGTGATTGCTTTCCATCAGGCGATACGCTGGCTGGTTTGCTTAGTTTGGTTGCGCTGGTTTGCGCAGTCACAATAATATTTCTTTAATTCGATCAACAGAGATTCATATACAAATTTATTTATGGAAAATGACTTAAAACTATGTTATTGACGTTCGTACTTATTACGATTTCTTTATGAATTAATTTTACATTAATGTATAATAACCGACTGGTGGTTCATCAGGGGGTGCTTGTTCCGACGCTTATATACGGTAGTGAAAGTTGGGTTTGGCAGAAGAAGCATGAAAGCAGACTGAATGCGGTGGAAATGAGAGCATTAAGAAGTATGTGTGGTGTAACCCTGAATGATAGAATAAGAAATGAAGATATAAGAGAGCGATGTGGAGTAAAAGAAGGTGTTGTGACAAAAGTAGAAAAAGGGATGCTTAGATGGTTTGGACATATAGAGAGGATGGATGAAAGACGACTGGCAAAAGAAATTTACCTTGCGAATGTGGATGGAAGGGCCGGAAGAGGAAGACCACGAAAAACGTACCTTGACCAGATTGCTGAACTTTTTAAGAAAGGCCAGGTCAAGAGTACCCTCAACCGGCGGGCTTGCATGAGGAGAATAATGAGTGTGGAGGAAGCAAGGGAAGTATGCCGAGATCGTAGCAGATGGAGATCTGTGGTCTCTGCCTACCCTTACGGGAGACGGGCGTGACGATATGTATGTATTTATAATAATAGATACAGGATATTTCTCACCTGCTATACCTATAAAAAATAGATTTCCATCAGGCGTTACGCTTGCTGTTTTGAATTCATTAAATAATTAAAAAAAAACCTCGGTTTCTATGTAAAAATTGTCCACTCTTTTAAAAGAAAGGCGTGGATAAATTTGTGGCTTGCATGCTCATAAAATTTCACTTTTCTTTATAACACTGGCTCTAATTTCTGCATATGCCCCTAGCGATAGTCAAGAAGCAGCCGTTAAGCCTTTTATTTTTATACTGTTTTGGTTTAAGCGAATAAATTTAATGTTGTGTGCGAGAGAGGTTTTTATTTAACTGGTCGCTCCACTTTCTAATATTTTTGTAAATGTTTCTTAAAAAAAAACCAAACAAAAGACATTTTGTCCTAAAAACACAAACAAAGAAAATACAATAATAGCGTTGCAAAATATGTATATTGTGCTTGATACATTTTAAACAATTCATTGTTATTTTATTTTGAATAGTACAAATATTAAATGTAAAAATTCATATTTCTTGTGTTAATTCTTTATTCTTTGAATTGTAGTAGTTCATGGGCGAGTTGTCGTTAATTTTAATTAGATAAAGTTCTTATAAATAAACTTCCAAATCCAGTGCCAATATTAAAAAAAATATAGATAAAGTACCGAGTTCGAATTAAAAGAGGCTTCTGTGTTCTGCTAGTAGAGTACAGGCCTCGGGACTAACTCCCTAGACTGCATTTATCAGCTTGAGAGGCAACAACTCATGCTTGTGCTTGCGCTAAAATTGGTTCACATCGGTAGTCCAATGGAAGATACAAACTCACAACGTACAGATCGTAAGCTCGACCCTTACCCACTGAGCAATTGGTGCTTAATATGTAGAGTAAGATAATGTAATATATTTGCGAGTAAGGAGATTTATAAACATTTAATTTCAAAGTAAATATTTTGAATTTCTCGGTATAAAGGAATATTTTAATAAGAAAATATTTTTTAATTCACAAAATTATTAATATATGTAATATTAATAACTTTGTTACAGTGTTGTACAATATCTTTGTTATTTATATCGTATAATGAAACGTATATTTATTGTACAAAGCAGACAAAGAAAACACAACATAGCAACTACATATAAAGTACGCGAAGAGAAACATCAAAGTGAATGACATAACAGAGGTCTGACGCCTATCCATAACTATACGTAGTGTAAGCGAGCGAAGACTGGCATTTCCATACTGAACCCATACACATAGAACGCAAGGAAAGAAGTGTTTTAGTTGGGATACCTCACTAGCCACGCGGGATCGATGCCGGGCGTGCGCAGTCAGAGGCAGCGCTTCCGTCACCCCCTTCCCAACCCCTCTAACTGAAGCTGAAACACCCGCAGGCCGCTGCAACTGCACTTCAGTGCATGCGAGAGCGCGATTCAAAGAAAACTCCAAAAATACAATGCAATAAAACCTTCGCCGGCTGAAAAGACAAAAAAAACGCATTCTTAATTAAAAATTCGCGCGCGTGTGTCATTAGTATTTAAAAAATGTTTAGCCTGACGAACGCGGCTAATGCGATGGTGACGGTGCATTGAAGAACAAGCAAGTGGAAGAGGATAGCGAGAATACGCGATTGAAAAAACTATGAAGAGGAAAAAACGCATCCATAGAACATTTCTCGACAGCCGACCAAGAAACAGAGAAACTTTTCTAACCAAACCGCGACAATATTGAATCACATTTAATCGAAAGCATCTAACAAGAAATCATCACAGTTTACCAATATTTATACGCAATATATAATCACAGAATAGTTTTTATTCGTAACAATAATTATCTCACAAAATTAGCCATTACACCCACGATATAACGTGTAACCTCCCAAGCAAATAAACCCAAACCTTACGAACGAAATTTTAGACTGATATTTAAATCCGAATAAAGTAGTTGAAAAAAAAATATAGCGTATTTACATTAGTTGACCATTTGAGAAAGTTTATATATATTATAGAAAAATATTTATAAAAATATTAAATAAAAAAATAGAGGCAATACAAAAATACAAATTGAACCGGGGATCAGTGCAAGTAGCCTTAAGATTTTTTGTACGTACAACGGACGAACAGTCTTGACACTTGGTTAATTTCAGTGTACTACAATAATGGATGAGAACACGGTACGCGTGTGCTACGTGTGAGTGTTATGGATCGTTGTGTGTGAGCTTCCGGTCCCCGTGGGACCAATGATGTTGAACATGTTCGATATGTGGAACTCGGTGAGCACCAAACTGGAGGCGCAGAGCAATGTGCAACAGAGCCAACAGCCACACACCTCAGGTGGGAGCATTAAAGGTAATTTCCTCTTAATTCCGCGTTCACCTCGGTCGTCAAAACTTGACCGAGAATGTGATCCTGGCCAGCAGAAGATCGAAGTATTTTTTTTATTTTAAATTGAATAGATAGTTATATATAGTTGATAGTTTGAGTTATATAACGATTGTAATTGTGTCTATTTATCCTAATTAATATATCAGAGAATATTGATAAGCAATGTTTTCATTTAAATTTGAATCCTAATGAGTGCATTTATTAAATATTATATTTTTATTGATATTTATATCCATTTTTGGATTTATTTCTAAGTTATTTTATTAAATGTTACCCTTCACTACTTTACAAGTAGCTAGAAAAACAATACGTTAAGAGCAAATATTTTATTTTACAGAGTATAATAAAATTTTGTCTAGAAAAAGAATCAGTTAACAACATTTGATATGAAATTATTATAACGGATAAAACGGAAAATTAATTGGGTCAAAATATTGTGTATAAATTAATGTTTCAATAAGCAAAAATGGTTTTACTGGCAGCCACATTTAGCTATATCCTTTCAAGTAAGAAATCTCAGAAACAGTGTCACACGTCTATAAATACTTTCATATCCAAAACAAAAATTAAAAAAATAAAACGATTTACACTCATAGTCTCATATTAAGTTTTCCTATGGATATTTTATTATCGTAGGATTCTACTTAACTATAAATTTGAAAGTTTGAAGATGCAGTCGCGGACCTCCAACTCATTAGTCTTCCGTAACCGTAGGGTCTTTACTTTAGACGAAGTAGGGCTAACGACTTCATTTCACACAAAAAATAAACGTTTGAAAAAAGGTTATAATTATGCGTAGAACTCCAAATTAATACAACATACATATATATCATATATTACATAATTTTTTTTTTTATTAAAATGCTAAATGTATTGTAAATAAAAAATGTAATAAAGATAATTATAAAACAATGGTTTGCAATATTTTTTAATAACGGTAAAATAGATAAACTTTCATTTTTAGCATTCGTAACTGGCAGCTAAGAAACAATATGCCTAACGGTTGAAGCTCGCAGCGAACGTATTGCGTGAGCGTAATCTCATAAAAATATAGTTTCTAGAAAGTCCGCCCAAAACACTTCCTTTCCGGTATATTAATACGTACATAATTGTTTCTCATTTCGTTGTTATATAATTGAAAGCCACACGCATAAAGAAAGTGGCCAATTAAAATTCGGTAACAGTGACTGCTTCTGTCATTGAATGCTTTATCTCTTTCACACATATGATGATATAACGGCGCGCTCAAATGGCGTTAACGATATTACGTTTTGAATAATTACGATGGCTCAAAGACCAATAAACAAGATGCTTATTAAGATAATTTATTTATATACGCGTACTTTTTGTTTCTGATGTATAGTTAGGCTGTGATCATAAACAAATTATGCCAAATTTCAAAGAATACAGATAATAAAATAGCAAATCGCCACTTTCTAATACGTAAAGAATTCCCGTGAGAGATTTTTTCCCTTAATGATTTATAGTTATTTATTCAAAATTATGTTTAAGAAGTTAACTATAATTTCTTTTAATTTTATTTAATTTTTAATATATTTCTCTCACTTTTTGAATGCATTTCACTTGCTTTCCTGCATAGGTTAAATCTAATAAATAACTCACACGGCTAACGACTCACTAGACAATAAATTATCTTGTCACTCATATAATTATATCGCACCTCATAATTATATACTTTCTCTAAAACTAAAATTGCTATAATGCACCTCTTTGATTATTTTATTACATTAACATCCGTTTTATATTTCGAAATATGCATATGGATGATTCCGTTATTTCATAGTTCTCACACTTTCAGACCAAGATAAATGTACGTGAGATGAGAGACAGGACTTATGTATTTTCTTCTTCTTTAATTTTTCTATTGTATTGTCAGTCAATGCATGTGTGTGTGTTTTGTGCCTCAGAAATGGGTGTTATGGTAATTTACACATAGATCTAAGGGATTGGAGATCGTATGTTAATTTTTTTATTAGTCAGGTAGAAGCCGCTGACCGTTCTCTTATATTTATCCTCATAGTCGCCTTACGTGCGTGCTACGCGAAGAAATGGTTGTCTAATCTATGACGTGAACCAAAAATAGGACCTGCTAATGTATATAGGTGGTAAAAATCTGTGGATTCCGTGATTTATAATAGCTTTGGTCAAAAAAGGAGATTTTTAGACATTATGCTCTTAATCTTAAAAAAAATATATTTGTTTATGGCTTTAAAATTTAATCATCTTTCCACGTATCACTACCATCTGGAAGCAGCTAAGTCCAGCGGTGTTTTCGAACCAATATGATATTAAAACCAAAAAACAAGTCTACACATTACTTAAAGGCGGGATCGATTGCTTTCCATCAGGTGACACGCCTGCACGTTTGGCTTCATATCCCATAAAAAAAAACAAATGTTTAATATTATCTTGTTTACATAGAGTCACAGTAAACAGTCTTTACCGAGGCGAAATATAATAATTCGCCATCACTCAATATCCTCGTCTACTCCTTGATGTTGTGTCACAAAGACTTCTACCTTGCACCAACACACATGCAAAGAGACATGACAGGTTAAAATTGCCAATCATGATGGATAAAGTAATGGGAAAAATTGTAACATTTGTACATTCTAATATGATTTTTTTAGTAAATACTTAGTAAGTACTAGCTATGAAGAAAAACAAAATATTTGTTAAGTCTCGATAGGTTCAATTTGTTGTCAATCTGGGTGTTTCCCCATTCTGCATCATTTGTGTTGAAATGGCTTCCAGATACTTGGTATCTTCTTAAACTATGAATGTTTAAATAATATTTAAAAATAATATATTTTGTAAATGAAAAACCTGGTTAAGTGTTTTAATGAAGAATACCACCATTAAAATTAAATAAAAAATAAAATTCCACCTATACTTTCACGCGACGCTTAAGAACACATTCGAAATTTAAAATTATATTAAGGATAATTCCGAGCGTCGTCGTTTCGCTTGCCAGTGATGTGAAAGACCGCTACGTAAATCTGGTTTCTTTTTTTAAAGACACGTTCACATTGCGTAACAAAAAGGTGGAATGGTATAACGGAGGCAACCAGTTCTATAGTTATATATATATTTTTTTTAAACATATTTTTTCGTGTGTCAATTGTGTGGAACTTGTCTTTGATTACCCATATGTGGGTCGTGTATAAGAAAAAATTACTTTCTTCTTTTTTGATGGCAAGTAATTTTATAATTAAAATTAATGATTAATTAAAAAGATAAATAAAAATGCCTTAAAAACCATCCCCCGTCAGCCAATACTATAATAAAACGTTTTAGTACACCGTTTTCCAAAACAGTGTATGGTATAATCTTTCCTAGCAAGTTTCGTATAAAACTTGTCAAGCATTTAACCAATGAGTAATTAATATGGGAATGTAAATGAGGGATGATCTAATTGCCTCTCAACGTTTAAAACTTATTAATATAAGCGTTTTAGTATTTAATATATAACTGAAAAACTAATTTTGTTTTGCGCAGCGACCCAAAATGGATCTTGGCCTTCGAATACATTTTACCCCACCGTGCCCTGTCCTGTAATGTATACAGTATTTAATGTATACGTTAATGATATATATATTATGTTATTATGTATATAGTATTTAATTTATACGTTAATTATGTATATAGTATTCAATGTATACGTTAGTTATTGTATGTAAGCATTGGTAATTATTTATATATAAAAAAAAATAAATATAGTGTTAAGAATTTCAGTAAAATGTTTTTTTATTTACTAAGTTTGGCTTTAGCTCAGTTATTATAGATAACATAAACTGCACAAAGCCTCCCCTAGTCTTTATAGAATATATAAATGTATAATTATATAATTTATAGAATATATAATTATATAATTAAGAATATATAATATATAATTATATAATTCTTTATAGATATATAATTCTGAAGAGAAGCCAGCTTCGGTCCTTTCCACTTTACTCTGTTTTTAACATAAAAATTACATTTGGAACAATTTAACTCAAGAGATTTGAAAATTCCTTCCATTAATCACATCTTTGCCCTGAAATTGATAATATGCATTATCAATTTTAGGCTTCTAAATACATAAAAAATATAAATCTGACTACATTTTCTTTCAAATATAGGTATTATGCCCTGTCCTGAAATATATACTGTATTTAATATTTACGTTTATTATGTATATAGTATGTTATTATGTATTTAATGTATATGTTAATTATTGTATGTAAGCATTAGTAATTATTTATATAAAATAAAATAAATATAAAAATTTATACAGAAATGCAGTGAAACTTTTAGTAATGTTATAAAATAAAAATGAAAACAGTCTTATTAATTTTACGTAAATAATAATATTTATTTAGTCATAATATTATTATTTAGTTACGGCGTTTTAGAGTTATAAGTTAAAACAAAGACAATGCCCTTATTCGGCAAAAGTACCAACTCATCATAAACTCCAACTGGTAAATAGACTGAAATAATATACAATATATTCGCTTTTTGATATTGCGTACGTAGCTACATTTCGTACAAACAAATCAAATTTCGCACGAGCATCGATACCGAATTGCATAACTAGGTCTCACTTACTTTATGAACATCAGCAGTTTTTTGAACTCTGTGCGATGTTCTTACGAAATTCAGTTCGCTCCGTACCTTGTCAAACCTAAGCATAAATAAAGGAATAGTCATTTATTTAATATAAAATAGCAACTAACACAAATGTTACTCAAGTATAGAATATTCTAGACAGACTTCCCAACAACGGTATTTCAAACCGATACGATATTTTCAAGAATCTGGTTACCTTTTATCTATGGTGTTGTAGACTGTCTACGCGCAGCGTTGATTGCCTTCTGTCAGACGAAATTGCTCGTTTGCCTTTCTATTCCATAAAAAATACGATGATATGCTTTTTTTATTTTACATATTTTTTTTATTATATAATTCATAGTACGAAGATTGTTTTTAATCATAGAGAACTTAACTAAAACCAATAATGATTAACATTATTATAATTTGACGCACCTTTATAGTTTTTTAATGACATATATCTGTAAATGGGTTTTAAAGAAATTTTAATGACACAATTTTTGATAAATTTCAATTATTATTTTATAGTAAATATTTAGTCTTACCTATTTCATAGCACAAAAATGTATTTACATTTATAATCTAAATTTAAATAGATTAAAAATTGTTACATTTAAAACGTAAAGTAAATGAATTTAAAAATATATATGTACATATTTGTTTATAAGCAAATAGATGTTACTTATATATAAAATAAAAGGCAATTATTAATTTTTTAAGATCATACAAATATAACTGAAGTAAATAAGACATTTTTATTGTATTATCCTTAAGAAAAGCCGAGCATTATGAAGCAACGTACACCAAAAGTACCAAGGCTAACAAGGCAGCATACATAAGCACGCGACAGCCAGTCAGTTTAGTGGTATTTAAAGAAAGTGACGAAAAATGTTTCCATTAACTTGTGTTCACCAAAAACGGTTGTAACACTCAGTTGTTACGTCATTTTATTATTATTATTAATAATAATATCTTTATTTTCACAATTTTACATATATTACCAGCACTTCAGTTACCTCACTAGTTCTTTAATCTCCTCCCATCCGCACAGTTCCACCGCCGCACTACGCGCCACAAAAATTGGCTCCATCCCCATCACCTGGATGGCTGGCCGTATATCACCGTGGGATTTAGTCTCAGTTTTCGGTGCTAATGTGGAACAATTTAACACCTGCGTTTTTCCCACTTGAATATGACATATGGGTCATTCAAGAAAAGAGTGTATGTGTTAGTTAAAAGCCGGAAACACATCTGCGACGCCACCAGCATTGCGGATGTCTGCGACGGTGATCGCTTACCACCAGGTGACCCGCATGCTCGTTTGCCTGCTATTTATAAAAAACTAGGATTCCCTGTTTTCCGGGAAATTAGTAACACAATAATGGTAATAAAACAATAAATATCCTTGCAAAGACAAAAAAAAAATAGTCAAAATGGCTTTAGTTTAGTTAGTAGGTCGAACAAGTTTGTATAACTAAAACATACCAAGTTACCAGGATCGCATATACATACATGTGGTTGTTCGAGCGTTAGTTTAGTACTAAAGTGTGCAAGAAAAAGTTGCCTGGCCAAGACCCATATAGCAGCTGCCTCGATGCATGCGCTCGACTCGTCTTGGTACTTACTGTACCTACTGTCACCTTCGGCGGTTTAATGACATCTGTATAATGGGATTAATTTTCCTTTTCTGTGCAATAGTGTTTCGTTGGAAAATGTATGATGTCATTTAAAGAATGATTATCATCTAGTTTTTTTTTCACAGCCCTATGTTTCACTACTAGCCATGGGGTATCCTCATTTCTAAAACAACCGACAATGTTTGTCCAACGTAAATTAACCGGGTACCCCAGATTTTTCACGCACCACTACCCTGTGAAACCAGCTACCTCCAACGGTGTTTCTGAAGCGATACGACACTGGAACCTGCATTAAACAAGCCTACACATAAAGACTGGCAACGCTTTTCTAACGCCTATAGCACTGCGGATGTCTATGGGCGGCGTTGATTGCTTTCCATCGGGTGACACGCCTCCTCGTTTGCCTTCCTATTCCACAAAAAAATACTCGGAATAAATACTATTGACTCCGAAGGACTACGCCCACAGTCAATTAGAATGTCTTGTATTTATTCTTATTAAAAACGTATAATAATATTTTTTATCATCTAGAAAAGGGCTTTTCTAGTAGTTTCTATTGTAATAAGTCTTGAAATGAAGTAATTCTCAAGAGAACCAAAGTCATCGAGATACTTTTTCGATTTAGCAAACTGTCAAAGGGCTGAGCAAACTCACCAGAGAAGTAGCAATCGTTGAAGTAGAATAGAGTTGAGGTCTCACTTAAGCAATTATAGTGTGGATAACCCAGGCAAGATAGAGGGATGATTCCCACAGGAAATGGATGTGTAAATCCAAAGATTGGGGTAGGTGGCATGTCTTCAGGTAGACTTATATCCAACTGTGGTCATAGCAGGTTTTTGACGATACGAAATAGCAGTTATATGTTAATAACTGAAAATTAAAAAGCATTCAACTGCTTATTTAAAAGTATATTGTTGTTTTTAAGAAGTGACAATATTATCATTGGTAAAAGCTTAAAATACTTAAATTATTTTAGGGTATTAAAAACGTTTAAGATATATTTTCCAGGCACTGCAAAATGTTGCACAATCTATGATAATTGTCATGAAAGGTTTGTAGCTGTTTGTCGATTCATCACTGAGCCATATTTACATTTTTATGATACAAAGCCTTGAATAGAAAACCATAGTTCTGAACGCAAAGTATCAAGAGTTTTGTATCGCAGTACACATTTATGTATGTTCATGCGTGGCACATGCGCTAAGGTACCTACTAGCGCGGGCTAGTAGCGAGTGATATGATAATATTAGCCTAGACTGTGTGAGTAGCATTGCATCGTGCTTCGTTCAAAGGGTATGGTCTATTGACAAGTGACAAGTGAGGCATATTTATAACTTGTATTATACAAAGCGTGTAGCACGCAATTGTGAGTCATTTGATATTTTTTTTATTATTGGCATAGATTAGGTTTTATGATTAGTTACTGTGATCATCTTACCTTAGTCCAATGGTTGACATATACCTCTTCCAAGACGTGACACTTGTTCCGATCTTCACTTACACGTATTTAGTATCTGCCACCCGCCTTGCGCAGATTATCGGTCCATCTAGCTGAGAGGTATACCTAAAATTCCTAAAATACTTATTTTGAATGGAACTGTCCCTTTTTTCAGCCACCGATCCCGTAGTCGGTAAGAAGTCCCGTTTTTCGAAACGGCACGAAAGTCAAACACAAGCAATATAACTAAAAAAAATATATTGCATATAATTTAATAATAATTACTGTCACAGAAACTCTGCTTTAATAAAGCTGGTGATTTTTATTTACATATTTTGTTATAATAACAATAATTATAATTAATCTAAAGACTGATTGTATTGTTGCAATTTTTCAAAATGAAGAACATTAAAAAGTTGTGTTTTTTTTTCATTGTTAACTTGCTAAGTGGCACTGACTTCGTCCTACGTATCTACGCATGGAATTTAGTTTATTGCACGAAAACTATGGTGCGTCCTATAAGTGGCATTGTGTCGGGATAAAAAACAGCCCATGTTTGACCGAGGATCTTCATCTATCTATCTCCATGCCAAATTTCATTCAAAACAGGTTTAGCAGTGAAAGCATAACATACAGGCAGACTTTCGCAATTATAATATTATAAAAAATTGTTTAGGTATACCACACTACGTTTGCCGAGACGCAATCCCCACTCTACTCTAACGGTTGTATTAGGTTTTTTCAAGCAATTAAATTGCTAATAATAACTTTAAATATTTGTTAATACTTAAGATACTTTATCTATATACAATTAAAAACATTTCCATATATTATTATTAGTTTATTATGTTCAATGAGGTATTTTTTTTATTTTATTTTATTTATGACAATTTACAGGCGAAGTTGGATGGAGTATAATAGGTCTCACTAGGCAGGCCCGTACTAAGACTTCCCGATATTAAACAATAACAAACAAGTATATTATATTTAAAATAGGTATTGACTGCGGAGGAGAAGTCTTTTTATTTTTTTAAGTACTTAATAAAATAAACATATTTTAATATTACGATATATAATGATTACGAGGGCGAAAAGCGACTAATGCTCTGTGGTCTCTGCCAATACATATATATATATATATATATATATATATATATATATATATATATATATATATATATATATATATATATATATATATATATATATATATATATATAAAGTATTTTAATATTAAACACAGTTAATTTCCATTACATATAGTTAAAGTGACCATTTTTTAATAATAAAAGACACTAGAGTTGTTTATTCTTAAATATAAACGACAGTTATTTGCCCCAGTGACTGGGTGCGTTACAATGCGCCTCCTAGAATAACTATTAAGTGAACATAATGTTTTTCTGTGCGTGTGTGGGTGCACGCGTATTCACATGCGTCGAGTTGCGTTTAGTCCGCTGACGTCACGCGTAATCTTTTATTGTCATGCTGGGACAAGCTCTTGTTTATGAGATATACATACAATAGATTTTGAGGCAATTTTTTTTTATTATGGGATAGGAAGGCAAACGAGCAAGCGTGTCGCCTGATGGAAAGCAATCAACGCCGCCCATTGACAATCGCGAGACCACAGGAGTCGCGGAAGCGTTGCCGGCCTTTTAGGTATGTATAGGCTTGTTTTTTGAAGGTTCCAATATCGTATCGGTTCGGAAAGACTGCCGAGGGTAGCTGGTTCCACAAACTGGTTGTGCGTGGAAAGAAGCAGAAAACCTGCGTCTGAGTGGTAGCTTACCTACCGCGCTTCGTATGGTGAGCGGCCGAGTTCCGGAGACTCAACACCCTCCCCCATCCTTTACCCCTCGCCCTCCCATTCCCACTCCTATAATGACACTTTCCTTAAAGGTCGGCAACGCTTCCACACTGCCTATGGCGCTGCTGAAGTTTATGGGCGGCGTTCATTGCTTTCCATCAGGTGACACGCCTGCTCGTTTGACTTCCTATCATAAAAAAAGTGGACCATACAGATATGTACTATAGATCAGAATTCAGTAATGCTATTGCATGGCTAACATTAGATGGGTCCGCTTGTGCAAAAAGTTGCAAGTCATCGGCATAAAGATGTTAAGAGTATTTCAGATTTGAAGTGAATAGATTAATAAATAAGAAAAATAATAATGGAGACAAGATGATATAATCTGTGGAATCAACTTGCATGGTACTAAAGAGGGCTCATTCAGTCATAGTGACGGTGACCTAGGTGGAGTTTCCCTTCAACAATAAACAAATTAGTCTCCATTATTATTATAGAAGTGAAATTCAACCTTGGATTGCGACAGCGTTGCTAACGCGCCCGCTTTTTACATTTTTCGCAATGTCCCTTCAAGGCGACACCCGATTGGTTTGTGTTTTTTTTTTCTCGCGACAATATTGATAGGCGAATCCGGGTCAATAGGGACGTATCTGAGTTGCCATTAATACAGTTACAATTAAAATGACATGTCCATAAGATTTCAATGGCCATCCAGCATGACAATGCAGGAAATGTTATGGGAAATTTTGGACAGGGTGCTGCTCTTGAATAATAATAATAATATTAGAAAATATTATATTATTATGCTTGAAAAACAAAAAAAAGTAAGACGAAGAGATATTAATGACTTTTCTGCTTTAATTGATCGATTGAATGTATGTAATAGATAAATCAATTACAATTTTAATGCCAATATAATAGCTTAGTTATGTATTTAGATTTTAATGTTTGTAATAATAATTCAAATTTGTATGCCATATATAGCAATGTGATGGAGTTTTTATACGTACTTTTTCATTATGTTATAGCTCACATTAAACAAATAAAGAATTATTATTATTATTATAAAAATTATCTTAAAGTGTGCAGAAAAGGGACCTCTGTTAGTATAGGGTCAATTCCTTTTTTATGGGATAATTAGGCAAATTAGTTATTATGTGTATATATGTATGTATGTGTGTATAAATATATATGGTATGTATGTATGTACTTATTTATATGTGTATTTATATATGTATTCCAAATTTCAATAATGACCAAATCGGAAGGTCTCAGCACGGTCCTACTATGCTCCTTTCAACTTCACCTGTAAATTTTCACAAATAAAATAAATTAATTTTATCAAGATTGCTTTCCAGGTCAATCATCGTCGCTCATAGACATCTGCAATAGAAATGAAACAAAACAAAAGATACGATACATAAAGATGACGTGTAAAAAAGTAGAATAATTAAATATTCAAAGCAATAACCTATAACAGTGATTAGTCATATAATACTACTTATTTACTCGTTTCATCACCGACTTAATGACTCAGCGTTAAGTATAATAATTAGATTTTGATCCTGAACGATTATTTTGTAGTATTATAATTTGTTTAATGGAGTTATTTTTTACTTTATAATACGCCAACGGATCTAAACAATACGCTTATATGTAATAAATAATAACAAGACAAAATGAATGTACATTGACGGGGAAAAGTGGTTAGTGAAATTGTTTTAAATTGTCTTTAATTCCAATTTTTTTAACCAATAAAACAAATTATAATCCTATATCGATAGTCAAAATTTTTACTTAGCTACGATCCGCGACAAGCAAACCAACATAGAAAAATAATGATGTGTGTTTTACTGTAAGAAGTGGATTTACGGGGAACTTAAATCTAACCGAAAAACGGCCATCAGCAACTCTCCACTTCCCAACCACTATCAACGACACAATGTACCCGACACGTGTTTCGCCTCAACTCAACAACTCGCGAGGCATTATCAGGTATAGTAGACTCTACGGAAGAAAAAGGTAACTTAACGGTTGTCTTTATTATTTTTCTATTTTTGTTTGGCTGTCGCAGATTTTAGCTAAGTGAAAATTTTGACTGTCCACGTAGCATTATAATTTGTTTTATTGGTAAAAAAATTGAAATTAGACAAAATTTAAAATAGTTTCACTAACCACTTTTCCCCGTCAATGTACATTGTGTTTTTATTTCATTTTCACCTGTTTATTATTATTACACATAACACGTATTGTTTAGTTCTGGTGGCGTATTGCACAGTATAGTTCGATTAAGGCGTTTAAATATAGTAGCCACTATTTTATCAAGACGTAACGTGATAATATATAATTCAATAGATTTGATGTTATTGTATTTTAGTTGACACTGACATACTAGTTATAACTAATTTTCATCAAAGAAAAAAATCTGCAGTTATGACTTACTTGAAAATTTGTTTCTTCTTTATATACGTATTGGCGTATTCATATTATTCTAGTATTTCTAGTGTTCCTAGATAAGACGCTTAGGTTATATCAAGACGGCCTAGGTTTACATTGCCAAGATAAGGTTTGATTTAGTGCTTAAACACGGACTTTGATTACAGCTGTTCTATTCGTTGGAAATTAAGATTTATTCACTATTTATTTTTATTTTATTTAATACTTTATTGTACACATAACAGGAAATACAAGAATTGAAAGGAAAGAAGATGTACAAGGGCGAGCTTAACTCAAAATTGAGTTTTCTTCCAGCAAATCCAGGAGTGAAAGAGAGATAAGATAAGCTGTGAGGATAGAAATAAGTGTACAACAACAAAATATAATAATAATATACATAACATACATACATAGTATATAAAACCATACATATATAAACATATAAATACTAAACGTAACAAAACGCAATGTATATATATTTTTTGCATTTTAAGAAAAAAAAATATCGTAAAGGCACAAGCATTGAGGTTAAAGCGAGTCAAGTAACTTCATGTAAAAACATGAACGTCGTGTACGAATCGGTAATTAATAAAAGCTGCGAAATTCGAAATTCAAATTTCGAAATTTGCGACAGGACGCCCGAGCATTGCGCCCGTCTCAATTAAAACTATGCTTTCCCGCAAAGTCATTGTAAAAGTGTCTTTATGCACAAACGTTGCAAAGTTGTTTTTCCTTTACAGTTCAAGACGGCTTGAAGCCAACTCAAAAGTGTGTCACATAATGTGCGCATGGTGACAAGCGTACCGCGGGAATCTAAAATATATGACAATAAAAATTATAAAGTATATGAAATCTTTTATAAAACTTCTAAATTAATATTCAACCTGAATAAGATACACAACAATATATAGACTTAATATATGAACCAAAAGTTATTTTTTACTATTATTCACTTTTTTCATTTTATATTAATGAATAAAAAAATATAAATAATATTGGGAAATTTGCTTTAATAAAAAGTAATCAAATCAATAATATTAGCTTTTCACTTTCATCGTTATCATCATTACAATCATCATTCGCCTATCGCGTACCACTGCTGAACATAGGCCTGGAACAATAAATCGCGCCACCTAGCTAAATCTTTGGTGACATGCATTTAATTTCTGCTAGTTACTCTGGACATATATTCGCTTCATTTAGCCTGGGGTTGTACAATACCACATTTGCCAAGAAGCAGCCTCCATTCCAGTACATGTCTATTCCTAGTTTTTTTCCTAGTGTTTGTAAATCAGCCCATCCCACTATAGTTTGCTAACTCAAGAGCACTGTATAATATTAGATTAAACTTATTAATAATAAAAGGTTTTTAATAATATATACATTATTACATGAAGCAATGAGGTTAATTTCATATATCTCATTTACCATTAATTGACGATCTAATTTGCTCGGTTTTCAATTGTAACTACTACTTTTGAATAAAAATTATTCCACCTGTAAACATGGCCGAAAACTTCATTGTTTGAAATTAGTAGTTAAGGTTGAAAACTTAATTCTGCCACCAAATACCCATTATATGGATTGTAAGAAAAAATAATAATATAAATCTCTGTGCGCTCTGCTTCGCTCTCCCGTCTTACGCAATGCGCTCCCTTACAGAGTTGAACAGCACCCGCAAGGCCGGTCTATCTATGAATGCGCGCGCAAAAGTGCGGATGTGCGACCCTTGCCTGTCTCTATCACCGTTTATTTAAAACGTATTATTTTCATTATTATTTACTATTTAATTGTTATCCATTTTTTTTTCTTTATATTGAATGACTCACACTACCAATTGGTGTCAAATTCAATTTTATTTTTGTGCAATATTTTTGGTAGATGAAAGAGCCGCCATTTTTCATTATGAAATTTATGAAATAATCGTAGGTACAGATAACACAAAACAGTTTTTTTTTAATTTAATCATAGTATGAGCTTAGCCAAATAACATTAAATTATTTAAATTACACAATTATAATGATGTAATTGACGTAACATTTTTTGTTCAAAAAAAATAGATTTTATTGTAATTAATACTTTTTTTGGGATTGTCTGATGAATCGATGCCGCCCATAGACATCTGCAACACCATAGACTTGGCAAAAGTGTTGCCAACCTATGATTTTTTGAATTTTGTTTTCTTATCAAATAATTAATCAAATCCTATGAAGATACACAAATATGAATAGATTCTTACATGGCCTCCAAAGGGGTCGTTTATTGCTAGAAAGATGAAAGAAAGTAAAGGCTGGTAATGGATATGCAATACTTTAAATTATATTTTATTATATATTGTTTATCACATGCTTAAAAATAAGTAATTTTCACTAAAAAATAACGAGAACTTAATCAATGTCCTAATATTAATAATTAATGTTATAATTAATGTATATGTGTAAACGCCTACAATTATGAAATTACCAACGCTTTTTCATCTTTTTTGTTCATGAATAACGTATAACGTGTAGTAACTTATATTCGAGTACAAAGTGTAAGGCAAACTGAGCAAACGATTTGCGCAAGCGCACAAGTGTTCGTAGCGCCAGTAAAACAGACATTAAAAAAATGAACGGCGAATCTCTGGTAGATTCCTGATGGGTGGCTCCCGATTTCAAAATATTTCATACAATATAAATTGACGTAGATTACACATATTTTATATTTATATGGTTTATATACTTTTCAATTGAATTAGAAAAACTGTAAGAGCTTTTTAAAACACTTTAAAATCAATTAAACAGACCGAACAATTTAAAATCAATTAAACAGACCGCGTCAGTCATAGGCTCCACCAAAAAGCGCAAGCTCGATTTTTCGCTTCAAGCATCCAGTTTCTGCCCGCCACCCTGCGCAGATATTCGTATCATATAGGCGGGTGACGTCTCTCACTACATTTGCCAAGAAACGGTCTACACTCCAGCACTCGTTTACTCTAGCAGTTGTCGGAACTCCAACAAACGTGACCAGCCCATTGCCACATTAGTTTGCTAATTCGGAAGACTATGGGGCTAACTTTGGAATTATATTTAGCATATTATAAAATATACATGTTATATTAAAAAAAATTGTAGATGTTATGTCTCAATTATATAAAGAAATGTTTCATCATCATCAACAATCATTGTAAACACGGAACAATTGGGAAAGATTTTGACTTTGAATAGACTTAGAATTTGACCTTGACCTAAAATTCCCCTTTTAACTTACAATTAAAAACCCTTACAACATATTATACATTCAGTACTGAATGTAAATTTTTGATCCGACACTGAAGAAGGTTTGGCCTAGTGCAGAGATGATGATGAATCTTTAACACCCAGCAAGGCACAAGAGCGTGGCTCCACAAACTGGTGCTATCCGATAGGAAACGACCTGAATAAACCCTAGATACTTCATTAATGAATGAAGCAGAAGTCCCCTTCAGTCTCTTCAGTCATATGATTCAGCCAAAACGTCACCTTCTTGGTAACATCTGGAATCAGGTTAATAATTGCAGTTTTATTTCTCTATCAGCATAAATATATGTATGGTCTGCCAGTACACCGAGTATGGATTATAAAAAAGTTGTTTCATAATCGTCACAGCCGTAACAGTTCACTGCTGGACAATGGCCTCCCTCAAAAAGAGGAGTTTTGTTACTCCGGAATGGCGATTAATTAAAAACTATTACTGGCAGTTTTGTGTATTTCTTCAAAGTAAAAAAAAAAAATAAAAAATAAACGTGATCAACAGCTAGAATATTGTCTATGCGACACTAGAAACTTTCAACACTTTCCACTGTATGTTTTGCCAGCAATACCAACACATTACGGATCGATGTTTTCCTTGTTGCGCCATATTTTTCAAGGGAAAGTTAGGTGACGCGTCCTCATCTTTTAAATACCGACGTATTTCATAATCACATACGTAGAAATAAGAAAACATTTCGAATATTTTATAAATGAAAAAAAATTTTCAAATAACTTTAAATATATGTTAATACGTGATGAAAAATTTTTGTACCTATTTTTAAACATATTGCGCGCACGGTGGAGTGTGAGATTTGGCATATTTTAAATTCCTATGGAGAAGAAAAGCAAGATGAAATTAAAAAAATATTAAAAATTTAATGAATAACATTCGAATTTCAACCACTAATATAAATCAATATTCATATTTAATTTTTATGACACTGACAGTCCGTCTGCTTCACAAGATCAGTGTCGCTTAAAGAGCTATACCCTGAGTTTATCTGTTATATATAATTCGCAATGAAGACATCCGCTAGAGAACCAAAGTCACCGACATAGTCTCCCGAATTAGCAAACTAATACACAATGGGCTGGTCACGTTCGTCAGAGATCTGACAATTGCTGGAGCAGACGAGCGCTGGAGTGAAGATCGCGTCTTGGCAAACGTAATGTGGGACGCCCCCTGGCTAGATGGTGCGACGATCTGCGCAGGGCGGCTGGCAGAAGCTGGATGCGTGAAGCCAAAGATCGGGCTAGGTGGCGCTTCTTGGGGCCTATATCCAGCACCAGACTGCCGCAGGCTGTTGATGATGATGATAAAATAATTATTTATTACCACAATTGATGATCGAGGACTTAATCGGGCCATCGGTGAAGTTTTTACGATTGAGCGCTACGATTTGCCTTCACTGAATTAATATAAGCCAGTGCCACAACAATTAAACAGTATAACTGATAATAACATAAGATTATGAAAATGAAATAAAAACACAACGACACTGATGTATTATAAGTTGGCGGGAAAAGTCGCCGTGTGACTTATACCCAGTCCGTGTACAGAATGTTGTCAGTTGAGCTATCAAAGTATTTTTTTTTAAATAAAAAGCCCGTATGTAGCCTTCCGTAGAAGTTATTCGAACGTATATTTATACGTTGTTGAATATTTATTCAAACTTAGAAGCCTGCACATACGACGCCAGTCATGCCACGGGTCGCGTGCCCGTCCAGCCTTGGACGCTGTTACACCGTTATCTTGTCTTCTTATAATGCTTAACTATAAGTGACTACTGAGAATATGGATATCGACATAAAAAAAACAAAACGCTGTCTATGGCGCACATGTCAAAAAATGTTTAGCGCGTATTCGTATAAGAAAAAAAAAAACACTGATTCGATGGTATGAGTCTCACAGGTCTTGCTTGAAACTGTTTTTGAGTGACCATAGCCAATTTTTTCAGGAATCCTAAAACTGTTTTTGGCTCTGATTTTTATTTTACGGTTTACTACGTTCTGGCTTTTTTTGCGTCGATATAGAGATTTTCTGATAGCACAGGATCGATTTCAAAAGCAGGCATTGCTCAATTATTAAATATTGTTCTTTCGATCTAAGCTAGTGGGTTCGTGGGGTATTTATAGCACTATAAGCTTAATTTGAATGATTAACAATAGTTCTTGTAATATCAAAAACTTTGCTAGTCTTCTTTTCTTAATATAAGAGATGTACGAACCAGTAAACCGGTCATCTGTTGGCCGCGAGGAATCCTGTACCTTCCTTAGTGTAAGATAACGGGAGGGTGAGGGAGAAATAATGAAAGGAGGATCCTATGAGGAATTGTCCTGCCAACGCCCGACACCTAGGGCATTGGTGACGAATAACCAACCCAAGTATTAGGATCTGGTCACACCTAGAGATGATGTACAGTATTGTTAAGACTGTGTGAACACTTTTCTTTGCATGATATACACCCCTGCTCTTTGCATCCAATGTAACGAATTCGAATAATTGAAGGGGATATGAAGAAAGTTCAAGTTGAAAAAAAGAAGTTGATTTTCTGGGTATTTTCATTCGTTGTATGAAACATCGATCGCGCATGCCCTGCCATTTGCGCTCAGTGCAACAGTCGCGTGCGCAGTCGACCTCGATGGTGAATAAATAAATATATTTCGTTGGAGACCTGTCGGATAACGTGACTGGTGCTGATACTGTGTTAAGCTGGCCACAGACAATCGAACAAAAACTGGCAGTTAGCGATTAAAAACCATTGTGGACAAAATTATTACAGATAACTTTAATAATGTAATAAATGACTAAAAAATAAAATGGTTTTATTTTTTTAACTGCCTTTGTCACGTGGTTGATGTCATTGTTTTAAGCCAGTAGTTGTAACATTGTATCAAGGTTTTAGTACTAATTTTGGCATTATTCTTCTATAATACTTTACCTTGGCATTACCCAAAGGTGCTTCTTGCCAGTGTCGATTAAAATAATATTAAATTTCATAAATGTAAATTTAGCTTGTCATGACACATCTTGATAAAATGGTGGTCCTGCTACCAAAACTGGCATGGATTTTTGCAGTCAAGTTATAAACACGTCTATCCATTGTTTCATCATTGTTTGTAATCAAACTACATATATTGAGAAATACACTATAGGAATTAAATAATATAACTGATAAAAACATTATATTATGAAAATTAAATAATATACAACATCATTAATGTAATTTGGCGGGAAAAGTCAAAATCATCACTTTGTTGAGAATCAAATTATCTTGAAACAAAAAAAGATTTTAACTAGACTTACTTCTCTAATACAACGACCCAAAGTATGTATTTGCCTCCGATACGAGAACTCATCACTGGTCACGATGTTAGGCTGCCACTTCCCAATTTCCTGATGCCCAAAGCTCGTTCATGTCAGTGATCACCGCGTCGCTCCATCGACACTTAGGGCGACCGATATCGACCGGACATCGATCAGACCGTAGCCATATATGCCATTTTGGCGGCACGATCTTCTCCAATCTTCTATAGGCTACCAACGGAGTCTATAAGCCTTTAGTTTTCATTATATTAGTTCATCGCTAATAAAATACTTTTTATTCATTCAATCAACTTCAAATACATTTTTTTCAAACATGTAATAAATGTTAATGATAAAAACCTTTGATGTTAATACAGATTTTTTTCAAATATTAATTTATTAATTGAATTTAATTCATTAATTTGATTTTATATGTAAGAAAATAAATTATCTTATATAAGATATTTAGCGGGATATAAATTTATGAATAAATATACCTACAGTGGCGAAGCGTTTAGATCGCTGGAAAAAAGTAGGAATTTTTAAAAAAAATATATAACTTGTTATTTAATAAATGTATTACAAGTTAGTGCGAGTATCAGATTTAGGGCCAAGTGAAATATGAGTCACCTAAGCCGCGAGCACTAAAAGTAACTTTACCGGCGCGGAGGCGCGAGCCGGCGATAATACAAAACCAGTCACTTGTTACTTATGTCGTAATATACGTGTAATAATTCCCAGTTATAGCTGCCTGATTTCTGAACGAATCAAATGTAAAAAAAAGAAACTAATACGGAGCAGGAATATTACGTATACACTTGCTGCGTATCAATTTCTTTGAAAATTGGAATTTTGCTCGAGGATTACGTACGGTAAATTTATTTTTGACGACCCGTGGCTTAGTGGCGAATTTAAGTGGGTTGGATTCTTATGTTTCAATATCTGCCCGCGGTAGTCCACTGCTGGCCATGGGCCTCATCATGGGAATTGAAACCGTGCACATTGACTCCGAGAATAAAAACTTCATCAACGACCCGATTAGGTCGTCCATCATCAATTTTAGTTATAAAAACATTATATAATCATTAACCTACAGCAGTCTCACTGCTGGACATAGATCTCTCCAAGAAGCGCCACATAGCTCGGTTTTCGGCTGCGATTATCCAGTATCTGCTAGCCGCCTTGCGCAGATCGTCGCTCTATCTAGCACGAGGGCGTTCCACACTACGTTTGGCGAGACGCGGTCTCCACTCCTGCACTCATCTACTCAAACGATTGTCGGTTCTCCGACAAAAGTACCCAGCCCATTGCCACTTCAGTCTGCTAAATTGAAGAGCTATCTCGGTGACTCTTATGTATAGAAATTAGTAATTGCTTTAGTCAAAAGGGATATAAAAATGCTTGCTGAATACTTTTATAGATAACACTTGTTTGAATTTTTTCACACATATTTCAAAATTTACAAAAAAATATATTCTGTTATCTTGCAGTCTAACTGAAAAAGATAACCTTTTGGATGAAACATATGTGATATTTTATATCTAACTAGCGGGCTCATCAGATATTGCCTTGATTCGAAAATGAAAAAAAAAATGCATAACCTATGGGTCCAGTTATGTTTTTAAACAACCCAGGAATCCATTCAAACCGACAAAAAAAATCATCAAAATCGGTCCATCCGTTTAGGATTCAGCGACAAACGCACGTGCCTATAGAATAATTAAATATACAAAGAGAAATAATCTAATAAAAAAAATGTTTTGTATTTAATTTTAATAATCACAGCACTAACCTTTTTACAAAGTCAGAATTTGCAAGTATATTATAAAAAAAAAAGAAATACAACATGTGGTTTTCCAATCATACGTGCGGTTAGAAAAGTAATCACGAGGGGGAAAACGTAACGTTGTTTTTTTTAATAGGTACTTATTTTTTAGTTACGACAAAGGCACAGGAATATAGATTAAAACATTTATTATTATTATTTTTACAGGATTTGAGGGCAAATTATATTTATTTTTATGTACTTGCTTATATACTTTCCCAGGTTGCCTATAGACGTGAGACATGGCTATTGAAAATCATAGAGCTGAATTTCTTACACCACTCCCACTACTGTTAACAAATTATGTTTGACAAAGAATGTAGAATGAAACCGTTGTTGATGTTCAGAGCCTTGTCTGTCTTTCGATTTAGGAGATGTCAAGCGTCATTATGATACAAGAAGCCAAACGAGCAAGAGTGTCGTCAACTAACGGAAAGCAATCTTGCCTTCTTGTCTCACAAAAAAAATGTCAGTTGTCGGCTCGTTTGAACATTTTTAGAACTAGAAATGCCTTGATGGTCCTGGATGGTCAATGCTAAAAATCTCGTAAAGGTTGTCGTTGTCCTAAACAGATGTGATTCATATATAAAAAGAAGGAAGTTACATCTCTTTAAGTTTGAAAAAGTCTTATCTCCCACCGAACATTAGATCTATAGTGTATACAGGATATAATGGGCAGATAATTTACAGTAGGCATTCAAGAAGCGACCTTCACCGTATTTCGTCCGACTCACGCGATTCTAGCATGAAAAACTAAGGACCAAGTATTAGCTCCTTAACTTTTATCAGATTTCAGGATATTTTAGTCCATGCTGCGTCGATTTAAAGACTAAATTGGCGTGTATATAAGCGCTATTATCAACGCGCAACTAACAACAAATATATTGTGTGTGGTTTCATTCATTTTTACGCGGTTTGTTTTGAGGTTTGTGTGTATTGTATTCAGATTTAGACATAATCATAAATCTAAATAAGATGTCGGTATACTGATAGCCGATTCGGCTCGGGCAATATCCAGTAAATTGCCAAAGCTATAATATAAAATTAAAAACCTTAGTTGTGTGCTACCAAAAGGCTAACAATATATTATTATTAATATATATATTAAGGATTCTTTTGTTTTCTAATAATTTATTGGTGCTAAAAATTCATTGATTCTTTTTTATCTATTTGAACCATATTTTGCTTTAATAGTATTTGAAAGTACTAAGCTTAAACCTAATATTTATGAATAAAACAAGTTTTCATAGGTAGCCCAATTGCCTTCAGTGACGTGTAAAACCTCTGTCGGGATACCCTGCTTCATTTGTAAGGATAACTCAGCATTTCCGATTTAGGCTTTTGGTCATCTATAGACTAAAACACCAACAAGTGTTATCGAAAAACTGCCACTGAAAAATGGTATCGGGATCTTAGTTTTTTAAATTGACCTCGTCTGTCTCTCTCGTCTCGTCAAAAGATCGATCACATGACGTCGGTAAATTCCGCTCATCCTAAAGCCCTTGTGGTTTTGTCACGATTACTTGACCATTTCAAGTCAGTATGTTCAACAAGGTCGCAGGTTAAACTGCACTGGGGAACTCCACCCTCATTACCTTCGGCTTTAAAGACCCTGATTATGAGGGACACATTATCCACAGTTAAGCAGTGTAGAAAATAGAATCCTGCCCTACGGAATTGTGTTTATCCACTAAGCTAAGTGGGTTTCACAAAGCTATAATGTACTAGGAGCGCATAAACATCAAAGTTAAATGCGAAGTAGCAAAGCACGTCTACTACGAACGTACTTTCATTAGCGACTAAGCACTCGCTGAAGTAATCTTTTGTTACGAAGACTGACAATCGCAATTTCGAGCGACGTAATTCTGCATTGTTCTATTATATAGAGCTTAATAATGAAAAAATTCTAGAATTGAATCGAAATTATGGAGCTTGAAAGATTTTTAGTTTGCTTACTTAATTTAAGAGAGCCATACTCCGGCACGAAAGAGCCAACTTTAAAAGTACCACACCACACATGTTATGTAAAATCAGCATTATGTTTCTTTATAGTAGAAGTCAAATGAGTATGGGGGTCACCTGGTGGTATGTGATCACCGCCGTCCATTGATATCGTTGCCAACTTTTCGGTGTATTTTAATAAATTCTTCCTTATGTAGGAAAAGCTTACATACAGCAGTGGACAGATATAGGACTTTAATAATGACGATTGACTTGATTATCATATGTTCTTCTACCTTACATTATTTCTATAGTGTGATTATTATATGTTCTTGCACTTTATCATTATTTCTATAAAGTGATTATCATATGTTCTTCTACCTTACATTATTTCTATAGTGTGATTATCATATGTTCTTCTACCTAACATTATTTCTATAGTGTGATTATCATATGGTCTTCTACCTTACATTATTTCTATAGTGTGATTATCATATGTTCTTCTACCTAACATTATTTCTATAGTGTGATTGTCATATGTTCTTCTACCTAACATTATTTCAATAGTATGATTATCACATGTTCTTCCACTTTAAATTATTTCTATAGTGTGAGGAATTATTTATCTTTTTTAGCGATTTATCCTCGTATCGGTGTAAAAAAGTTTAGTGTACACATATAGTTTCACTCAAAACAATATCTAAATTTCACAAAATATTGTTTTTTACATAATATTGTTATTAATAAAAAAAATAGAAATGTTGCTCCATAAAATTACTAACTTGTGGACAATCTGTGTCACGTGGATGTTGTTGTTTTAAAGAGGTCATTAATCCTTTTATTGTTAAAGAGGTCATCTATCCCTTTAGGTATTGACTTCAACGTTGACACGTCTTTATTTATATATTTGTAATTTTTATTTAAACGAAATATTTAAAAAATGTTTCTAAAATTAAAAAAATCTACAACACACGTTGTTTCTTATAACTTGAATTTTATATGTGTGTTGTTTTTTCTACGCGAAATGGTACATTCTGTACTCTGTACTAGTAGAAAATATCAACACGAAAACAAGCTGTATCACTTTCATAAACGTTAATGCTCTGCAGCAGAGCTGCCAATGAGTAACAATGGGCGATAACGAACCCGCACACCTACACTCAAACAGCTGAATCATCGGTTACTTAACTTGCATTGCCATTTGGGTGACTTGATGAATTTTCGAAGGCAGTCTAACTCGCTTACCATCCCAAACCAAGTTTCGTCTTCTTAATCCACTCAAGAAACATAGTTATTTAAAAAAAGTGCAGGACCCTATGCCGTACCTTGCGTTATTGTGAGCCAACTAGTTTATTATATAACTCGCGGTGTGTTTCGTAAAAGTGTTTTCTTTTTTTTGACAGTGCGCTATCAAAGGTTATACTTCAATTTTATTTATTGTATGATACCAACCATTAAACACAGGAAATAAATAACCAATTTTTCTCACATTTTTCTCCCTTATAAATTAACTAAATAGTTTTTTAAAGTCTTTGTAAAAGTATTTTAAAATGTTAAAACAATAGTAACGCATCGATTTTATAGTAAACTTTTTCAATTTTGTTAGGGTTTAGTAGTTTTTTTATGGATGGAGGCAAACGAGGAAGCGTATCGCCTGATAGTAAGCATTTAACGCCACCCGTAGACATCTGCAACACCAGAGGTATTGCAAATGCGTTGAGATATGAGTAGGCTTCTTGTAACTGAGGATGGACTGAAACATGTTTGGTACAGTCGGTGTCATGCTAGTTAAATTACTTTCTACTCATAATTTAGGATGGTTAAAACTCCGTCAAGTTTTCTCGTAACCTTGTATTAATCATATTTTTAAACTATGAAGAGTTTATAGTATAGTAGACGCTTCTAACGCAAGATGTTGACGACCTAAGATATATAAGAATGAATTGGAGTGGAATTATATTGAAGGTAAAATACATTCAATATAATTCAATTTGATTTTAATCCTCTTCACTTGTCTTCAATACCTACTATTTTTCTATCATTTTGACGATTATGTATCATACATTATTCATCAAACTATACATCAAACATATATACATATATTATACATCAAATGATCTTTTTAAAACTGTGTGTTTTTGGTTTACAATAAAGAATATATCTATTTTTTTGTAAATTTCTTTTAATAAATGATTTCCACTCATTAAAATATCATGGGTTGTGTGTGCCATTACAAAGACATTAATGATATACAAATACCTGTAAACGACATAAACATTTGTCTCCATACGGAAAACAACCCACGACCCTGGGCTCAGAGAATAAGTAAACACTTGCGCAGTATAGTTTTATATATTATTATATAGCGAACTGCGGCATTTGGTTCGTAGAATTTTTCCAGCTAAAGGTGAATAGTTCAATATTTTTTATAATTAACAAGTTTTCACTGAATTCCTTAGAACTCTGGATAAAGGATTTCCGTAATGACCCTAACTTTATATCAACTATTTCTTCCAAGCCTCTACTTGAAAGTACTTAACGCTTTCGAAGCTTTACAAAAGAAACTTGTAAAGTTTGATTTGATTTAAAAATATTTTAGAACTTTACAGACTAAGAAACAGTAGTGCTTCTTAGCCATATCATCTATATCTATATAAAAATGGAGAGCTATTTTGTTAGTCTCGTTAAAACTCAAAAACGGTTCGACCGATTCGAATATTATTTTTTAGTCGCTATAATATAGGGAAGGTTTACGAATAAAAAATATAGGAAAGACAAAAAAATCTTGAAAAATTAAAAAAATATTTTTCTTCCTTTTACTTTCAATAGATGGCGTTACTTTCAATAGATGATTTTATAGTCTAACGGCCATGTTGTTATACAAAATTGTCGTTTCTTTTGTGCGAGTTTGAAAAGTATTGCATACCTAAGTACTAATATACCAGGAGATATCATTTTCGTTAATTTGAATTAAATAAATTTTAGGCGAAACGCACTTCACTGGGTCATCTAGTTTTTATATAATATATTTAGAGGTATATTTTTAGCAAACTGAAATACACCATAGATTGGTGGCAAAGAACCGAAAACTGTTGTAACTGTTCTTAGTATTTATCCAGCGGGGAGGGGAACCCCCTAAAGACTGGACACCTAATTTCACTTATTCGGTATTTTCTTCCATGTTTTATTTTTAATTTTTTATTAACTTTGACAGGGGATGCGCTTTGGGAAGAATTATATCTGTGTGGTGATAAATGAAAGTCGAATGTAGCCACATCGCAGTTATGATGTGTGGTAGGTATAAAATTGTAGTAATTAATTATAAAAAAGTTCAAATGAAACAGTTAAAAAAAAACGTGAAATTTAGCAAAGACTTTCTTGTAATAAATTAGCCATAATCTACTTTAATACATCGCCATAAATGGATGAAATATTTCTCAAAGCTTAGACGTCATGTCGAAGATAATCGTGATTTATACACATGTATGGTAAATGTGTGTGATCGTCAAAACAGATATACGAAGCGAAAGCGTGAGTGGGAGATGGGAATTTCAACTCTTGTCTGTGCACCGGGTGATTGGTACATGAGTGAAAGTGGACTGATATCTGAAAGTAGCCCTCGTCCTTTGGGAAAGTCGAACTTTTGGTGCCGAAACGTTCTAAAGTTACACTTAATTGTTTCACAGATAATAAAGCCGTTTTCTTTTTTTTTATTGCACGTTGTCCATAGTGGTATGTTCAGCGACCCAAATGCACATCCCATGCTGGTTATACTTTTATACTATCTTTTAATATGAAACAATATAAGGAAAAGTTGGTTGCATGATCTAATCTAGGTTGCAGTATTATAGAATACCCAATAATGACATCTGCGGCAGTCTTGGTGTTTGTGACTATTTAGAGAAACCGCAAGTTAGTCGACTGAAGTATGGCCACAGAGTACGAAAGCCACCGAAGTACGTCAAAACAAAATGCTCAGCTGCAGGCTGAATTCAAAATCGAAAAAAGTCAAAAATTTTTTTTTCATAGGATTATATGAATGAGAAATATGATTTTTTTTATAAATTTTTATTATTAAATTAAATGTTTTGTTTTTGCTATTAAATATTATTTTATTAAGTGAACATAATAATATACACAATCAGATCAAAATATTTTAAATTAAATTCATATCATAAAAACAAAAAAGTAAATCAAATAGTTACATAGTTGACACTGGTATTACAAAAACAAAATTAAAAAAGAAACTTAGCTACGTTCAGAAACCATCTTGTTTCTATGATCACTTTAATGTTTTAAATTAGATACAAATAGCGAACGCAAACGATTGTTAGTTTTCATTAAAGCTTGCATACACGGGAGTCGGTATCCGAAAATAGTGACGCACACATATTCGCATATACGGATTCAACTTTCGAATAGGTGAAAGTTGCTCGCCGAATAGTTTTTAATGTGTGAGTGTGGAAAAAATTAAATTCGGTATACGGAAGTTACTCGGATGTGAACACGCGAGATCGTCTCTTTTAATTAATTACCTTATATTTATTGCTTTGCAAATTATAACCACGATAAAATTTATAGCGTCGTCTTCTATACGTAATTTATAAGTAATATATGACATACACTTATAATATGTACATATTATTCCGCAATTAACGAAATGTAAAATGTTAATGACGACTTATCTCAGTGGCGAGGGTACCGCTTTCCGAATCAATTCTATCGATTTCGATTTCGATACCGTCATAAATATATTATGACCTATAGGCAGTTTGTCTTGGTGTCACGCGTTGTACATGCATGATGGGTTAATGTAAATTCCTCCAATAATGTACATATTCACATATGTACTACTTATGGCCACGATTTTTGGACTTTTGGCACAATCGAAGCCAAAAGTAATACATACATGTATATGACTGTAAAAAAAAGAAACATTTTTAGAATAAATTTGAAACATCTATAGCTACGCACAGACCTGTTGTCATTTATTAGTAATTAAAATATTTATTAAAGGTAGTGAATAAATTAAAAATAAATTATTTTCTAAAAATGATGCGGTCGATTTGAAATGGAACGGCAAAACGAAGTGATAAGTGCTCGAAATAAGTAACTTTAAGTGTTTGACAAATTCATATAACAGCTACTGAGTAGGGCATCCAATTATATTGACCCTCCCCAGCGTTACACAGTCACCTGATTTTATTACGCGGTATAGGTCAAGTTAAGTCGGACAATTGTCAATAAGTAAAGATGGCCGGCGAGGCAATGTTCGCGCGACGGAAACGGCCGAAGTTATCCGAGCGCGTTCGTAATTGGGTCACACGGATGCATACGCACACATGCGCGACACTGTGTGGTAACCACGCGTAGAGCGCATCGTACTGTCAGGGAAAAAGTTTTTTGTTTTGGCACACTATGCGATTTTCGCACGGGAATTAAAGACTCACTTTCTTTAAAACGTTTTATTTTAATGCGTTTCCTCTAAACGTATAAATGCATGTGTACATTAAACTTTGTGAATGCATTTTTAATCTATCCATACTTTCTTTCGAGTTTTTTATGTAAGCGTTTTAAATGATGATGAATTAAGATAGAAGAATACCAAACATATGTATCGTTAAATGTAGTACACCATGCAGACGTATATAATAATAATAATTTGTTTATTTATTTATTCCAAACAAAATCCTTAGCATATAATATTTCTAACACTTATATAAACAATTGAAGACTTATTGAACAAATAACGGATTTATATTTAATCAGACCTATATAATTCGTATTTGTTAGTAAGAAATATAGGTTCTAAATCACTATTAAATTAATCAATATATTTAAAATATGGTTTTAAATATATATGTGTAATTAATATATTTGTATTGTATGTCTGTGATATCGAAAATCTGTGATTTTTATTTACACTGTTTACAATTTTTTAATTTATTAAAATAGTTTTTAATCTTACCTGTCAGTTTGTCTATGGAAATGTCGGTAACAGCTGAACCGATTGTGACGCGACTTTCACGAAGTATAAAACACTTTAACACGAATATTAATTTCATCCTGAAAAAAATTGGGTTGCTACAGGTAAATTGAAAAATCTTTTACAATTTTAAAGACAGCACTAATCTAGTTGAGTTTGGGGAATAGGTTTACGATCTGACTTTATCGGTTCGATTTTATCTACCGTAAAATTAATGTTAAGAATTTTTCCTAACATAAGTGTATTAAAATTAGAGCGATTAATAAAAAATGTAATAGCGTTTATAGTATTAACAATATTAATTTTAATTTTTGAGTCGCGGAAAAAATCTCATATATTAGAATAAAACCATGCCATTTCTAACTATGCCTATGTAATTATAATCGACGTGTGACATGGTTGTTTTCTCTCAGTGTAGATGATTAAAAATACGACATTGACCAATTTTAGTTAAGTACCTACCTAGGCCTAAACGTCGTACCTAATTATGCAGATAGGCACGCTCGGCTAGGTTACAACCTGATGTGTTGAATGTAAAATCCGCATGGAATCAGTAATTGGTTAAACGAATACCTGTTTGGCAGGTTGTACGTAATTCTTTACATGGACGTCGGGTAACCGCAGTTATATAAATATAATGATAGTAACAATTTCTAACAAGAAATTTAATATTTTTACATTAAAATATACATGTTTTTTTAGTTTAAGTAATCGAAATAATTCTAAATTATTAATACTGTTCCTGTTAAAAAGCAAATAATTTATGTGATCTGACAATCTATGTGAAAAAAAATTTAAATGAAATTCTTTTTTTTTCTTCTTTCATGGCAATTAGCCATAACTACTATGCCAGTTTCAAATAAAATATAATATTATTAAGTATCTTGAAATGTACTAATAAGCTTGTCACGTTACGTCTTGATAAAATGGAGCCCATTATACTTGATGTCGACTTTTGCAGACAGCTTAAAAATTCACGATGCACTTATATATTCTATATCACTCCACTTATATGCCTTAATTAACTCTATTGCACAATACGCCACCACAATTAAGCAATATAACTGATTACATAAATATTATGACTGTGATGAAGAATAACAAGATTATAGAAATGAAATAAAAACACCACGTCATTAAGTTACTGTTAAATCAAATAAATCTTTAAATGTAAATCGCAATCCAATGCTCAATCATTTAAAAAATGTATCTATTACAGTTTTCGCGGTGTAAAATCGCATTATCTCACAGTTACTACTGAATATTCAAGCGGTAACCGTCTTTGTTGTAATCAGGTATTGTTCAACCGTCAACATTAAGGATAATTTGAAAGAATTGATATTATCACCTTGATTTTAGTTGTAACTGTTTAATATACGATTCATTAAATATAAATTGAATTTTTATTTATTGTTATTTTATTTTAGTTAACATACAAGGTTGTGAAGACCGATCGATGGCGTTATAATCATCCTAAAATCAAAGCTGCGCATAATTTTTTCAGTGTTTTATTGTTGGGTTCCAGGACAATAAGCTTGTTAAATACTAAAATCTGTACTCGCCAATCCACAATATTAGTGTGGGGAAATCGTCGCACCTTAAAAGAAATATTTACTGAATAATCAGAAGAAGAAGGAATCCAGTAGTGGACTGCTACAAACATTCGTTTGTAGCAGTCCACTACTGAAGCCGATTGATGAAAAATGTTTGTTTGTATTTCCCATATTCGTACCTAAACCATTTCTAACTACTGTCGAGTTGCCATAATAATACGGCGACCCGAGATATTACAGGGCTCATTCAGATAAAATTCTCTTCCAAATAGCAAAAAAGCGAAAACGCTGTAAAAGACATAGATGTCAAAAATATTTATTACAAGTTCGGATCAGAAAAAAATACTGCGTCGAATGGTTAGACGTCTCTAGAATCTCAATACGTCTCACAGCTCTACGACCAATAGAAAATTTTGTAGAGCGTTGCAACTGACTATTTTCGAGTGATCAGATACAATTTTTCAGAAATCTTTTTTAAGCTTTTGTAGTAATTTTTCATTTTGCGGTATACTACGTTTTCGATTTTTGGCATCGATATGTATCAATCGTGTGTGCACGGAAGGGCGATTTGTTCTACTTTGTTCTCTATCAAATCAATAATCGTAATAAAAAAAAAAAACAATTATTTATTTGTCTTTTGTCTTTTCTTTGACAGCAATTAGTTAAAAGTATTATGCCAGTGTCAAGTAAAATGGGATAATATCAAATCACTTGAAATGTCTAGTCAGCTTGTCACTTTACGTCTTAATAAAATGGTGGCCATTCTACCAAAACCTTCTATGGACGGTCTGTTTCAGTCAACTTAAAAAATCACGATACATGCATTTATTTCATATCACTTCACTTATAAGTTTTTAATAGAACTATATTGTATAATACGCCACAACATTTAAACAATATAACTGATAATAATATAAGAATATTAAAATGAAATAAAAACACAACGTCACTGATGCAAGTTGGCGGGAAAAAAAAATTCTTTATCTTTAAAATTTTATAATTATCAATGTTAAGAAAAGTAAGGTCATAAAAATGGTTTTATATATTTAAATAATAATAATAATCTTTATTGCAGACAATTTTTTTTGGACTCAGACTCAGACATTTTAAGATTTTTATATTTTTACATTTGTGTTAGTAATTATGTACACCTTAAAAATTATGTTAGTAAATCATTTACAGTGAAGTCGTTTTAGCTGTATTATAAGGCGCGAGTTGAATCTCTCAACAACGGTTTTCATTCAAAAAGGTTTAATATATTTTTATATATACATTTGTCAATGTGTCACTACAGTATATACTCCCTTGAGAACTCCTATAATTAACATTATGATAGCAATTTATAATAAAGGGAATGTATATACAGGGTAGTACAGTTTGCGAGGACTTTTAATTTAACCAACATCATTGCGAGATCATCATTAATTTATATTCTAGTGGTACTGAGTCAATAGTTGTTAGTCATTACAATTTATGTACATAGTAATTTATGGGTGTACACGTACTAGATCCCACGTCATAACAACCATAGTATTGCAACGCATTGTTATAGGTCAGGCTCTCGTCATTTAACTGTCTATTATTTTATGGAAGAGTGCAACTTTAGCGATACTTTAAGAAATGTTACAACGTACCCACTGTATAAAACGCGAGGATTGAACTGGTGTCACGTTTTGCTTGTAACCAAAACGAGTTTGGATGTAACCAAAAGGTATTTGGATGTAACCAAAACGTGTTTGGACGTAACCAACTCGCGTTTTATACAGTACGTACGTTGTAGCATTTTTTTTAACAGCCCATATATGTCCCACTGCTGAGCACGGGCCTCTCCATTTCTGAAGGAACGGACGTTTACCCACCACGCATGTCCAATGCGGATTGGCGGGCTTATCAGACTCGGAATAAAAAATTTTGTAATCCATACATATGTGGACAGTCAAAAGTTTTACTTAGCTAAGATCCGCGACAAGGAAACAATAACTGAAATTTAATAATGTGTGTTTTTTTTTCTGCTGGATGAAATGGATTTATTTGGAACTTTAACCAAAATCTTACCGAAAATCGGCCGTCAGCAACTCTTCACCCACTAACCACTATACACAACACCAAACACACTACCACTTTTCCACCTTGTAAACGACACGTGTTTCGCCCCAACACGAGGCATCTTCAGGTATACTCTACGGAAGACAACCGAAAAGTGTCTTTCGTAGAGTCTCCGTTGACTCCGCGGACGGAGGGCCACGCCACTGAGCCAATTTGTCGTCATCGTTGTAGCATATTTCTTATTTATCTTGGAATTTTTAAAGTTCATATGGGATATATATGGACGTTAAAAATTCACTCCAACTTCTGAACGGAACGGACATTTATCCTACCACGTTTGTCGAATACGGATTGTCGGGGTAACCAGACTCGAATTAAATATCTGTATTCCATATATATATTTATCCCGATGCGGGGATCGAACCAGCGACCATTGATTCTTTAGACGGTAGTCCCGCTGCTGTGCCAATTGGTTCTCAAATTACACCCAACACCTACCAAACTTATTCAAGGCGTACTTTCCGGACACCCAGACCTGAAATACGTCTATTACTTAGTTAAATACATATATATATATATATATATATATATATATATATATATATATATATATATATATATATATATATATATATATATATATATATATATAAAAATGGAGAGCTATTTTGTTACTCTCGCTAAAACTCAAAAACGGCTTGACCGATATGATTTTTTTAATTTGTTAGCTCTAATACAGGGAAGGTTTACGAATAAAAAAATAAAAAAATTTAGAATAAACATAAAGGAACGGCTTGAAAAATGAAAAACCCCTTTTTCTTTGTTTTACTTCCAATTACTTCCAATAGATGGCGTTCGTGACAGCTTTATTGTCTAACGGACGTGTTTATATAAAAAACTGTACTTTCTTTTGTGCAGTTTTGAAAAGTATTGTTTACCTAAGTACTAACATACAAGATGATAAATACAGGGGAACATATTATATAAATCCAGTCAATTGATATGGTCTAATGTTCGTCTGGTATAACCTAAAATATCGGATAAATTAATAAGTTTATGCGTTACATCATTTCAAAATTATAACTTCATATTTATCATAATGATTATCTCCAACCACGTGAAGCTATCTATGTTCGCGTATACCGCTGAAATTTAAACGCGCCCTCAATGGCGTTAATTATTAAAATTTCATAAACGAACATTTAAATGGGGTGCAGTCAAGGAATGAAGTAAAGTGAAAAAGTTCTGAAAGCCGGAGGCGGTCCAAAGAATTTCCCTTTTCAGCGCTTTTAAAAAAGTACTCATTAAGGTATGAAACCCGCATTCCACAAAAGATTAGGCCGCACGCACACTACGACATTCTGTATGAGTGGATACACACCGGCACGAGAAGAGAGCACGTGCCTACATATATGAACGCGCAGCGTGTGTGAGTGACGCATACAAACGCCGAGTAACCGAACAGTGATGTAATGCTCGCGTTGACGCCTCGCAGACATTTTTTATGGACTCTGACGCAACTTTTTATAACCGTAGCGATGTTAGGGCGGTTGCATAAATTTATTTTAAAAACTTTATGTTCATTTATTTGCAAAAAAGACATTCAAATCTATCTACTTTAATATTATATACATAAATAAACATTAACAGACGTTTATTCGTTCTGATCTTCCTACGTAAACATTATTGAAATTAGTGTTTCTGTATAATAATTTTGAATATATCATTTATAATTTATTTTTAATATATCATACAATCGATTTGGGATATTTTGAGATAGCTTCTGAAGTAAAAAAATATTTTTTTATTTTAAAGATATTAACATTTAAATATGAAGTTAAAGTAGGTTATCCTCCTAAAGTGAATAAAAAAATAAAATTAAATTAAGCGTTAAAAAAACCGTAACTTTAAATTAGAAAATATATTTATTTGAAATAATTTATTAATAGTTATTAAAAATATTTACAGATGCTTTATATATCATTATGTGTTATGTAAAAGTTTTTTTTAAATTTTATTTCCTCAACTTATAATATTTTTTCTTTTACAGGTAAGCCCTCTTCATCATCTTTTTTCGGAAGATTGGTATACATTTTCATTTGTTAGGCAACCCGTTAATTTATTTCTTTGGTTGCAACTCAAACTCCATAAAGTTGGACGCTGTGTGAACCGCTCCTTATGATGCACGTTTACAACATAGAAGTGAGTATAACTGTAAAGCAAGGCTGCACACTACCGCAACAAGGACAGGTCAACGCACTCCGTTGCCTTGCACGAGCGAAACAAAAATACATGCCGGCTATGATGTTAAAGCAGCATAGATACATATCACTCGCTTCCGCGACTTAAGCGATGAATTCAACGCGTGCGATAAAGATGGCAATATTACACTGAGAAGAGATAGATATATAAATATTATGCCTGTTATTTCACTTCCTCCGCTGTGATGCAATAGCAATTTACTGTATTAGCATCTATTTTTAAGACAAAGCTCAATTATTATTTAAGTTTTAGGAATTAATATTTTATATACCATTTAAAATTATTGCTATTCGACATATACATATATTATTGTATGTGCTAATATAAAACCTACCTAATCAATATTATTGAAGCTAATATATACTCACTGCTTATATAATATGCCTCTTTGTTCATTCAATATAAAAACCAAGCCATGAAAATAATTACTTGAATTAAAATAACTTGATATACAATCTTTATTAGTTTTATTATAAAAATCCGAACAACGCCCTCTGCCAGCGAATAGCATTATTAATATTGGCGATGATTTATTACCTATTACTAATGACCTCCTTTTTACCAATTCTCGCAACAAACGACGCATAACTGGTGTGTAGCGCGATCAGAATAATTCCATGTGACAACTTTAAAATTGTTTATCCTTTAATTGAGAGGAAAATCGATTAAAAAACAAGAACCTAGTACGCATGTCCCACTTTTAGTTCTGTGAAAATATCGCATCTTTTGTGAACTTTTCAGCGTATGACAGAGGAAAAAATAAGTAGGCCTAAGAAGCGTGCCAAACCATGAGTCAATGAACCCCTTCAAAAAGCTGCCAGGCCTGCCACGCCCACAGTAAAAACCGACTTTAATACAATTGTGATAGTACTCAAATTGGAAATATGTTTATCAGGAACAGAGTCCATTTTGAAAAAATACGTTCGTGCGCTTAGGCTCTTTCGCTTGGAGTGAAAAAAATCTAAAGACACGCACACATAACTTCTCTTCACACATATCAAGTAATCAAAGGCAGCAAAGTAGTGTTCTGTTTTTACAAAGAAAGTAAGTATAGAGCTTTCCCTGTGTTACACAATCTCTCATGTCTCTGTCTACTGCTTGATTAGAACTATATGTATCTCTTTTCTGCGGACTGTTACATAATAACGGTTGTTGTGGTTTAGCCGCGTAACATTTTTCCGCCGGCACCGGTGCGTTGTTACTATGCAATTTTTTTTTAATTTAACACTTTTGAACTATAGACAAATTACGACTTGTAGAAGTATTATCCTACTATAATATTATAAATGCGAAAATTTGTGAGTATGGATGTATGTTTGTTACTCTTTCACGAAACAACTACTGGATGGATTTGGATGAAACTTTACAGTAATATAGGTTATACATCGGAATAACATATAGGCTACAATTTGTAATGATTTTATGTAATTTTGGTCGTAATATAACGATACATGTCAATTAAGTCGGAAAAAAATCTGGCCTTTGAGAGCTATCTTGGCTTACGCTGCCTAAACCATTGGAGTTACACAAAGATAATGTACCGTAGGATTGTTTGTCTTGAATAGTTCTAAATAGAAGTCCGCAACCGCACATATCTGCCTTTAATGTGGAAGCCACTATGGCCAAAATTGGGATCAATAAATTAAGTAAAAAAAAATATATTTATTTAAAATGATCTGTCACGAAACTTAATGTAGCAGACCAAATTTCCATGCGAGCGAAGCCGCGGGCAAAAGCTAGTTTGATATAATTTTAAATATTGTGGTTAATGGCTTATGGTATTTTGTGTTTTTGTAAAAATGCGCGTATTGGACATCAGTAAATTTAATCGGTTTCTGATATTTAATAGGAATTTGGTAAATCAGCCATGGGCGTATAAATAAACTCCACATGTGCTTGTCAAAACGCATGCACCTTGTTAAACACATTGAATAGTGTGTGTATACTTTATGTACAGACGTGTGGGTTGGGCCGGTGGTGTGGTGTGCCACGCGCCTGTGTTCATTTCCTAGTTGTTCCCCCGATGGCCCGCTTGCAACATCTCGGTGTGAGCGGGTCCTTACGAATTCGGCGCGCATTTTCGAAATTAGATATCCGTGTTTAAAAAAAAACATGCATCGTTTTTTTTCTTTTGTGGCGTGTGCTGTGAATAACAAGCGGCCAGTGATGTGTGTGTTAATGAAGAATATTTAAAAAAGAGGTTTATTTGGAATTTTATGAGGTTTGATAAATTACTATGTATTGTACTGGTTGTGTTGCAACTCGACGGCTATTTTTTTTTTAATAAATTAGAAAGTCTCAATATTTCAACGGAAGTAATAACATCACGTAACATTACATTTTAACGAGATGATTAAATAATGAATATTAATTGACTCTCTTAGTTCTAAAGTAATTAGTATTTAAATTGTCTATACTCGTGTTATACACTAAATATTTTCACTTGCGATTTTCTCGACGTTGCCTGTAGACTAAATTAACTAAATTATTAACTCTTCAATTCAAAGTTTAAGATTTACATATTTAAGAAATAACTAAAAAGAGCAATTTCATCATACCGGATAATACGAGAAAAAAAAGAATGTATCTAAATTAACATAATGCTAAGTTTAAAAAGAAGAACTACAACTTAAAACAAAAATATATAAAACTTTGTTATATAATTACGTATTCTTTATTTATATGTTTATATAATATATGTATATTCTTTTAAAATATTTCAATTTTTTTTTCCAAATAAATTGGTGTTATCTTTTAAAAATGCAATATAAAACATATTTTATCACAATTCTCCTGACAAATAAGTTGATATTCTGTATTTTATTATTGGGAATACAACCACAAAACCAACAGTTAGTCATACCGGCATATGTTAGGGACAGTATCTTGGTTTCCATGAATAGATAGATAACATCAGCCTGTAACATTAAAAAGATACCAACGTATTTTTGCGTAACTGGAGCATCTATAAGCTACTGATTTGTAAAGTCCTTAGTATATACCATAGATGGGTACGAACCTCCACATTTTTGAAGAATTTTTTGACTTTGTTCAAAGCGAATGGAATGAAAAAGAAATCTAATATTACATTTTTACTGCATCCGTATTTAAAAATTAAATATAATATAAAATTATTTTAATATTAAAAATATTAATTTTCCAATGTATTCAAGGAAAAAAACACTTGTATAGAAAACGCGCTGAATGAAAGCAATTAGTGTAGTTTTATCGAGTGAATACTTTGAAAATTTTCCTTACAAGCATAGACTTCTGTTTTTTTAATTTAAATGTTAAGTATAAAACGTTTTGCGGCAAATACTGACAGAGGCGTTTCCTTTCTATAAATTTCCTAGAATTCATACTATATTTATTGTTGTATAATTCTACTAAAACGATTTAGGAATTATAAATGGGATGAAAAGTTTATAATATATATGTATATAGGTATACTGGCCATAGTTTTATCAAGATGGTCGCGTCATCAAATGTAAGATGTAAGCTAATATCAAGAAATTATTGTCATAACTGATGTACTATCGAAAGTTAAAAAAAAACTTCGAATAAAAAAAATTAAAACGAAAATAATTCCAAAGAACTAGTTCGACCTAATGTTCCTTTGTATTTGTCGCGAATTATCTTTCTTCAGACTTTTCTTAGACCACAGATAACAAAAAATAATTACGCATGTATAGACATAGAGCCTTGATTTTTATGCAAAAAACTCATAGAAGAATTTTTGTTTGAATTGTTTTTTTCTGAATTTTACAATTTTCTGAGCAATATTCACAACTTATTCCCTGAAAATTTTTTTCAATTCATCATTCACGAGATACATTTGTATTGTACTTACCAGCTAGACGTAACAATCTCCCGATCCATTCGCCTGAGAATGTGTGCGAGATGTGAAATCACCCCAAAACGCTAAAGCTGCGCACTCCCAAAGTGGCACTCAATGACCAGGGAATCAATATTCCGTTTACTGAAGTCTAGGTAATGGTGACCAGCCTCAGTCTGATACCTGTACCCGCTCTCAGTTTACAGAAGCCCTTGGTTTTACGTGATTTTTATTTATAACTGGTTCTTGGCGTTACCCCAGTGCTGATCATTTTTTCACTGGGGGGGGGGGGTTAATTTAAAATAACTTGCCGCTTTGGTCAACGATTTCTATGATTTATAGAGTCTGGCATTACTTTGCAGAAATCCATTTACTATGTGGACTGATAGAATTTTTTTTACTTAGCTACGATCCGCGACAAGTGTATTTTTTATTGGAGGAAGTACATTTCTAGGAAACTTACATCTTATCGAAAAACGGCCGTCAGCAATTTTCCACTTCTTAACAACTGTTACCTTCACCAAACACATACCACCACTCTTCCACAATGTATAGGCGCTTGTTTCGCCTCAATACGAGGCATAATCAGCTATGGTAGACTCTACGGAAGACAACCTCAGTTAAGACAAAAAGTCTAAATTCTCAAATCTGATCTTGAAACATTTGTTCTTGTGTTTTTTGATTATGAGGCCAATGAAGGAAATGTTCCAGTTATAGAACACATAGGGAACGAACACACACATTCATTTTTTTACATAATGTATATGGCAATCAAGAAATTTTATCAAAAAAAAAAGAAAACGTTTAATGTCAAAGGCTTCGATTTTTAAATATATTTTCTAGTATAAATTATTTAAATGTACGCTCGGCTGGCGTTCATTTGTCGACGGCTTCCGCCGCGCGTTGCACTCTCCTCACCCACTTCATTCCGTTCATACGTGGTTCGCGTGCTAACGAGCTACACGACAAATGTCCAAGCCTTCTACCACTAAACTGTTACTCATACATATATAATTTATTACATAACTATTATAAATGTACATTATATACTAGCTTATACATGGTGTTTATTAAATATTATTCGCAACAAGTTCACATGTATATCAAATTAGGCATGCAAAAATTATTTTTATACGATCATATTCGATCTATCTATATAGATCGAAATGCGAAGAGGAGACGGTAACCTAGAAAAGATGGTCATTGTTGGTAAAACCGACATGGTGGACGGTCGAGCCTATATGAAACTGGCAGCTATGAAAGCCTATATGAAACTGGCAGCTATAAAAGCCTATATGAAACTGGAAGCTATGAAAGCCTATATGAAACTGGCAGTTATGAAAGCCTATATGAAATTGGCAGCTATGAAAGCCTATATGAAACTGGCAGCTATGAAATCTTATATGAAACTGGCAGCTATGAAATCCTATATGAAACTGGCAACTATGAAAGCCTATATGAAACTGGCAACTATGAAAGACTATTAAAACTGGCAGTTATGAAAGTCGATGTTTTCTTTTTTATTGTGTTTTGTTCTTTCATGTTATCAATCTAGTTCTCAAAATAAATTATACGCAAAACATAGAAAAGATTAGCTTAAAAATCTGTAAGATGTTACGTATCGGTCTTACGCTTCTTTATTATTCAAATAAGTGAAAGAGAATCAAGGCATGATTTCCACGTAGCTTGAGCGTGGCATAGTCGAATGAGTCGAATAAGAGAGAAGCTACGCGCTCTTTTTCAATTCCTACTGTTATTTCACACTCTCCCTATGTATATTTATTTATATATCTTGTACAAATTTTCAATCATTAATAAAATAATTTTTGTTCATCCACTCAAGTTCAAATACATTTTTTTAAACTTGTCATGAATGACACATGATGTTAATATCGTTTTCTCAAATATTAATTAATTAATTAAATTTAAATAATAAATTTTAGGAATAAATGTATATACATATTTATATTATATTAATTTTAATTATTTAATAAAATATAACTAAAATTAAAATTATTTCTGTTGACCTAAGAAATTAACTTTAATTTTTTATATTACTTTTTTACGTTGACTCAACTACAAAACTTACAAAATATATCTAGTATGTTTCCAGTTGATAAAATCTTGTTTGAAACCGGGAAAATCCGGTCGGCTGGCAGCTCTAACTTATTGCTAGGGGAACCCTCCTTCAGGGCTAAAGAATAATACCGTCTCCCTCTTTTACTTCACTGATAAAAGAAACAGCAATAGAACATTTGAAAGCAAGGAACAGGATTTATTTTCCACGCGACACGTGGCACACATAAAAACCATGTTTCCTTTTGTTCATTTCGTTTCCAATGGTAAGGGTACCCAAAGAATTAAATGGTACAAAAGATTATGCTATAAGTCCTTTTATTCGATTCATTTGATTCATCAAAAATATGAAATATGAATTTCATATTTTGGATGAATCAAATGACGTTATAAGTTAGTACTTTAAGCCAACAATTACTCAAACAATACTCTAAATTAAAATATTTTTTCGAAGTCTAGATTCTTAGGTTTGTAGGTTTTTAGTAATTTGTAATTACGAAAACCCCTACAAAACTAAGTTACTAAGAGTTCTTCGTAGAACAGACATCTATCAATAAAAAAAGAAATTGAAGTATTTGTATAGGGCAAGTTATGAACCATTTTTTAGATTTGTGTAAAAGTTTTACATGCAATCTATTAAACACAAACATACACACACACACGAGAGTGGAAAATGCTACCATCTCTTACCAATTTTCTATGAGATACTTCCTTTCACGAACTTTATTTTGCCAATGGATATCTACACTATCTAAGCGTAAGGATATACAAAATGGGAAGGGGAGAAGGATACTTCCTCCTTCCCTTAAGATAGGGGGAAGGAGAAAATGAGGGAGGGGAATATCTAAATAAAACCATATAATACAACACCCACATATATTTATGAATTCGGTCCACGGGCGACCTCAAACTTGAAACGGATGTAGGTCACACAGGTCAGGTCAGGTCGCACCCTGACACGTTTTGGGCTAGCTCTCGATCGCGTTGCGCCCTAATCTGACCTCTCTGACCTTGAAATCCAGGTTTCAAGGTCAAAGTGAAATTTGTCGACCTTCACCCGCTTCCGGGTTGTATGTATTTAGTTTTATCTTCTATTCTTATTTTCTTCTTCTTACGGTTAACCTTTACGTACAATACTTTATTATTTATTAATATCATAATATAATATCAATTTTTCTTATTAAATACTATGAATGTTTATTTATTTATTGAATCTTAATGTACAGCTATTGTATATATGGTAGACATAATTCTGGAAGGCATTCTTTATAATTGACTTATAAAAAACGCCTTCCTTCCTTCTTTGAGTTAATTGGAAATATTCAGTATAGATACAAGAAACGAATAATTTCTAACATAGTAGACATGAAAATCCATTTTACTTTTAATAAAGTTTTTTAACTTTAGAGAACCAGTGCCATAAAGATTAGTTAGTCATTTATTTTCTGTTAGTAAAATCTGAGTCACTCATATTATTTAATTTTTAAATGAGTGCTATTGCATTTTATTGTTTTTTTTTGGCAGGCAATATATGTATAATAGCAGCTATAGCTCAGTTGGTAAGAATAGGGTATACGATCTCAAGTCGTGAGTTTGTATTCTTGATTGAACTATTGGTGTGAACCATTTCTCAGTACAAGCATTCTTAGCAAGGTTCGAACGGTTTACGAGAATTATAATAGCATTCAAAATACTGCTAGTATTTAAAAAAAAAAAAAAAACAAATGTTATTTATCAAAAGATTACAGTAGAAGACAAATCCAAAATTTTATCAGTTCACCATATTCTTATTTGATTTAAAAAATATGAATTATATTTTTGTGTTCTCTATAGCAAGAGCTTAGTTGGATTGATTAACAAAAATTCTAGTATTATTAAAAATATTGATTGGTTTATTTTTAAAAAAAATATGTTTTAGAGAATAACACTGGCAACAAGATATTGTTCACAAATAACACGCACACATATGTATTTTATAAGATCGTTAACAAAACGCTAAAAGCGTTTCACAACATCGGTACCGGCAGGCATTTCGACGCGAGCCGTTCACAGCCTGTCCAGGCCGCACATAACACAGTCACGATTATATAGCGTTCGCTTGCTCGGTTGCACAATACCTGCTACATGAGTGCGCCTACGACGACGATAACGGGGACCGCTTTCACACCGAACCAGTTTGTTTTGATATATTCATGTATCGTTATAATAGATAATTGATAGAGTCAGGCGTTACTTTGCGGAAATCCATTATAAAGTTGGATAGTCAAACTTACTTTGCTAAGATCCGCTAACACAAATGTTTATGTTCGCGGATCTTACCAAAGAAAGTTTGACCGTCATTCTTTATCATTATAACTCTTAAAACCTAGTACCAACTAATTCCATCTTTCCAGCGAAGAGAGAATCACCGGCGACCATAGGATAACCGACAGGCCTTATCTGTACATAAGAATGTCGTCTCTTTTGGTACTACTATATCGAATTTATTGCGGTGTATAATCCGAGGACTTGTTTAATCTCCTACCAGCCGCACGGATACGCCATCGGTCCAATCCCCATCACATAATCGCCATTTTCTGGCACTAACGGTCCAACAGTAAAACGATCTATGCGATGTTCCTAACCAAGTACGACAGGGTATTCAAGCTACATGCGTATGTGTTCACGAAAGGCCGGCAAGGTATTCGTGATGTCCCCGGCGTTGGTCGCCGAGGTCAATGCATATTATTTGGTTTTTTTTCCGCTTTTATGATATTTGTCATTTGGAACAATAATATCTACTATCATTGCTTTGCGTGTCTGATATCGTGATAGTGGATCGAACTATCCACTATTACGATATCAGATTTATTGGCAACAATATGCTTATCCGTGATAATGGATCTATTCCAGTATTATGTAACACTACTGTTTTCGAAAAGTGACTTGATAGAGAGGGATAGTAATTTAAATTATTATTATTAATTCTTAAACAATGCAACTATTGTATGCAGCAGTGTTTGTAATATAAGTTCGTCCTCCGCCACTTGTATATTTAAATCCCTGGTCCAGTTGACCGGCGTATAAACATCGAGTTCTATTTAAATCTCAGTGACACACATTTCGCCCGACATACAGGCGTACTCATCCTAAACGAATATGTCATGCCTCCACATTTAATAAACTACAATAATTGTAATGAAATTAATGAAGTGAAATGAAATATTGTAAACTAATTTTCAGATATATAATTTACTACCACAGCAGATGAATGTTCTACAAGTTGTTCAGCATCTAATGCGTAGTCACTTGCGGCCTTAAGTTTTCTAATAATCTTCAATAGGCACAAATCTAAATCTCTTTAAAATTTTTATTGTTTTAGCATTATTGACTTGCATTATTAAATTATTTATGGGTATAAATAGCTTAATAAAGGTGGTAAATAGTTATTTATTACGTTCACTTTGTTAAGGGATCTTGAATATCTCTTACGGGTGTTTCATTCTTCTGTGTGAGAAACCACAATGAACAAATTGTTTAAATTTAATTGATACTTAATAATTTTTTCATATAATATTTATTTATTGTATTTATCGAAATCATCTAAAAATATGGAAATTAATTATTTGTAACTCACAGCAAATATATTTATGTTTTTTGGGTGAAATATACATTGGTTTCTGTTGAAAACTGTTTTTAATAATAACTATATATATAATTATATATATATATATGTGTATTATTAAAATTAATAGTTTTCTATGGGACTGATTCGGTCTCATACCCATGACAGTAAAGGTAGTAGAGTTCACGTAGATCTCAAATCCACTATCTGAACTTACTTTCAAAATAGCAACTTATTAAATATATTAATATTGAGTGCAATAATATTATGTCTAATTAAAAACAAAACATTATTATAATATATGCACACTCTAGTACGAGACAGTGTCAGCTTTAGTTTATAGGTAGCAAGCGTTGTTTGGGGTTACCTAAGACAAAATTCATAAGAGCTGGAAGGGTCCTTTTCATAATAAATAGATGTCGACCTTCAACTTCAGTGGGGTTAGTTGAAAGGGCGATATTGTACGGTTATCCGCTGAGATTAAACACTGTTTTTTTTCAGAACATGTAAACCATTGTGTGACAGTTTTATTAAATGGGAATAAAAATAACTTAACCAAAATAATTATGTATGACGATAAAAATATAAATCTTTTCCTTGAAACAAATACGTAACAAAAAAGTCTCAATTAAATTACGCTATACGTAAACTTCAACATAATTACTATTTTAACATTTTATTTATATTTTAATATAATTAAGTTTTACAGTGTTTAATGATAATAAAATGAACAAAAATAAATTAACTAAATTCCGTTTATTTTATATCAAGAAAAATATTTTTATCCCTTTTTAAACACATTGCGTATACGGAGAGAGTGTAGAAAATAATTGAAAAAAAAATGAATCGGGGTTGAGTTTTGACTACTGGACGGCCACTAATGCGGCCTAATAAAATAAAATTTTAAAAAAAGTATTTACAACGCCATCTAGTGTCGAGCGGATGTAAGTAATATTTAAAAAACCTCAAGTAAGATCTAATATACACTTTTAATGTAATAACAAAAGTAATAGAAAGATAATAATTAATTGCATTTTTACTAATACATTGAATAATACATTTATCGTTCACTAACAATGGTTACTTCTGCATAGCACTAAGAGATGTCGCTTCATATATATGTTGTTCTGTAGGCCAGCGACCGGCGTTTTATTATGTAATTTTCATCATCCAGTTCAATACGTTGCATAGCTGCGCTAATCGTACATTGACCGATTCGCTGCGTTCTTTTTATAAAGCGATACGTGTAATACTTTAATTTAATATTTGTAATTTATTTCTATAACAAACAACATAGAATGTTATGAGATAAATGTTATCTTATGAGCTAACATTATATATTAAATATAATTTAAAACTTAATGAACATAATGATGAATGAATGAATGAAAGAATGAACTTTACAGAACGTATATAAAAGTAAACTTATATCATGTAACATAGACTATAGATAGTATCCCTTTGAGAGGTTTTGCCTTAATCTCGACTATGTTCAGTTGGATTCAGTTCAGAAGATTGTTTTTGTTTTTATTACTTAAGAAGACTATTATCTACGGATATCTATCTACGAATATTTTGCTACGCCTCACACGACATGTCTAGAACAAATTTGGTCCCTAATTCAATAATGGGAACCAAACAACAGATTTATAAGCTAAAATACAATGTCCCATTCAATTAGTTTTTTTTTAAATTATACATATAAATGTATAATTATGGTCGTGTTTATCATTCTGCAATCTGCGATAACGAAAAAAAAATATATAGACAGGTTGACCTGAAATGTAAAGGTGTTTGAACGATAACAAATTTTTATCGAAGCAATTTTCAAATTACGAGTTGTTATTTTTCAACAGAGATTTTAAATTTTGATTTTTCATTATCAGCAGTTCGTAAGCGGTGCAAATGCAAAACTGTGAAGCACACAACATTACGTTTTAAACAATGGTTATCACATGTGTTGATTATCTGAAGTAGTCTTCTATTCAATTCCAGCCTATGGAATATGTATAGGCTTGAGTTCAGTATTTTTTAGTATGGAGTTCGTAGGTCAAAGCTTTGAAAGCCTTAAGGTGTCTCTTTTGAAAAACATCGCATTAAGGTGTCTCAAGTTTTGAAACCATCGCATTAAGGTGTCTTGAGTTTATAAAGCATTTCAATTAAATTTTGTCAGTGTATATGATTTATTCCAGCTTGAAACATATGACACTTTTGGATCGAATAGATAGTGCTGCTGTCAAAATCTAAAAAAAATATTTTCCATTTATTTTTATAATCGTAGCCCAAAACTACATATCATCCTTAAATTTAAATCCCCTACACTTCAGTAGGGTCGAGAAGAACAACGTCGGTCCGGACTAACTAGTAAAATATATTTATCCCGAACCGGGTATTGAAGTCACGACCATCCACTCCGTAAGCGGTGAGCTCGCCACTGAGTACAACAATTAGGTCGTAAGTACATTGTGCAAAGATATAAATAAAAATATAGTTCGTGCAAAGCTTGCAATTATTTTATATGACACGTCGTTGAGTTAGTTACTAAGCAATGTAAGTAAATCTATTTTGCAAGCAATTAATCAGCGTTATTTCTAACAATTTGCTTTTTCTACAATTAAAAGATAAAAACACGGCGGTGTGTTACGCAAATGTTGTTTATTGTAAAATTATTTTGTACAATTCGCAACACTTGTATTTGTTGCGAAAGCGATTGGAATTTTTTTGTGATTTTTCTTGTGAACCGCCTATTTGATTACCAACGCAATATTACCTTGATTTGTCTTGTCTTGATTAGAAATGCACAGGTCTTTTTATGTAAGTTTTTTAAATGCATAGAAGTGCTGCGTCTCGTGAAACACAAGGACAGTTATGTTGAATTGGTTGCCAACTTTCGCTAGAGGCACTCTCAGAAAAAGAAGATAAGTTTTTCATAAAAAAGAAAAACAAACTATCAAAAATTAGCGATTTGTAATTAAAAGTAGCAGGTTCGAGTGTCACATCGGGATAATTTAGATATAGTTGAGAATGGAATGTGGAATTTGAGCAGACGGGATGGATAAAAGACTACTGATAAAAGAAATTTATGTTATGGATGTGGATAGAAGGATCGGTGAAGAAATACCAACGAGAATATATACAATACTAAGAGAACATAATTCAAATTCACATACACTATGCTAGAAATGCTAGAAGAATAAAAAGTCTAATCGTTTTTAACTAAATAGAACCGGTCCGTATATGTGTTTGGTGCGAATATCGCATTTCAATCGATTTTAAACGGACTTTCCAACGAGTTAAAACCTTGAAATTTTTAAACGTAGCTCATGACTAAAAAGCAAAATTGTTTAAGTATATATTTTAAGTTTTAAGTATTCTTTTTAAAATGGACCGTAAATTATAAAATAACGAAAAGTGTGCGGCGCATGGATGAATCAGGCTTACGCCTCACATTTTTTCTATTATTCGTATAATACTTATATTTAGTCATAGAAACGACCTGGTTGATCTTCTAATGATGATGATATGTTGGCATCGGTAGTCCGTCTGTTTCACAAGTTTAAAGTCGCTAAGAGAGCTATGACTATGCTATAATTTTTGTGGATATGATTCTGAATGAAGAAACCCATCGGAAATTAACGTCACCGACATAACCCTTCGAGTTAGCAAATTGTGGTAGCAATGGATTGCTTAAGTTTGCCGGAGAGTCGACAACCGTTGGTGTAGAAGAATGCTGGAGTGGAGACGATTTGACACAAGTATTGGGCTGCTGACAGAAATTGGATGCGTGAACCCAGAGATTAGTTTACGGTATATAGTGGTTAAAAACGTATGCAAAATACATATTTAAACGGAATTGTTTTATTTATTAAGGAATTATTTTTAAAGGCCATTACCTCTTGTTAAAAAAAACATTGTTACAATTGTTTCCTTTATGACTCGCAATTGTTTCTTAAAGGAAAATAAACAAAGCGTCAGGTATTTAAAAGCACTCATTTTCTCCAAACAATATAGGTACATTGTACATTATGAAAAACGCACCAATCACCAATGCGTCATAAGAGTGGTATAATGCGAGATAAGCCGGCGTCGTGGGGTCGTTCAACTCAGTTTGGCAAGGTTTGAACTTTAGTACGCCTATTCGCTAATAGATAGAGCTTAAATACCATTATTTTTTCACTTTTAAAATGTTACGTTGAATTGAAACTAAAATATAATCAAATTAGATTTACCATTAGCAGGATATTTTCCTTAGGTTTAAATAAGATTCGTTCCTTAGGTTCCTTCCCTTCGTAGAGACCAAAAATCAATCTTCGAATCCGATTTGACAACAAAACGTATTGATTATGGCAACACTTCGTCTATAAGGTAAATTAATGTCGAACGTTGGACTGTTAATGTAATATGCATTAAAAGATTTCATTACCCTCTGGGTGAACAGGTAAATAATGACAATAATAATAATTTATTAAGATTATTAGAGAATTAAATGTTACATACATTTAATTTTTTAATATGTACATAAACACACACACACACACATATAAAGATACAGAAATTAAAACCCGCAACAAAATAACACATGGCAATCTATCTTGAAGTTGGAAAAAAGACTATAAATGTTTTACTCCTGCTTGTTAATACTAGAATTCTTGTTAACCATTCCATATAAGCTAATACTGCTTGTGCTAAGAAAATATGGTATCAATAATCCAATGAAATCGAACTCACACCTTTAGATCGTAAGCGCAACCCTTACCAAGTGAGCTATTACTCTTTTCAATAATAATGGTTAGTTATGAAATTAATATTTAAATTGTGACAAATACGTCAATTTTGTTTTATTTATTTCGCACATGAAACAAATCATATAAAATATAGGTTTAGAATAAATGCAGATCATTTTTTATCAGCTATTAGAGAAATAGGACGAGGAATAATAAGTACAAAAGTACTTTAGTATCGCTTTATTTTAAGACAATCTTATTTAGGAATACAAAATAATGTTTTGGTGGTAGGAAGAAATTGCCTAAATGTATGCACCTTAATGTAAAATATATCTTCTGTATTTCTTTTTGAATTAAATTAAAATTAGAAATACGTAATAATTTTATTTTATTTTTTTTATATTTTCACGCCCATACCCCGCAGGGGTTGGCAGAGACCACAGAGCTCCATCCGCTGCCATTCATCGCAGCGAAACGGCTCGTCTTGCAATTGGGTGGAGACAACTTCGAGAAAGAAGCCGATAGAAGGATTCAGTTAGGCTGGGCAGCATTTAGGAAACTCCGTCCGGTCTTCTCGCCGCCCATACCTCAGAGCCTGAAGACGAAAGTCTTCGACCAGTGTGTCCTACCCGTACTCTCCTACGGCGCCGAAACGTGGACGCTGACAGTCCGTCTGCTTCATAAGCTCAGAGTCGCTCAGAGAGCTATGGAGAGAGCTATGCTCGGAGTTTCTCTGGTAGATATGTTTCGGAATGAACAAATCCGCCAGAGAACTAAAGTCACCGACATAGCCTTTCGAATTAGCAAACTTAAGTGGCAATGGGCTGGTCACGTCTGTCGGAGATCCGACGATCGTTGGAGCAGACGAGTGCTGGAGTGGAGACCGCGTCTCGGTAAACGTAGTGTGGGACGCCCCCCGGCTAGATGGTGCGACGATCTGCGCAGGGCGGCTGGCAGAAACTGGATGCGTGTAGCCGAAGATCGGGCTAGCTGGCGCTCCATGGGGGAGGCCTATGTCCAGCAGTGGACTGCCGCAGGCTGCTGATGATGAAACGGCTCGTCATTGGTCGCTTTTCGCCCTCGTGAGAATCAGGACGTGACGGGTGGCGAACCACGTCGCCGTCATTTTTTCGACAAATTAGGTATATTAAATTCGTCTTAGTGAATCCCACGAGCCGCAAGGGAGGATGGAGGTCAGCCCCAGCAGAGCCCTGCATGCTGAGGTAAGGCACCATAGTCCCCGAGGGAGCCCGACCCCGGGACGATCGGCACGCTTTCGACTAGGCTCGCCCCTAGCCACGCATCCATTGGCACGGCAGACCAATTGGATTGGCGGAGAGGAAGGGAAAGGATAGAGAAGAAAGGAAGGGGCAGGAAAGGAAATGCGGATTGGAGGGGTTACCAGACGCGGAATAAACATTTATAAATCCATATAAATATTTATTCCGATGCGGGAATCGAACCCGCGACCATTGACTCCGCGGGCGGAGGGCCCCGCCACTGAGCCAATACGTAATAAAATTGGACAATATTAGAAATATTAACTCAAATCTGTTAGTTCAGGAGCTAACCGAAGTGATTCAATTTAATTCTATAATTAAAATTCGGTTATAACTATACGACACTTAAAAGTTTAACTCTACATACTTCACGTACTATTCGAAACATATAAACATCAAACGGTATTATAAAGTGGCATAACTAATGGAACATAAATCTAAAATTAATTCCAGCTTCGTTCAATGTAATGATAGCTATTATGTTCAAATAGGAAAGTAAACACGGATTCAATTACATCCATTGTGATATACAATACAGTAACACTACCAAAAATAGACAATAACATATTTATTAATCACCTTACAATGTAGTTCGTTCAACCTGTCAATAGTGTTTGACCTGTGGTTCTGCTATTCGACGACAGATGGCGCTAATCAAAACAACTCCAAGTAGGGTTCCTGTCTAGGTGTCAAGTGAGTGCGTTGATCCTTGCCAGCGGTTGTTGGTCCCAAGAGCATCGTATTGATCAAGTGTTTTGATATGAAAAAAGAATACCAGTCGTAAAGAAAGTGTCATTTTTAATACTTTCCGTTCGCGGTATATTTAGGGTATGTTCAATTCAATTTATTTTATGGCATTTGAACTCAAACGTTGGTCACTCAAGTGTCGTTTTACTAATATTTTGATAACCGGAAATTTTTTTAAGAATCGTTACTTACCAATGATTAAGGGATATTTATTGGGGAATAAAAAGGATTATAAATTATAGCCGTGAAATCAAATTTTCTCTACGCGTAACGGATGAGAACATAGTTTTAAAATAGGAAGTACCATTTAATTATTAATACATAAAATACAGTAGATCTGTATAATTATAGTCATTTATATCAATATTCGTGTAAAATATCATAATAAAGCCTCAATATAAGGACATTCCGGAACTAAGAAAAGCCACTGAAATGACTACCTGAGTTAGCAAACTGAAATGGCAATGGGCTAGTCACTTTTGTTGGAGAACCGACAACTGTAGAAGTAGATGTAGCTGGGATGGAGTCCGTATCATGCCAAACGAAGTGTAGGACGTCTGATGGAGAAACGATCTGCGCGGGATGAATGAAACTGGATGCAGTTTGCCAAAGATCAGATTAGGTTGCGTACTATGGCGGAAGCCTATGTCCAGCAATAGATTGCTGGAAAAAGACCTCCGCTTGTACATAAGTATATATGAGACTGACATCCATCGGCTAGTGGGATCCACTAAGAATATAATTAATTTGTTGAAAAATGACGGCAATGTAGTTCGCCATTCGTCACGTTCTGATTCTCACGAGGGCGAGAAGCGACCAATGGAGAGCGCTTTCGCTGCGATGAATGGTAGCGGATGGAGCTCTGTGGTGTCTGCCAACCCCTGCGGGGATAGGCGTGAATATATAAAAAAAATATATGACATAAGACAGCCTAAGGAAAAAAACTTATCCTGGTAAAGATACTGGATACGATGGGAACGATAATAAAGACGCGATGTTCAATAGTGGCCTTATCGGCCTTATACGGGTCTTTCTGTTTTTGGAAGAACGGAAAACACCACGCTTGTCCACCACGAATTGGCGGGATATCTAGACTCGGAATAAACAATCCTACACCTAAACCAGCCATCATTGACAGTAGCTTCGCCATTGAGGCAATTAAATCAGTGATCATGAGGAACTATGTGAGCGTTTCTCAATCTTTTTTACGCAACGACGTAGTAACGTACTCTTTGTAAATCCGCGACACCTTTACATACTTACATGCACTATAACAGGTGTTGGCAGAATGCTAAGCGCTGTACTTAACCAACTACAGCATTAAAGTTGAACCAGGGCCATAGGCACATTAATGTTAATTTTGAGTTATTCCGAAATTTGTGTATTATTTTACTCTAATTTTTAGCTTAATTATATTTTAATTGTTACTTTTGATGTTTTTTATATTACGCTTTGAATAAAATAGATATCTATCCATTTATCTATTAAATTTTTAATAATTGAAGTAAAGGTAAGTTATAGGAACATTTATTATATTGTAGATTATTAATGGAGTCAAGCGTTACTTTGCAGAAATCCATCACTATGTGGACAGTCAAAAGTTTTACTTAGTTAAAACTATCGAGTTTTACTTAGCTAAGATCTGCGACAATGCTTGTCGCGGATCTTAGCTAAGTAAAACTTTTGACTGTCCACATATTATATTGTACACTATTTATTGCGTAAATAGTTAAAAATATTTTTATTGCGTAAGATATAAAGTGCAGAATAGATCCACATCCACGTACATCTCGCGACACTTTACAAAGGCTTGCGACATAATATGTCGCGACACGATGGTTGGGAACCGTTGAACTATACTATAATTTTAAATACGTTTAAATTTTACCTGAGTTCAGATAATTGCACAATTAATACGAAATATGGTAAAAACCCATAAACTGTGTGATAATTAGTAATTTTCCTCCAATACGCTAATGAGCGTTCTCCGAAGAGGTGTGTTGTGTTTAGTGCTAAATTGTTTCGCAATATGTATGTATTGGGTCAGTGCCCTTTGTGTGTGACTAAAGACTGACTAAATAATGACACACACACACATTGTGCCGTTTCCCGCGGACACGAGTGGCAATAGGTCAGTGACCTTGACCCGTATTTCAAAGGTCAACGAGATCAGATTTGAGATTTTAACGAACGTAAATTAATTCACTTCATATATTAAATACTCTTAACGCTTTATTAAATAATGCTGGCCGTTAGAAACTCTGCTGATATTTAAAAAAAAAGTAAGAGACGACTTTCGTCATCACTACGACTGTAACAGTCCACTGAGAAAAGTGGCGATCCAGTATGGTGAACTTTTCCAGAAACTTCTTTCCACGCACCACCACTCTATGGAATTAGCTACCTACGTCGGTATTTCCAAACAGATACGATATTAGAACCTGCAAAAAAGGCGAACACAATTTTACCTCACCATGCAGGGCTTTGCTGGGGCTGACCTCCATCCTCCCTTGCGACTCGTGGGATTCATTAAGACGAATTTAATATACTTAATTTGTTGAAAAATAACGGCGACGTCGTTCACCACCCGTCACATTCTGATTCTCACAAGGGCGAGAAGCGACCAATGGAGAGCCGTTTCGCTGCGATGCGGTAGCTTAATGCTAAATGGTAGCGGATAGAGCTCTATGGTCTCTGCCAACCCCTGCGGGCGTGAATATATATGTAAAAAAAAATTTAAAGGCCGGAAATGCATTTGCAATGCCTGGAGTATTGCGGATATGTAACAGTGGTGTTGATTGCTTTCCATCAGGCGACACGATTGCTCGTTTGCGATCCTATCCCATGTAAAGACCCCATGAGAGAGATCCCCGAGACCCACTCATTCGTTGAATAGGAATGTATTTTTTTTTAAAGCGTAAGCTCTGTTTGAAAAAAAATAAAAACGTTTTCACATTTCTGTCCGCTTATTTGCGCTAATCTTGCAAATATGTATTTGAATATTTTTTTTTGAAAAGTGCCCTAAAAGGTTAAGGATTTTGTAGGGTATCAATGGAGCTGATATTCGATGCTAGATGAAAAACGGAAAATATTAAAGGAATAATTTTTTAATAACTATGTTATTGTTATATTTGTCTATTTGTTTGAATTTACTCAGTCGATAATTATTAGTGGTTTATCGAATATAAATATTTAATTTGTTGGGTGGTACGATTAGTGTTTATTTTTGATAAAATTATGCAAATACAGGGCCGACGGATCCAATTTAATAGACAGGTTACACAATGTTACACTTCGGAATACCTTATTTATAATAATAGTTAATAATTAATAATGACAATCAATCGGCTCGGTAGCGAGGCTTCCGTCTGAAGAAAATGGACTATCAGTTTCAAACAGGGCATACAGATCGAGACATTAAAATATTTAAAAAGAATAATATTGACTATTAAAAATGCATGTCAAGGAGCATCCATAAATTACGTCACACATTAAGGGGTGGTTCAATAAAGTGTGACAAGAGAATGAGTCTTTAAACTTTATGGCACTGAATTCTCTTTCACGTTTATCTGCAAGACTAAAAATTTGATCTGTACACATTGACATATAATAAAAAAGTGCATATCTGCGAAGTTTCTTTCGCCGTTTCTTCTCCGTTCAGAGGAACCTCATTACTATATGATGGTAAAGCTTTATTGATAACAGTTTGATGGTCTATAAATCAAATGTACATTTCATTTATAGAATTTTTTAATTTGCATTAATTAAAAGCTTTAAACATCAATTCTACTTGATAAGTAGAATTGATGTTTAAAGATGGGTGGAGGCCTCCAAAATCATAAAATTCACGTGAATTAATTTATAATCGACGACCAATTGGCTCAGTGGCGGGGCCCTCCGCCCGCGGAGTTCGATTTGGTTCGGTTCGATCTCCGCCTCGAAATAAATATATGTGTGGATTACAAATATTTATTTCGAGTCTGGTAACCCCGTCAATCCGCATTGGACAAGTGTGGTGGCTTAACATCTGTTCCTCCAGAAATGGAGAGGCCCGTGCTCAGCAGTGTTAAAAAAATATTTGGATGATCCTTTATATTTTTTTTATATTTATATATTCACGCCTATCCCCCGCAGGGGTTGGCAGAGACCACAGAGCTCCATCCGCTGCCATTCATCGCAGCGAAACGGCTCGTCATTGGTCGCTTTTCGTCCTCGTGAGAATCAGGACGTGACGGGTGGCGAACCACGTCGCCGTCATTTTCGACAAATTAGGTATATTAAATTCGTCTTAGTGAATCCCACGAGCCGCAAGGGAGGATGGAGGTCAGCCCCAGCAGAGCCCTGCATGCTGAGGTAAGGCACCATAGTACCCGGGGGAGCCCGATCCCGAGATGATCGGCACGCTTGCGACTAGGCTCGCCCCTAGCCATGCATCCATTGGCACGGCAGACCGTGGATTGGCGGAAAGGAAAGGAAGGACAGAGAAGAAAGGAAGGGGCAGGAAAGGAAATAAGGATTGGGGGGGGTTACCAGACTCGGAATAAACATTTATAAATCCATATAAATATTTATTCCGATGCGGGAATCGAACCCGCGACCATTGACTCCGTGGGCGGAGGGCCCCGCCACTGAGCCAATCGGTGATCCTTTATAACAGATTATAAAACGGAATCGAAAAAGCTCATATTCTATATTATAAATGGATAACCCTGTCAAGCTCTAAGCTGGTTAATAGTGACTTGCCTATAAACCATGTTGACGATATAAAATCAAATGAGGTCGGTTCCTCTTCTGGCCCCTATGTCCTCGCCACCCGGTGCCCTTTTTAAAGTTATAAGAATGGACTCGCACACAAAAGATGCTTTTTATGGGCGATCTAAACCGCTTTTGTTATGGAGAACAAGAAAGTGTAGGTTCTATTTATTTTTGAAATCAAGTAGGAATATCGTGAGCATATAAAATTTTGGATTCTGTGAACCTATAAAATGTGGTCATTATAAAGCATTATTTGTTGTATTATCAAGGAGTATTAATATTTTTTTTTAAAAAAAAAAACAAAAGACTAATAATGTAAATATTAATATTACTTACTATAATCCTACTTAAACAATTCAATCAAACTTTTTATGGGTTAGAAAGGCAAACGAGCAAGCGTGTCACCTCATGGAAAGGAATTAACGCCGCCCATAGATATCCGCAGTGCCTTAGCTAATTAATAATAATGCTTATTAACAGCTAATTCATAATAATTACCGACCCTTCCATTCACATACGCAACGTAAATTTCTTTTGGCAGTCGTCTTTCAGATTATTAATGGAGTCAGGCGTTACTTTGCGGAAATCCATCACTATATGGACAGTCAAAAGTTTTACTTAGCTAAGATCCGCGAGAAGCAAAACAATAACAGAAAATTAATAATGTGTGTTTTTCCGTTGGGTTTAGTGGATTTATTTGGAACTTAAACCAAAAACTTACCGAAAATCGGCCATCAACTCTCCACCCACCAACCACTATACACAACGCCAAACACACACTATCACTTTTCCAGTGTACAAGATGGAAAAGTGATAGTGTGTGTAGTCGTCTTTCATCTATCCTGTCTATGTGACCAAACCATCTACGCATGCCTTTGATTATTTGAATCTCGCAACGATGTTAATTCCATATCTGTCAGTCCCATCGTTCTGCCTCAAGAGTATGGTGGGTTTACGTCAACCTCCAGAATTGGAGACTGACATATATCCACGAGGTCAGGATTGGGACTTATATGAGCTGTGAAAAACATCATAACTTAATGAGCATTAAAATAAACAAAGTGGCTACGTCAATAGGAGACATGTCTATTTCCTTATCGTTAGGAACACAGAGGTCATTCAACCGGGATATGAAATTGACGAATTCGATTCAATATATTATGTATGTATGTATCGTATATTTCTATAAAGGTTAAAGGTAATTTCAAACATATGTTTAATTGTACATGTAATTTTAACATAGTATTAACTAGCGACTAACGGACAGCCGTTTCGCTACGATGAACATGAGAGGAAGAATAGATGAATTCCATTCTTCCTCTCATGTTCATCGTAGCGAAATCTGCCTTCCTATCCCATAAAAAAAATATCTTAAGCGAAACTCTAAGCTGATAAGCTGACTGCGTCTTTTTACCAAACTTTTTTTTCGTAGCCCCATATATGTCCCACTGCTGAGCATGAATCTTCCTATATCTGGGGGAACGGATGTAAACTCACCACGCTTGTCCGATGCGGATAGGCGGGGTAACTAAATTCGGATTAAATATCCGTAGGCCATACATATATTTATACCAATGCTAGGATCGAACCCGCAACCATTTATTCAGTAATTGGTATCATAGGCGTTAATGTTCGTTATTAAAATAATATATTTTTATTATTAAATGTTTTATTAAATACAACACTCATACAAAGCTTCTATTACATGCCTTCTTATCACGGATACCAAGCAAAAGTAAATAATATGGATGGACACTTCACGCCATCATTAACGACATAAAAGTCCACTGCTGGACATTGGAATCCCTGGGCCTCCGGAACTCAACCGCATACCGGACGAAGCGCGGTAGCTAGACTACCACTCACACGCCGGTTTTCAGCTGGAATGTGGTGGTTCCCCAGGCGAACCAGCCCATTCATGATACAGACAAATAATATGCCTTTCTTGACAAAGTATTCGTCTGCAGCGTGGCTCTACCACGACAAAAAGCCTTGGACAAGAGTAATGACTTAATGTCGATTCCTTCAGAAATGGAAAGGCCTTATCAGGGGCTGTAAATATAAAAATATTCTGTATGAATATAAAGGCTGATTCGGGAATTGTACACGCGATCGTTCGCTCGGAATGAAAACACTTCGCAACCGCTTTATTTTGAAATATTACTGTTTTCCCTGGTCAAGGGATGTATGAGTATTTATGGTTGTAAACAAGAATCTATTTGTAACACATTCCGGATGCCATAGAGCATTGGCAGTGGATAAATGTATCGACCGAATTAAAAGTTAACAGACGCATAACCTATCCTACAGTCATCGAAAAAAAATCAATTGATTAATAATAGACAATGAAAATACCACGCAAGTTTATCGAAAGCCTTTCGTCTGCGAATCATCACGTGTCGATATATCTCGCTCTGTCTCACAATACGCGCGGCCGTATCAGCCTCTCTGTTTATCACTATAAATACACAGTACGAGCGGCCGGCGACCCGGGCGTTGACCTGCCAAAATTCTCGGGGGTCAACGAACGACCGCGCCGGAGTTGAATGACACGCACCCAGCGAGTTGCTTGAACAGAATCGATCTTTTTCGCTATTTTTTCGCGCACACACCGTTTTTCGCGCTCAAAACAGTTTTTTCGCGCTAAACACCGTTTTTGGGATTATGTTCAGTTTAAGTCTTGTAGAGATTTCGCTATAAATGTTCTTTTTTTAATTTTCTTTTTTTAAATAAAAATTTATTTAAAATATAAACTTGTTTGTATATATTCGTTTTTTTAAATAGTAATATAACATATATTTAATGATTTTAAATAATATTTAGTTACATTTATTATATACTTACATAGACATTCTAGTCTATTTTTTTATGAGAGAGGAAGGCAAACGAGCAGGCATGTCACCTGATGGAAAGCAATCAACGCTGCCCATATACATCCGCAGCGCCATAGGCCGTGCAGAAGCATTGCCGGTTTTTAAGGAAAGTCTATACAACAATTTAAAATAAGAAATCTAATATATTTGTGCTTGTTTTTAATTAAGTATCCAAAACTGATTTTCTGAAAGCTTAATTAATTCACAATACCTTTATTAAGTTGTAAAAATAAGTTTTAAAATATTTATAATATATATAAAAAAACGTGAAGTAATTCATTAACCGGAAGACTAGACAATTAGTATGTCAATAGTTTTTACTTGCAGCAGTAGGTCGCTTTGTAAGTTTTATGATCTAAGGTCGTAGGTTTGATAGCAGTATTGATGCAGCATAAACACTATTGATGTAAAATATATTTTAATAATACAAGCACAAGCTTAACTGCAATGGTTAATATAACAATACTTAAATATCAAACTATTAATAGTCTTGTTTGTTAAAAAATTGAAAATAAAAATAATTTGATTTATTTGTAATTTTTTTAGAAAATAAATATGTTTAAATACAACTGTATTATTTTCTATTACTTGTTCAATTAATATTTTTATATTATATATTCAATGTTTATTTTTTTATATTTATAATGAACGAAATATATAGTATATTAAACATTGAATGAACAAGAGTCGTAGTAGGAAGTTTAAAATCAATAAGTGGCAACATGAGTTTGGACGAATTTTTTCGGAGGTCATTACTCCACGCTGAGTGGAATGAACGCTGACTGTACAGCAATGTTTGGGTGGTAGCTGGCTGGCAATCGATTGTGTGATACTGGGTTCAATCCTTGCTTATGTAAATCTGTGTTGTGACGAGGGCTTACGCGACGGAACTGTTGATTAATAGAACGGTTGCCTAGATGATCTTATCTTATGGAAAGACCTTGTTCAGGCATCTTTCTCATATTTTTTATTTTTATCTTTCGTTTGGGAGACAAGAATGGTTATGATATTAAATTTAAAGTTTAAGAATTTTAAAGTCCTTACAGGGATGAGATTACTATTAATATTTTGTGTTATATATTTTTTATAGTAATATAAGTAGTCTTGTCTATTTTATTACTAGCTACAACACCTCCCAAGCAATTTTTTCAGTTTCGCCCGCAAGTTGACTGAAAGAGAATGCCTGAATGAAATAAATAAATATTACCAGAATTCTTATTAACCATTGCAACTAAGCTTATAGAGTTATGCTAGGAAAATATAGTTGACATGAATAGTCCAAAGGTCTTAAGAGTCGAATCCTCGACCTTGAGCGCCTTCTAAATTACGTGAATATTTGTTTCTAGTTTTATAAGACCATGCTGAGATCCATATTCACATATGGCTCGGGATGTTGGGTGCTGACTAAAGAATACGAAATATCTCGGTTCATCTAAGAGAGAAATTTTATTAAGGCGTATCTTTATGTCCTGTCCTGTTTTGGCAAATGGGCGATGGTGTATACATTACAACAACGATATTTATGAGCTGTACGATGAGCTGAACGTTATTAAAACCATCATGGCTAGATTGAGTTTAAAACGACGTTAAAGCAATCGGTGTGAAGACTTGGAGAAAGAAAGCCAATCTAAGACCCGAATGGAATAATTTACTGGGCCAAGCTGAGGCCTAGCTGTGGCTGTAATGCCTTTATGATGATGGTGATGATGTGAATGTTTATTATCAAATATTAAATATTGGATTTGTTGTTCTAATATAATATGTTGTAATTAAAACAATTATCATGTCTGTTAACATTGCAACAATACTTTTGAAGTGTCAACATGTATATACACGTAGAAAGTTCGAATACGGGAACCCACGAAGAATAAGATATTTCAATACTTATATGAACACTAGTAGGCCGGGGCCAATGCTGTCTTGTCACAAAACGTCTTCGATGTAAACCGTATTTTATAGCAAAAAATATATGTTTCGGCAACAACGCCACCTATCGGGTCCAAAAGTATCCTATCTTTCAATGTGTAATCAACACACACAGAAAATTTCATTAAAATCAATTGGGCGGTTACGGAGATAAGCGTGAATGACACGTGATTTATACAATATATGTTAAGATAATACAATATTATTTTATAACAGATATTCTTGACATTATACTATATGGAGAAGGTATAAATGATTAATTACTATTGTAATGTTTTATTTTATATTGTATATATTAAAATAAAATAAATTCTGTGAAGTAGCTTAAAAAATTATTAAAAAAAGATATCTTTATTTATTATTTAATTATTCCATATAAAAATTATTGAGTAATATTTTTTTTGCATACATTTGTAATGCATGTCAACGAACCGCGAGAGTTGAATGTGCCAAAATAAGAGGGACCAGCGTAAGTTGATCTCGGGTTATTGCACGGTTGCCGTTATATTATCAATGGCGAGTACTTTGTTGTCATAGGTCTTAGGGAAACTTGGACAGCTGTTCTAATAAGCGTTACATTCAGTTCGTTCTCCTGAAATGGTGACATTTATCGATTTATCGACGATAACGGTTAAATTCAATTTCTTTTATAAAAATAGGCGAATAGCTTTTATTAAAATAGGCGAATAGTTTTTATTAAAATAGGCGAATAGGTTTAAGTAAAATAGGCGACTAGGTTTTATTAAACTAAGCGAATAGTTTTTATTAAAATAGGCGAATAGCTTTTATTAAAATAGGCGAAAAGCTTTTATTAAAATAGGCGAATAGCTTTTATTAAAACATAAAGGTTTGGCCTATTCTATTCGCCTGCAAATCAACGACGCCTATATATAGACATTGCACAAGCGTAGACAACCTTTCATCTATATGTAAACTTATTTCTTGAAAGTTCCAATTTCATATTGGTTCGGAAATACCGCTGAAGATTGTACAGAGTGGTGGTGCGTGGAAAAAAGTTGAGGAAATACGCAGTGTACTGGAATGCCACTCCTATAATTTGCTATATAATTAGTGGTGGGAATGAAGTTTTATTAACTTAATAATATTTGTTTCTTTTCTTTAGTTTTTAAATGATTGTAATTCTGTTTGTGTTATTTAATAAATTTAAAAAATGTTTAAGAAAATTTTTAATTTTTTTATAACGTAATTTGTAGTCGTAATACAGAGCAGCAAGTAAGAAAGTAAACTAGAAACGCATTCGTATAAACCTAATATGGAGTGAAATGTCATTCAGCACGAGATATTCGTATTTTATTTTTAGTGTTTACGCTAATTCGTTACAGCTGTCGAAAATAAATGACCTTGGTTTCGGGTTCGACTCTCGGACGTTGACGTAAGCAACAATGGGAGAAAAATACCAGTAGATCTCCAGTCCGCTTCCGTAGAGTGGAGATTACGACAACAACCTTTAGTTGTTAGGGAGTCCAATGTCCAACAGTGGACCTTTAAGGCTGTATTGATGAAGTAAAATTATAAATATTGTAGTTTCCACCAAAACTAAAAATATATAATATAAATTATTACAACACATAAATATAATAAAAGAATGATAATTCAATTTTTATAGGACATATATATCCGATTTTGCTCCTAATTTATATATTAATACGTAAAGAATAAATTTTGTACCCCTTTTAAACATATGTTGTGTACAGATGAGTGTGAATTTTCAAAAGATCATATGGAGAAAAAGTGCAGCTTTTTCCGTATGAACTTTAATATAATGAATATAAAATAAAAAAAATGAATAAAAACATGTCTTTTATCTACGTTTTTATTTTATTTTATATTTTAATTAATTTTTTAAAAGAATTTAGATGTATAAAAGCACATATTTCTTCTTTTTCTAAAACAAATTTTTATCAGCAAACCAAAGAGATTCTTAATCTTCGTGATACATTGCTCTTCTTTCACAAAGCAATATATCTTTCTATAGGAGTTGGTCCACATTTCCCGGGGTCGTTATATGACCGCGCCAAGGCCGTCTCCGGTTGAGGGCGTAGACACCGAGACACCGAGGTCTTTCTACCCTCGTTACTGTAAAAACATCCCTTTTGACATGAGCGATAAAAATATCTCTAATAGCATTTTTAGTGTTATATATTTTTAGTTTTGAAACTAGTTTTTTTTTATGAGATATATGTTAGCAAGCTGGTCAATTGGTTAAGTTATTATAGTCTTCCATGAACGTGTATAATAATTTTATTTATGCGATAGGAAGGCAAACGAGCAGGCGTGTCACTTGATGGAAAGCAATCAACGCCACCCATAGACTTCCACAGTGCGACCTTTAAGGAAAGTATAATTATGGGAGTAGGAATAGGAGGGGAAGTGGTAGAGGGAGGGGAAGGCTGTTGGGCTTGCTCGTTAGGGAGGCAAACGAGCAAACGTAGCAAAGTATCTGATGGAAAGCAATCAACGCCACAAATAGACTTCTGCAACACCATAGAAATCACAAATGCGTTGTCAGCCGTTAAGATATGAGTAGGCTTGTTTTTTAAAAGTTTCAGTGTTGTTACGGTACGTATATTCCGCCGAAGGCAGCTGGTTCCATAGAGTGGTGGTGCGTGGAATGAAGTTTCGGGAGAAACGCACCGTACTGGATCGCCACTCATCTCGATGGTGGGGATGAAACTTTTCCTTTTGGCGATTTATGCGGCAGAGGAATTTAACAGCAGGAATCTCTACCCTCACAAAATACTGACGTTAAATGGAAGCACTTTTCTGTGTAACCATGTTACCTACGGTCTGATATCCACAATACCTTCTCTCTTTATTTTCTTCTGTCCCTCCAATTAAATCCTTCTTGCCCTGGACATTCACATTCTCTTCCTAAAGTAAGAAACACATCATCAGTGGCTTTAGTATTGAAATATCTATGGGTAGCAGTGATTGCTTACCTTAAAATATTCTATTGTGCTTACAATTTTGTAATTTTGTCGAATTAAATGCGTAGGCAAAAACATTTTTGGCATCAAAGATTAAACATTTTTTCTCATGTCCCAAACGGAGTCATTGACTGATAGTTCGGCCTTGGTGTCACTATCCGAGGCGTAATCGATGACCACGTTGCAAAAAAAAAATGCGTGCCTGCTTTGCTATAAAATACAAAAAAGATATAAACATTAACATAAAAAAAATTTATGTTGTCCAAAGACAACATAAAATTTCAAATTTACATCATGTCGTTTAATCTTAAATATTTATATAAAAACCTTTTAAAAGTACCAGCTGTGATTGCTTGTAAGTCGATGAAAAATTAGAAATAAAGGGATGGGAGAGGAAGTAAAAGAGGAAAATGAAGGAAGACTTGGGAGTTACTCTATAATTTTATTGGCAAACGTCATATACTTTTTACGCGTGCCAACATTTATTTTCGTTCCTAGTTTATTTCTTTTTATATATTCACGCCTATCCCCCGCAGGGGTTGGCAGAGACCACAGAGCTCCATCCGCTACGTAGCTGTAGCGTTCCTAGTTTACCGGCAAAAAATGTCTAAAGGCAAGAAGTCTGCCGTTTCAAAAAATAACCATAAAGTATTTAAAAAATAACCAGGACTGAAAATCGGTAGATTACAGCACCATTTCAAATACGCGAGAGACAGTTGTCAGTCAGTCAGTCAGTGTACAGTTGTCTGTCGGTGGTGAGTGGTTAGAACCCAGGTAACGTTACACCGACAGTTATAACTGCACGCAATTCATTGTTAATTCATACAATTCCCGTGCGGAATATGCATGGTAAGTGATATTATGCGAAAGCTTCACAGTTGTTGACTTTGAAAATACGTGCATTTCTAGGCATTACATTTTTTTATGGTATAAGATGGTATAATATATGGTATAAGCTATTATAAGCATGTGGACAATTAAAAGTTTTACTTAGCTAAGATCCGCGACAAGCAAAACAATAACAGAAAACTAGTAAAGTGTGTTTTTCTGCTAGATGAAGTGGATTTATTTGGAACTTAAACCAAAAACTTACCGAAAATCGGCTATCAATTCTCCACTGACCAACCACTATACACAACACCAAACACACATTACCACTTTTCCATCTTGTAAACGACACGTGTTTCGTCCCAGCACGAGGCATCTTCAGGTGTAGTAGACTCTACGGAAGACTTTTCGGTTGTCTTCCGTAGAGTCTACTATCGTAGTTGGGGCGAAACACGTGTCGTTTACAATTGATAGCCGTTTTTGGGTAAGTTTTTGGTTTAAGTTCTAAATAAATCCACTTCACCCAGCAAAAAACACACATTACTAGTTTTCTGTTATCGTTTTGCTTGTCGCGGATCTTAGCTAAGTAAAACTTTTAATTGTCCACATAGTGATGGATTTCCGCAAAGTAACGCCTGACTCTATTAATAATATTTTAAGGATATTGAGTAGGAAGCCAATGACTAGGGAAACAATCCTCCTTTATCTGAAGTTCAGGGAACAGAATCATCAACGAGACCTGCTATTTGATTGTATAGCAGTACAGTAGCCACGGTTTCTCGTTCATTCAGAGACTAAAGTGCAGCAGGAAAGGAAGAAATTATTTTGAGGTCCATAGGCCCAACACCCTCCCCCTCCCCCTCCCACTACCATAATGTCACTTTTCTTAAAGGTCGACAATGCTTCCGCACTGCCTATGGCGCTGCGGATGTCTACGGGCGGCTTGCTTGATTGTTTTCCATTAGGTGACACGCCTGCTCGTTTGCCTTCCTATCCCATAAAAAAACTAAGAATGTGTAAATTAACACTTTTCTTATAGTGTGTCCCCAACATTATGTTCTTGTGTTCTTTGCACGTAGTACAACATTCATTTCAATTCACTACACTAAGATTTCATTAAACTGACAACTCAAACGTTTGCTTTATGGGGGTCATATATTCGATTCACATCGCATTGGGATAAATATTTATATGAATCTCCTCAGAGTTATTCAGTTTCCGGATACAGATCGTCGCTCAATTTCAAAAGGACGTAACACAAAGTTTTCAACGCAGTCTCCACTACTGTATTCGTTTACACTCGAGTCGAATGGTCTGAGTTGAAACTGTTTTTGAGTGATCAGATACAATTTTTTCAGAAATGTTAAAACTTTTTTTTGTCTCTGGTGGTAAGTTTACATTTTGCGGTTTACTACGTTTTCGCTTTTTGCGTCGATATATGACGTTAATCAATTATATTACTTAATTAATTAACACCTAATTTACGTTAAATTACTCGAGAAACCGTTCAGATAAACTAAAATAATTAATTTAATCGACTGTCGTATTATGACAATCCATCATAATAGTTGTCAAATGGACTCTTACTAATTTATATAAAAACATAAGGAATGATTCATAGTGTATTGAACTTGTGTAGTGCTGTACCACTATTGCTGTATCGTTTTCGTCGCATCATCATGTCATATTCCATAATTGGATGCGTGTCGATTATCGTGTTATATTCTATTTTAAAATATTACGTTTACAATAATTTGGTTTACATATACATATTTATTTCTAATTGTATTTTAAAAATAGTTTAAAAATCTTTCAAGTTATGTATAACTCGGTTTTTGTAATCACGGTCGCCACGAATCGACAAGTTCTATTTTTCTCGATATCTTTATTTTTTGACAGTTTAAATCGTCATCGTTGCTTTTTAAACGAATCGATATGTTTCTTTATCAATTAAATAACTCACGCTAAGCATTTAGCAACTGACAAACAATTATTAAAATAAAAACGGGGGCGCGAAAGAATCTGAATCGATTATGTAATAGTCATATAGATTCTAATGCGCCCCAAGTCTTTATTTTAGTATGTTTCAAAAACGTTTACCTTAGATTATGATAAAAAACTAATTCTTGAGAATAAAGAGAATAATACTTATTTTCGTAAGTTTTTCTTATTTTTATATCAAAATCTGGAAAATAGAATATCTGAATATTGATTATATGTCGACGCAAAAAAAGCGAAAACGCAGTAAACCGCAAAATGAAAACTTACCACCAGAGCCAAAAAAATTTTACGACTTCTGATAAAACAAAATGATCAGATACATCACTCAAAAACAGTCAGTTTCAACCCTATACAAAATTTACTATTGATCATACAGCTGTGGGCCTCGGACCATTCGGTGCAGTATTTTTGTTTGATCCCGAAATGCAATAATTTTTAATATAATTTGACATCTTTGTCGTTTACAGCGTTCTCGCTTTTTTTCATCGATATATCCATTGGCGATCTTATTAAAGAAATCTTTTATTACTAGAACTCCTGTTAGCCTTTCCAGTTAAGCATTTGCTAGGAAATGGTTCACATAAATAGTCCAATATAGGAACCTCAGATTGTAAGCACGATATTTATTACTGGCCAAAAGATGTTCCGCTTATCCATAAAAAAAAATAAAAAAATATTCTTCAAAAACATAAGGCACGAAACGACTTTTCCCGCCAACTTACAATAGAGAGCTTATGTTTTTATTTCATTTTCATAAGCTTATGTTATTATCAGTTATATTGTTTAATTGTGGTGGTGTATTATACAATATTAACTTAATCGAACTTTGAACGAAAGTTGACAGAAAAATTTCATAGCCAGTTTTGGTACAATAGCCACCATTTTATCAAGACGTAACTGCTGACTAGTTACAGTTCAAGAGATTTGATGTTCTTGTATTTTATTCGATACTGGCATAATAGTGACAACTTATTGCCATTAAAGAAAAGAAAAAAAGTGCGTAACTAAAATTATTTTTTTTCAAACTTTTTTATATTTCAGAAGATATTTTTTAGAATCGAAAAAATAGTACAGTTGTATATTGACTATACTTGTAATTTTTTTTTAAAGGAAACATCAAATAATCTCCTCTATTGTGATTCATTTTCCCTTTACAATTTATTATGTTCCTTTTAACAATTAGTCACCTGCGTCTCGTTTGTGCGTGTGTGCGTCACAACAATTACGCATCTTTGTTTGCGTGGAGAATGTGCGCATGTGTGCGTGCATAGCGTTCACCGAACCCAAGTACGCAGTGGGGCAGGCGTTGACCCACCCACCACGTGGGCTGTGGAAGGAACCGGCCTGACTTATCGCGCCGTGTGTGCTGTGATGCTTCCCGGTTACATTTATTTATTTATTTTCTTTTTTTTTTTAATTTCATAACTCCCGCGCGTTTCGGCCCTTTCTTCCTTTGTGCTATTGTAGTGATTTTATGTTAGCCTAGTAAATCGATCTAAGCTTGCTAAGTAAGTAAAACGTTTATTTATGGATTATTTAATTCTGATTTTCTACATATTTTCATTTAGAATAGAAAGGATTAGAGATATATTTCTTCCAAGGGTGTGATATGAGGCTACTAAGGGAGCATAAACCAGCGTATGAGTAGCGTCAATCTAAGAAATAAAATCATTCTGCCTTTACTAACTCGCCAATCGGAGAGATTACGGTAGCGCCAAGCAATTCGAATGAGGCCCATATACAGTAATGGAATGTTATGACATTGGTTGTATCGAGAAAGCGTTCCCAAAAATCAGTTTCCGATGCCCGTACCACATTAATCTCTTTTTTTAAATAGTACAACTCATAACTTCTGCGTGTTTCGGCTCACGCTTCATTTGATTTTTAATCCTCTTCTTCGTTTATGCTGTTATAGTGGTTTTATGTTAGCCTAGTAAATCGATCTAAGCTTGCTAAATGAGTTAAGCATTTGTTTGTGGATTTATATTTGATTTCCTCTACATAGAATAGGAAGGATTAGAGAGATATTTCTTCCAAGGGTGTGATATGAGGCAACTAAGGGAGCATAAACCAGCGGATGAGTAGCGTCAATCTAAGAAATAAAACCATTCTGCCTTTATTAACCCACCAATTGCAGCGATTACGGAAGCGGCAAGCAATTTTGAGCGAGACCCATGTCTAGTAATCGAATGTTATGACTATATCGATTTTCGACTATATCGCGTTTTATCGGGAAAGCGGTACCAAAATCAGTTTCCGATTCCCGTGTCATAATAATAGTTTTGTTTTTTAATAGTACGGCAGGCAAACGAACATACTGGTGACCCGGTGGTAAGTGATGATGATGGCGTCTCAGATACGTTGTCAGCCTTTTGTGAACCCACGCTAGTCTCTTGAATGTCCCTAAGTCTTCCGTCCCTAAGTTATTTACGTTGGAACACCGCAAGTGATATATCATTTCAATTTTGCACAGGTATTTTTTAATAACCATAATTCCAGTCAAATTGTGGAGTTCATCTTCTATTAATAGCAAAATAGCCTTTAATATGTAGCAAAAAATTGGTTGCTAAGATTCGAGCTTATGATTTAAGGTCCTAAGTTCTTACCATCCTTTGTAATGTGAATTTCCTAGCACAAGAATTTATGCTAAATGGTTTATTTATTATGATTAAAAATAAATTAAATAATAATAAAAAAGTTGCTAGTATTCTTTTAAAAGAAAATAAATGATTATTTTCCTGTAAAAGTTGAAAGAATCGAACAACAAGTAATCATGAACAACAGTATTGAAACAGTACAGCAGATTGTTTCGTGCGCATTACAAGGGCTTTGCCCTGCAATTCGCTTTCGTATTGTTAATTTAGTTTCCTTTTTAAATACGCATTATCGTCAGGTGTTTATTTCATTTCAATTAAAACTAATTTTTCGTTAAAAAATAAAAAAGTCAATTAAGTATAAATTAATTGGTTAAATTGTTTACGTCCATATCTTTTTTGACTCCATTGGCGATGACGCTTGCAAGTAGTATTTAGTTACTTATTACTTTCTTAGGCATTACAACGTTTTGTAAGTCTTGGTATTCCAACAAATCTCTTCTTTTTTATATCTGGCCTCCATTAGCCAAAATACTAGCCTTCTTTTATCCCTTAGATCTACCTCGGTAGAATCTTTCCTCCGCTTCCTGGATCATTATATATTTTTAGTGTCCTCTGTTGCAATGTTGATGCGTAGTTGGTTTTGAAAGGTATATTGTCATCCATTCTTTCCAAGTGACCTATCCATGTCAGCGTCTCGTTCTTCGCCTGCAAATAGTACAATATACTTAACAAAAGGCATTACCAATTTTTTTTTACAAAAGCGTAAGTTTATAAAAATAAATTGAAAAATGTAACGATGATATAAATTGGCGGAAAAAGTCCGAAACAATGTTTATGGGCCGAAATCTTATAATTTGTTTAATTCCGTACGAGACCTACTAATTTTTTGCCAGGGTCTTTGTTAAGAATTCGTGTATTTGGTGGGAATTTAAAAAGTGAAGTTTTATTTAATGTGTGAATTGATATTTTCGGTTTCATTGTATATATTATGATTCGCGTTTTGTCGCCATATTGTTCTTAAGTCTAAAACTCTAAAAATATTTTAGAGTTTTAGTCATGGAGGCGTTGTAAAATGTGATTTAAATATGTGCATGAATGAACGAATGAAAATTCATTCATTCATTAGAATTAATCGCTTTCAATAATAACAAAATAACACGAATGATTTCACCTATAACATGTAGAATGAAAAAAGACACGAATTTGTAGTCTTATTAATTAATAAAACAAAATGGTGGTCATGCTGACATTTATACTACACAAAATATAGTGAGTCTGTAATTTGTGAACATTGTGTTCCGTCATCACTTTGAAGATGAATGACCCACCTTTACAAGTTCAAGCATATTTGACTAATCTGTTTTTGCAACGCCGAAACAAAGTTAAGCAATTTCCCTTTTAGTGTAAATTTGCATCATTAAAAGTTTGGCCGTTTTCATTTATTTTAAAGGATAAAATAAAAATAATTAATATAATATTCTTTTTTTTCCTTCGTTAATGGCAATGAGCTATAACTATTATGCCAATGTCAAGTAAAATAATTTTGAAAAGTAATTGTTGAAATGTAAATTCAACTTTTCACGATACGTCTTGATAAAATACTATTCTTTTTATACCTATTTTTTTCTTATTTCTTCTTCCACCATCACACTACGCGCCATAAAATAGTTTCACCCTATGTTTTGGTCGGGTTTCTTTCACGAACAGTGGAAATGTGGACTTACTTAGCACCCATGATGTTTCCGGTATTCAAGGGTCAATATTTCACAAAAGGAGGCAACGCATCTGTGCCGACTTCCGGGTTGTTGATGTGTATGGGTGGGTGTGATCATTTATCACCAAGTACCACTGAAGGTTGCTCATGAAAAATGTAAAAATCATTACATTGATTTAATATAATTTTTATAAAGCTATTAACACTTTGAGCACAAATTTTTTAATCATTAAAAAATTACGTATATATACATCCTTTTATATTGTTGGTATGTGTATAGAACATGCATTCGACGTGATAATTTAAAAATAATCACAATGGTGGTATTTGTCCGTTCCATTTTTGTCAGTTTACAAATCATCGTAAAATTCACGCCAATATGGCATCTCATTTAAAAACAGAATCCACTAATGAGATATTTTTAGAACTAATTCGGACATGCCGATTCCGAGTTCACGCGAAACATCAAAGGCCGTGTTATATATCAGTTATTAGCAGTTATTAGTATCACTGGCCACTAATAAAACCGGAAAGCAGTGTGTAATTTAAAAAAATATTTTCTTTTTTGTTGATGCCAATTAAGTGTTTAAAATATTATGCCAGTAAGAGATAATACCCCAGCAATAAACACACAAGCTTTTTTGGAAATTAGTTGGAAAGGATGCTAGCGTCAATGTAGTTACTCCAATTTTATATATTTTTGTCATTCATAATCAATTTATTAAATTACTATTAGTTTATTTATCCGAAATGAGTATTTATTTATCCGTAAAAAGAGCTAATTGTTATGGACTGGATTACAGAAATTAGGATACCTATTTGTATATCCAACGAATTTTGATGTTTCTGTTTTTCCATTTTTATAATATGTTTATAATGGTACCAACAAACGATATAGAGAACACTATGAGTGTAATGTTTTATAATTTTGTCATGCCAAACGGCGCAGTGGCGAAGTATACACGCCAATGGTAATAGATTCGATTCCCGCATAAGAATTTGTACGGCTTAGTTATATATGTTTGCCTTTGTTAATTGTATGCCTATAAAGGTACACATGATAACACAGAAAATACTATTTTGGGGCTATAGATGTAAAGCGCTTTATTAAATATATAATAATAAAATAACTAAATTACTACACTAAAAATCTTAGAGCAATATTTATATATTTTTTTCTTAAATAAGTTCTCATCCTTTAACGGTTTTCGTATGTACATATACCTACAGCACTATTTACTTATACATCATTATCTACTGATAGTGTCGACGATTACACGATCGGGAAAAAATCGATAAGTTAGGATAGTCCCAAAACCGGCGAAAATTATCGATTCTTATCTGTCGGTTGCAAACTGCGGCCGTGCGGGCGTCGAACCCCGAATCCGCGAGTTCAACGGCATTTCTCTAGCCGGCCAGTTACGCTGCCCCGTTGCTGTTGATGCAATCCGCGAATCAACACTGACACGATTTGAATTTCGAATCGTTTCATTCCTTCTCTCTATGCTACGGTCAAATCGATGGTAACGAAAGTTATATGTATCATATTTCTTTTTTTTAATTTATTTTCTAATAAAATAAATGTATAAATAAATGTAAGGTTATATAAATAAATCCAGTTCATCAATTGCAATTGTCTCTTGGATATAATATATATTATTAAAAAAATGAAAATATAAATACGTAAATACAATACAGTTTAAATGGAGGGCTTTTTTTTAAGAGAGGTCTAAAAACTTAAAATATTATAGTCTTTCTTTATTTAACGTAGATAAGCATTAAAACTATGTTAAATATGCATTTCGATTAGTTTCGTTCAGTAGCAGATAAAAGTATGTGTAGAAGTTTGTTGTACCTGATATTTTGTTTTAGGTAGTTAAAAAAGCTACAGAAAAATTAATGGTTCCAACCCAAAACGCTTTGCTCAAAAATCACTCTAATCACTGAGCCGTGATATATGTAGATGTTGGTAGATGAAATAAAATATAAAACAAAAATGTTGGTGAGCAAGCAATAAAAAAATAATGGAAAAATAAATTTACTCTTAACGTATTATTGGTTTCCTGTTTATTATTCTTGTATGAACTTTGGGCGAACAAAACGATTTTAAAAGAAAAAGACGACAGGAAATCCTTAAAGAGTTCCCGCTGTTTGCGTAATGTGTACTGAAACAAATTCATGAATCGGAATTGAAACTTCGTTCGTCAAACTTTGAACCCTTTGTAAGGGTTGAATGCCTTTTCATTTTCCAATAATCTTGTGGTAAATATCCGAATTTATCTAAAATATCCGAACCCATATGACGTTAAATCCTTCAAAAAACAAGCCCGCTCATATCGTAAAGGCCGGAAACGCATTTTTGATGCATATTATTGTTGCAGATATCTATGGGCGGCGTTGATTACTTTCCATGAGGTGACAAACTTGCTAGTTTGCATCCCTATCCCATATATATATATATATATATATATATATATATATATATATATATATATATATATATATATATATATATATATATATATATATATATATATACTACGATTAAAGTAGAAGAAACTATGTATAACTTACAGATACTAAACAGATAATAAATCAACAAAATACAATTTTAAAAAAGTATATTTTTGCTTGACACTGGCATAATAGTTACAGCTGATTGCCATTAAAGAATGAAGAAAAAAAGTACATGTTTATTTAGGATTGCTATAGTATGAAGGTGAGATCGAATAAAACGTTTTTAATGACATGACATGTCACTGGCCGAACTAAAATAGGGTCAGATTAAGTTCAAACATAGTTCATAGTTCGTTGTACGCCTACCCAATCGTGGTACTACTGAGTCCAAATGTAATTTGAAATTCGAACAGCCTATCCTCACCGAATCAATAGATTAGTGTGCTAATTATTTCAATAATTGTTAATTTCAAATATATAACTAACGAAAATAAGTAACAAAGATTTGTTATGCCTATTATTTTTACATATCCCCACAAAATATGAAATCCTAGTGTGAAGCTACAAGTGTAACAAATTTTATTTTATTTATTTACTCAATAAAAAAGGGCACAGGTTCCGTGTTTATTTTTTTTTTGAAATTTAAAGGAGTACTATGCTAATGTCTTAAAACATTTGTCTATTCAACATTACCATTTAAAACTTACCTACCTTCATTTTAAGCTTAAAAGGTATTAGAAATCTACAGTTAATTTCTCAAAAGACAGCAAAGTTTTGTAACAACTATGGTGTTGCAGATATCTGTGAGCTGCGTTCATTGCTTTACATTAGGGGACACGCTTTTTTATTCTTTCCTATCCCATAAAAGAAGTATCTTTTTATACAGGATGTAAGAAAGTGCAATAAACAATTTTACTGATTGATCACTTTCTAACGATGCAGTGAACTAGTACAAAGATCACTGATTCATAGTTCAAACATGTTTAAAAAATCTGACGCACAAAATGTTTGTTTTGGCCTAGAAACCGATTCGTAAAGGCGTTAACTGGGATATTTATACGTTGCCGAACTCAAATAGATCGTTGAGCGATGTATGTAGATTTATTTCTCCATACCGTTTTAGTACTATAATAAAATTTACTAAGGAAGACATTCGAAAACAATAATTAAACTTATTTTGTTCCATTAATATTAGGTTTTTTTTTATTTTCTTTTTATTATTACGACCAATTGGCTCAGTGGTGGGGCCCTCAGCCTACGGAGTCAATGCTCGCGATTCGATCCCCGCATCGGAATAAATATATGTTATGGATTGCAAATATTTATTTGTAGTCTGGTAACACCGCCAATCCGCATTGTATAAGCGTGGTGGGTTAACGTCTGTTCCTCCAGAAATAGAGAAGCGCCCGTGCTCAAAAGTGGGACATATATGGGCTGTTAAAAAAAATAATATTATATTGCCCATATGTGATACTAACCTAATGGGATAGTATTTTTCGGGAGAGTTTAAAAAACAAGAAAGAATCATTAGATACGGTAATCAACCATGATGAAGGAAAGAATGTATGACAAGATCGCAAGAGATGGAGGTCTGTTCTCTACCTACCCCTCGGGAAACAGGCGTAATAATATGTTTGTATGTATGTATAACTTTCTCATTATCTTAGTGGCGAAATTATCGCTTTCAAAGAGAAAGTTCGCTGGTTTGATTACCGTAATAGGATAAGTATAGTTTAAAGGTATTTATTTTGTGTGTTGATGTGACGCTGGTGGATGGATAGCTTCAAGAATGGAGAGGCCCAGTGAGCCAAGAATAATACATGTGTGGGCTCTAAAGTCTTTTTTCTCCATAACCTTCTTTAACAGAAATATACCTAAAGGCATTTTAAACATTTTATTTTAAGGCGTTATATAAGTAACATCTCCTAACTCTTTCTGAGTCCAAAGTCCCCCTGGTGGAGCATAGGGCAAAAATGACGCTCCTCCATCTAGATCTGTTGGAGGCCATACGCTTCACTTTTCTCCAGGATAGGCCCATATTCTGCACTTCGTTCATTATAGTACGCCGCCAAGTTTGTTTTGGGCGCCCACGTTTTCTTTTCTCCTGCGGATTCCATTCGAGGGCTTGTTTGGGGATATGACTGGCGTGGCGCCGGAGAGCATGCCCATCCATCTCCATTTTTGTCGACGTATCTGGACATGTATTGGATCCTCTTTGCTGATTCTCCACAGCTCTTTGTTGGAGACCATGTTATCCGGCTAATATACTTTTAAGATTCGACGTAGACAGCGGTCGACGAATACCCGGAATTTACGTACTAGTTATTTCGTACTTTTCTATGTCTCACGTACGTAAGTAATATATAAGTTTGAATAAAAAAAAAAGAAATATATAACGATTCGAGAAACAAATCATATTCGAGTTTCGCAAGCGAAAAATCGAGTGCATTAATTGTGTCTCCAAAATGATTGTGTAATTTCATTTTAAATTAACGCAAGTTCAATGACCTGTTGCGATGTAATATTTGCTGACTCACGTGTTAGGAAATATTCAAAGGTAACGCGATAGTGGTACGATGACGATCATGTATTGCGCTGATGACTGATGTGTTATCGTGGGTGGTTTGTACCGGAGGAAATAATTCGGTGTATGCAATTAAATGTAATTTAAATTTATTTTATTCAATAGCCTAGGGGTGGTAAGGTAAATAAAAAATATAATTTTCATATACTGAAAATAATATAACTTTATATTAATTTTTTTATGTGATACGAAGGCAAACGAGCAGACGTGTCACCTGATGGAAAGCAATCAACGCCGCCTATAGACATCTGCAGGGCCATAGGCATTGCAAAAGCGTTGCTGTCCTTCTAAGAATACATAAGCTTGTCTTTGAATATTCAAATATCGTAACGGTTCGAAAACACTTTTGCAGGTATTTTCCATAGAGTAGTTGTATATGGACAAAAATTTCGGGAAAATCGTACTGAATCGCCATTTATCCACTTAATGGGAATGAAACTTTAAAATTATATATAAAATATGATTCTATGTTAAGTTATGAAGATTTCTTTTAATATGGGATAGAAGAGCAAACAAGCAAGCATGTTGGTTGATAGAAAGCAATCAACCCCGCCCCCCCCCCCCCGCGAACTCATAGACAACCGCGACACCGCAGGAGTCACGGAAGCGTTGCCGGCCTTTTAAGTATGTGTAGGCTTGTTTTTTGAAGGTGCCAATGTCGTATCGGTTTGGAAAAACCGCCGAAGGTAGCTGGAAGGTGTTTGATTATTTAATTGGTAGATCGCACAGAGTCGAGTGAGTAAAATTCTAGTGAGAGTCTAGATCTTGGGACGAATCTAGCTCACCACCCTTGAAGTGTACAAATACTTTTAACACGATAACTGCGTTGCCTGTTAAGAATACTAATGTTAAGAAAAAAAAAAACATTGTTAGTATTTTTTGTTTTAAAGATTTTGTCATGGAGAAATATTATAGATATGACGTATGTCAAGCAAGAAGGCAATATAAATATATTTTAAAAATAATGGCGTTATAATTTAAATATAATTAATGATATACTCTACGTGTGATGAGCGCTCAGCACGTGGTCCCAAATCAATAGGTCGTTAGCCCAGCGAGGAGGGAGATGGAAGGCGTGACGTCACGGAGCCAGCGTCTCGCTCGCAAGGTCGCCGCCTCAGCTAGGTTATTTACTCCTAACCCCCAAATATTCGGAGACACCTAACGATTTCCTACTTTTCTTACGACGCGTATGACCTCACATACGGGTCAACTGACTACAGGGCAACTGGGTATAATACATATTATATACGATATTGGTACGTTGAAAAATCATTAATATGTTTCAATTATTTAATATTTATATTTTTTCTTTTTTTATTTATTTTCAATTAAGCATATCCATTATGCCAGTGTTAAGTAAAATAAAAACAATTATCTTGAAATGTAATATATATTCCGTCTCGTTACATTTAAATAAGATGGCGGCCATACAAAACTTACTGTGGACTTTTACAGTCAAATTAAAAAGTCACGATACACGCATTTATTTCAATGTCATTCATTATTAACTACATTGAGTAATACGTCACTGGAATTAAACGATATAACTGATGATAAAATGAGATTATGATTGTGAAATAATAATACAATGTTACTGATGTTATACAAATTGGCGGGAAAAGTTTATTTAATATTTAAATATACTGCCAGTCTTTAGTTAAAAAAGATTTTAATTCTCTTATACATTGAGTTCATTCTGCATGAGATTAAACAGTAACAGTCTGGTTGGACAGTGGTCTTCCAATAGATTAAAAGCTGACAACGCTTCCGTATTATCTATGGTGCCGCAGATATCTATGGGCAGCGTTGATTGCTTTCCATCAGGCGGCATCCTTGCTTATTTGACCTCTTATCCCATAAAAAATATAGGGTGCTCTTACTATACTTTCCCTGCTTCGTAAACGAACTGTGAATTACACTTTTATTTTAATTCTTAGTTAGACTCTCTTTTCGCATAGTCGTCTCTTACGACGACCACGGAGATAGACTATATAGATATAATACCAACCAATTGGCTCAGTTGCGGGACCCTCCACCCGCGGAGTCAATGGTCGCGGGTTCGATCCCCCGCATCGGAATAAATATATGTATGGATTACAAATATTTATTTCGAGTCTGATAATCCCGCCAATTCCGCATTGGACAAGCGTGGTGGGTTAACGTCCGTTCCTCTAGAAAGGAAGAGGCCCTTGCTCAGCAGTGGGACTTATATGGGCTGTTAAAAAAATAAAATAAATAATAGATATAATGGATCCACGAAATAGAGAACAAAAACGTATTAGATGTATCTATGAATTAGTTGGCTTACTGGCAAAATTGCTATCTTTAGAATCAGCGGTTTCGATTCCTGTATCTGAATAAATTTGGTTCCTCCAATCCATCTTTGAGAAGCAATGTATTTAAGAATAAAATTGTAGTAGCGAACCCGTGGGGCAAAGCATGTAAACCTCTACACGCTAATCAGTTCTCAAAATCTGCGTTAAGATATTTTTATAGTAAAAAAAAGTATACAAATCTGTGTGAGTGCGCCTTACGTGCCGACTTTAGCATGGTTTGTTCTAATTTATGACACGAATAACTTTCGACTTACTCCACGTTACCTCATTTTCGCGTATAGTGTCAAAGCGTCTTCGCTTAAAGGTCAAATTGTGGGGTAAAGCACACTGGTGACCTATAAGGATGTTTGTTGACATTAAATTGTTATAAAAAATAAATAATGGCATTACCTTTATTTTTTTTTCTTAAAATAATACTGGCAATAATTTGATATTACTGGAATTCTCGCCAATCGTTTCAATTATAATAAGTGAATAGTGTTGTACTAGAAAAATATCGATTATGTCAATAGTCCTGTGGTAAAATCGAACTTATTCCCTTTGATTATAAGTTTTATTGATAAGACTGTTCCTTATTAATTATTATTCCCTATTATTTCTAATTTTCTTTTAATTTGGATAATTACTTAATTATTATAAAAATCATTTAAAATTATTTTGTATTTAATGCTTAGATAATATTACAGTATATAATTTATATTAGTTAATATATTTTATATTTAAAAAATGGTTTTAAATGTATTATTTCATTTTATAGATTAATTCAGACTTACCATGTCATCATTACATATATTATTATAAATTATTATTACCTATTATTTTGCAAGATGATGCATAATAATATAAAATTAAATTACTATTATTACAGTCCTTATATAGCCCGCAGCGATGGTGTTTGGGCCATTTTGCGAAAAGGAACAGTCTCATTGCTTCACAGAGTACGGGATAGCTCCAACTCTTTAATGAAAACCGTTATTGCTAGATTCAACTTGCGCCTTTAATTTGAATTAAATTAAATGTATATGATTTACTAACATAATTTTTAAGGTGTTTATGTATGGATAAAAAAAAATTGTCTGAAATAAAGATTATCATAATTATTATTATATGTATGTCCCACTGCTCGACCACGAGGTCTCTCCATTTCAGCAGGAAGAGACATTAACCCACGACGCATGTTCAAAGCCGGTGACACGCCTCGACTGGAATAAATAGCTGTAAATAATACAGATATATTCTATGCGGGAATCGAAAATAAATAATTAAATTATTGATTTAATTAAATTTTCTTGTCTTGTTCTCACTTAAATAATATTATTTTTTAAATTACGTTTCATATTTTATTTTTTTTAATATGCATATAACAATTCATAATTGAACAAAATTAAATACATTTATTATATATTATTATAATTGGACATTAATTGCAACATGTATTCCGCAGATAAAATTCCATGAATAATGAAATGGAAAAAATGTACGCGTCAACATTATGCGGTTGACAACACTTATTTTTCCGGGGTCGTTGAACTCTTAACAGAAATCGTATTAAAGTCTTTAATAACATAAATAAACAATAAAGTTAATACTCGTCAAACGATTATTTTTTTTTAAAAAAAATCACCAAAGAATATAGGCAACAAAAGCGGCAGAGTATCCACATTCAAACTAGAGTTCAACAGCATTTCACCGAAATCTACTTTGTTTGGGTCCCCGGGTCAATGAACTGGTGTGACGCCCGTGCGTCTGTGTGCGCGCGCCGCTATATCGGTACGCGCCAGCGGCTGACGCACACATCGATATCTCGCCTTGTACTTGATGCGGACTATACTGGGCAAATTTGTTCCTTAATAACAACTATATTATAAACATTTTCCAAAAAATTATCACACATCTTAGCCTTTGTGAAGTATCTTAATCTTGGTGTATAAATATTTTTTCTTAAAGTTTAATATTAAGCGAATTATTTTCGACCATCATATTCCGCACCGAGTTGGGGCGACTGAACTATCACTATGAGCTAAGTTGATTATTCGGTCCGAATGAAAAAATATATAATTTTTTCGTGAGCCCGACCGAAGATTCGTCAATGCGTCAGTCACGATCGGACCGTTGAGGCGTCAACATCTCAAGACGACCAGTCCCCGACGCGTAGCCGAGTTGTGCACAACTAATAGTACAAAAATACAACGTACAAATTTTCCTTGCAGTAGTAGTGAGGTGCTTGCATCGATTGTTTTAACAGTGACAGTGCCTTGTACAGTGCAGCAGTGAACTGAATGTATCCAATGGAACGTGGTGACCTTTACGGCTAAAAAAACCATCTAAAAAAATTTAAAATTGCGTTTGACGTAAATTTTAATACCAAACCGATTTTAGTTATCTGAGCTCTGCTTCTTATAGCTAAAATCATTAAAGAACATAATATAATTGTCTCTTCTTATTTGATATTAAATTTTAATAAAATCAAGTAAATTCTTCTCTTTGCTTTGGTTTTCTTTTTACAGATTTTTACTTTTTGACTTATTCGGAATAGTATACGGGAACAAGTGAATTAAAACAATAATTTAAAAAAAAGAATTACAACAACAGTGCCTTATGTAAAATTATTTGAGAAGGAAAAGGGACATCAAAACGAAATCACGGAGACAAAATGCCAAGGAACTTGTTGCTCTTTAAAAAGTTAATTCCTGAAATAAACTTCGCGAAAAGAAATCTCACATCACCGCTCGGTTTGAATATATTTATCAGTTAAAAAAAAAATACAACTGGTGCTTAAAATCAACAAAGTTGACGAAAGAGTACGGAGTGCCATAAAGTTTTTTCGAAGAAAAATTCTTATGGTGTCAAGACAGAACAGAGTTGCCTTAGCCGACAAAGTCGAAAGTAATATATTAAAAAAGTAACAAATTAAAAATAAAAACAATATACCAAACAGTGATAGTAGTAATAGCAATGCGAATACAATTCGCGCGTTCACAAACTCACTGGTCGAAAATAACTTAAAAAGGAATTTTTTTGAAATAAAAAAAGAAATAAACTATTTTGGAATGATGAATAACAACCAGTTCCACGAGCTGTTCGGATCGCAGTGGCCTCCCGACCAGCACGGAGGTCACTCATCGGCCTCGACCATGTTGCACCAGCCAACCCAACTGCCGCAAGGGGTGCAACTAAAACGGGAGCCGCACACGGATGTACCAGGCATGCATAACCAGATGGGTATGGATATGACATCCGGTTCCGTGGCGGATAGCACCTCTCCTCCACCGGGCAACAGCGAGGGAATGTTCGGATCTTCAATCACCGGAATGTTCATGGATAAGAAAGCTGCCAATTCCATCAAAGGTAAATTTAGCATAGATTTAAAAATATTGTTTGTATATTTTTTTCAAATTTTATAGTATTATAACTAACCGCTCATCTCTGTCTTGATTTTTTCTCGATATCTATAATTTCTGACAAATTTTATTAATTAAAAAAAATGATGGAAATTACTTTAGATAAAGATAAATAGTTTAGTATAAAGTACTTGAGCGGATAAGAGAAAATAGTTCTGGGAATTTTTTTTTAATTATAAAATATTAATAAATTAATTAAATCGAACGTTTAATCTGTGTAAGTATTGATTGATGGAACACAATATATTATTTATAATAGTATAGTAATCCATATATATCTTTTTTCCATAATGCCTTCACATCTCTGAAGGTATTGGAATTAACTCACTATGATTATTTAAGACACCTTAGGTGGCATCCAGACTCGAAATAATTTACGTAATTTTTCTCGATGGATTTGAACTCGTAACCACTGACCCCGTATATTAGATCGTCAGTATACATAGATACATATCGTCACGCCTGTCTCCCGTAGGGGTAGGCAGAGACCACAGATCACACACCTTCCTTGCTTTCTCCACATTCATCCATTTTTTCATCCATCCTTCCTCGCACATTCATCGTAGCGAAACAGCTCTCCGTTAGTCGCTTCTCGCCCTTGTGGGAATCAAGACGTGACGGGTGGCGAACCACGTCGCCGTCATTTTTAACAAATTAGGTTTATTATAATTCGTCATAGTGAATCCCATGGGCCGCGAGGGAGGATGGAGGTAAGCTCCAGCAGAGCTCCATGCTGAGGTAAGGCACTAGTATCCGGACGGTGCCCTTTTCCGGGACGGTCGGCACGTTTGCGACTAAGCTCGCCCCTAGCCACCTAGATTGGCGGAGAGGAAGGGAAAAGGATAGATCACTTTTAATGGTATCACTTATGTAGCGGCTTTGATTGAGGAAGATCGCCTTTTGTGTTTGTAAATTACGGTTACAACTTCCGATCTGATAACAATATCCTGCGGAAGAAGCGACTGCTGAACAGAAAGTTGGCCAAAATTTGATGCGAGGACATTGACGTATTAATTCATAGTATGTGTTATTCGCTCTCGTTTGTCAACTAGAATATTGACGAAAATAAATAACATTCTACGCAAATAAGCGAAAATGCTGTACACAGATGTTAAAAATAAATTAGTTGTTAAAATGTTAAAAATATATTCGAAAAATATATTGCGTCGATTCGACTCTCGCAATTCTAAGATCAATAGAAAATTGGGTACAGCGTTGAAACTGGTTGTTTTTGCGTGATCATATACAATTTTTAGAAGAATTAAAAGAATGTTTTAATTTTGCGTTCACTATCTTTTCGTTATCCTGCGTCGATATGCGCATATATGAAGGCTTAGATAATATGAATACAATGAACATATTCTAGCTTTATAATTTTAATTCGTATTTATTCTATGCAAAGGCAGTAATGGGCTAAGAAATTTTCAAAGTATGACGTTTTTGAAACAATTTACTATCTACATCTGCATCTAAGATCCAGCCGAACACCTTGATTCTTTAGCACTGCGATACTTCCGTAATCTATATAATATAATATAATAACTATAGTGTCGCGGATGTCTATGAGTGGCGATTGCTTTCCATCAGGTGACACGCTTGTTCGTTTGCCCTTCGATCCCACAAAATACATCCAGACTCAACAAATATATATTGGCGATATCGAACCTGTGACCATCAGGTTGGTGAGCAGGCCATGAGTGTCTGGACCACCTGTGTCACATTAACAAGTGACGGTTGTTTATAATAACAACTACATATAAAGCCATAGTGTTCACATTTTATTAATTACAAAACCTGACAATGGTAGGCCCTAACGCCATATAAAGTTATCCTACGTGCTATGAAACACGTGCCAAGTTATTTGCAAGTTATGAAACCAGCGTACAGACAGACGTAACATTCTATAACTACATTATGTAGATAAAGTTCATCTAACCGAACGGTATACATATGCGGGGCAATATCAGTTGTTTACCTATAGTCAACGTGTACAGTCAGCGGCGAAAGCACTAGATTAATTTATTGCGTAATTATTGAAAAATTTTAGAAGATTAAAAAATATAGAAGTCGCTATTTTTAGGTATACATGCTTATGTAAAATTGCTTTTATAAAATCTTATGACTAAACTGTCAAAATGACATGAACATGATGCTATACAAATAAGGTCTGATGACCGAGATAGACCTATTCTCGAAATTAGATCACATTTGCTGATTATAGTTGAATCTTACCATCTTGTGGAGGTTTAGCAATAGCCACAAGACATCTTCTAAGAAACGTCTATAATTGATTTAACTATATGCTGAAATACAGTATAATTCAACCGTTGTCTTCCTTCAAATAATTTAATTTCGATTCCATGGCAGCCATGAATACTGTTCTCTATTCTCATTTTGATTCTGTTCTACGAATAATCTTATTCAAAGTCTTATAACATACAATATATATCACGTAATCTATATTAAAGATGAACGAAATACTAGTATCAGTTTATTGAAGTAGTACCGACTGGGATGTAATTCGTTATAGGTTCTTTAGCTCAAAAATCGTGTTTGATAGCCATAGCCCAAGTAATTGTCAAATGACAGCCATGTTTAATTGGCTAATTAATGGAATAAGAGTGTATGTCATGTTGCATTCCCTAAGTAAAGTGTGTATGATTTTCGTTTTAATATGTTCATGTTTATGGTGCTGAGTGTACCTTAGGTGATTTGATAGTCAATTAGTACAACATTGAGGTCCTTATCTAATGTTCATTGTTTAACAATTCAAAATCCAAGATCTATTATATACAGTTGGGTACATTTGTAAGAGATATATTATTCATTTGATTTATTCGATATTCCTTGTGGAAATCTTCTGACAAACCTTAGAAGCACCATATGTTTTTTCATGGGATAGGAAGGTTAAGAGTATTGCCTAATGGAAATCAATTAGAGGAAAATCTTTGTCAGTTTATAGATATATATGTAGGCTTGTATTTTCAACGTTTCCATTGTCATATTTTTTTTATTTTTTTTATATTTTCACGCCTATCCCCGCAGGGGTTGGCAGAGACCACAGAGCTCCATCCGCTGCCATTCATCGCAGCGAAACGGCTCGTCATTGGTCGCTTTTCGCCTTCGTGAGAATCAGGACGTGACGGGTGGCGAACCACGTCGCCGTCATTTTTCGACAAATTAGGTATATTAAATTCGTCTTAGTGAATCCCACGAGCCGCAAGGGAGGATGGAGGTCAGCCCCAGCAGAGCCCTGCATGCTGAGGTAAGGCACCATAGTCCCCGGGGGAGCCCGACCCCGGGACGATCGGCACGCTTTCGACTAGGCTCGCCCCTAGCCACGCATCCATTGGCACGGCAGACCAATTGGATTGGCGGAGAGGAAGGGAAAGGATAGAGAAGAAAGGAAGGGGCAGGAAAGGAAATGCGGATTGGGGGGTTACCAGACACGGAATAAACATTTATAAATCCATATAAATATTTATTCCGATGCGGGAATCGAACCCGCGACCATTGACTCCGCGGGCGGAGGGCCCCGCCACTGAGCCAATCGGTCGTCATATCGGTTCTGAAATACCGCTGAAAGGTTTCCATATTGTTGTATCGGTTCGGAAATACCGCTGAAAGGTTTCCATATTATTGTATCGGTTCGGAAATACCGCTGAAAGGTTTTCATATTGTTGTATCAGTTCAAAAATACAGCTGAAAGGTTTCCATATTGTTGTATTGGTTCGAAAATACCGCTGAAAGGTTTCCATATTGTTGTATCAGTTCGGAAATACCGCTGATAAGTTTCCATATTATTGTATCGGTTCGGAAATACCGCTGAAAGGTTTCCATATTGTTGTATCGGTTCGGAAATACCGCTGAAAGGTTTGCATATTGTTGTACCGGTTCGGAAATACCGCTGAAAGAAGCTACCAAGGGAAAGCACACTGTATTAGACCATTCATGCAGGTGGTAGATAGAGATTACAAACAAAAGCTACCAATTTATTTTTATGTATTAACCTTTTAAAGTATTTACTAGTACTTAGTTTGTGTTGAAGAAAACCGATATGAGGTAAGTTGTATCCTAGGGCAAGGGTTCTCAAAGTTTGCGCTGCAGTGTAACAGTAGATAGCAGAGGGGCGCCATGAGCGTGATGGCTATTTGAACTTCGCCTTGATATTTTTAATGTGGCGTGATTTCTTTAGTAGGAAGTTGCATCAAAAAAATGTTTTCACTCAACAAACTTTAGTACCTATATAAAGCTGCGTTAACTACAATATAAAGCTGCGTTTTATATTTATATCGACACACAACATACAGTAAAATATTAAGTTTTATTTTCTAATTTTCATAAATAATAAATGTATTCTTGTGTTTCGATATAAATATAAAACGCAGCTTTATATTGTGGTTATTTTAATTTTTGTTCCTACCTATTTAGTATCAGTATACCCTATTTTAGAAGTGCAGAAGGTGAACCTATCCTAGAGCGAAGTAAAGCGTATGGCCTCCGACAGGTTGAGATGGAGAAACATCGTGTCTGCTTTATGCCTCAACAGGGGGACTTAGGACTCAGAGAGAGGATACCCTATTTTGATTAGTTAAGGGGTCGAAACTAAGTAATCAAGTAGTACAAGTAGGCCGCGGACTGAAAAAGTTTGGGAACCGCTGTGCTACGGAATATTTTCCCATAGGGAATTTCCCGCAGAGACCACAGACCTCTATTTGCTACGATTCCGGCCGGCACACTTTCTTTGCTTCATCCACAATCACCACTCTCTTCACAAGCTAGCCGGCTTCTTTCCTGATCCTAGAAAGATACGTGCAAAATTACTTGCACAATATTTGACAAGTCCGATAATAGAGCTATTTGTACGTCACCTGCCCTAAAAAAGAACCACCGTCTCTATACAATCGTGCATTATCTCTTGCGCTCCAAATTGCATTCGAATGTTTGTGTCCCACATATGCGTTTCCACTAATGGCTAGGTTTTTTCTTTGTTCGGAATTCGTGTTAATTGTAACGGAAATTTGGGTTAACTAAACACTTTGCCGTTTGCAATTATTAATCACTCAAATGTATACCTAAATGTGTGTACGTGAAAATTCAAATTTCTTCAAAAACACGCAATTTCTCTTTGGCAAAATAAAATAATAAAACTTTTAAGTGATGCAAATTTAAATATTACACTTATATAAACGAACCAAATGAAACTTTGCTTGTGTAGTAATAAGATTCATTTTCTATTGCCCTGTTGGCGCATATGCAACGTTTTGGAGCGGAGCATAGTTGCACGTGTTTTCGGTCGGGGTCAATGCACTTGACACACTTTACACTTTGACTTGGTTACTTAATTGTTTTACCAGAGCCTTATTTGAGTTAGTTTTCATCGCTTATTTAATCCAACTATACACACGTGATGTTGTTATTTTTTTAATTATGGTGTCATATTTGTAATGAAAATGTGGCATGCTGTTTTCTATAGCAGATGGAGGTTAGTTCAATTTCTGTAAAGAGATATCATTGTAGATGATAGACAGCGTTGATAGTAACAAGTAAAGAAAACGAGAAACTTTGCGTAGTTTTTGTTGGTTAAAGTTTTTTTCGACCGGGTTTGAACTCTGAACCCTTGTCTCAAGAACGAATCATTCCACCCACGTCAATCATTGCACTAAATTGTAAATATACCTTAATAACCAAACTATGAATAATTTTATGTTAAATTTTGTATAGGTAAAAAGGTTCGTAGACGAGCTGCGGCTACGATTGAAAAATGGCTGTTTACACAGTGCTAATTGCGTTCAGATCTTGTATTTTTGGAAACCATAAGGCTATTAGTCCAGATTACAGGCTATGAGTAGTTTTGATTGAATTATCTTATGATTGAATAATATATGTCTGTGTATATCTAATGAAGTCTATGGGTGGCGATGATCGCTTACCACCACGTGATTGTGTGAATGTGATCTTGTTCAAATTTTCTATCGTTAATAAAATACGTTTAATTCTTCCATTTAAGTACCTTCAAATATATTTTATTGGACAACTCGTAGTGGATAACATTTGATGTTATTGCAGTTGTTTCAAATAATTTAAGTTTTATATGGTAGTAAAGAAATATGATATTTAATAAGATATTAATTTATGAATAAATACCGTCATCGGCGAAGTGTGAAAAAAAATTAGGAATTGACTTTAATTTTTTTTAAATTGCTTGTCTTTTATAATGAACTAATCGTCGTCTAAACGTGCATGGGCGATAGTCAATGGACGTACTAATAAAAGCCAAACGCACTGTAGACTTGCAATCACGTTAATTAGACGGACGGAAAGCCTTAGTTTTACATAAATAAACACACTCTTCACTTATATGTACACACACTGTCCACCTTATTTGAATGAATGAATTTAGCAATTTGTTCCGCAGAGTGAGATTAAATTAGTTAATCAAGAGTTCAAGGTTGTTAGCAGTTGATTCAAAAAACACGTTGACCCCTGAATCATAGTAAGTGTCCACTGGATATAACATTTTGTTTTTATATCAGAGACAGCCGAAAGCAAAATATTATCGAAAATAATTGACATAAATGTTTAAAATGCCTATATTTGCCTATAATATGAATGGCCCGGTTTTTTAAAATCTAATTTTAATAAATAGTGTAGTTTTTATAGCCTCGTAGGCAAACGAGCGTGCTGGTCACATGGTGGTAAGCGATCACCGCCGCCATAGACTTCCACAAGGCTGGAGGTATCTCAGATGCGTTATCGAACTATTGCAACTACAACTCTTAAAACATAAAAGAAACCAAGCAAAGTTTTGATATTAATAAAATAATTTTGATATTAATATAAGTAAAAGACGGTATTGTGACAAAAGTTAAGAAAGTGTTGCTTAGATGGTTTGGGCATATAGAGAAGATGGATAAAAGACGAGTGATAAAAGTAATTTACGTTACGGATGTGGATTTAAGGGTCGGCAGGGGAAGACAAGGGGGATGTACCTTGACCAAATTGCGGATGTATTTATGCATATTTTGATATTACTAGAAGTTTTGTTAACCTTTCCATCTAGGCAAAACATTATTATTTGCAGAATATTATACCTCTCATTATATATCCTAATCAGGATATATAATGAGAGGTATAATATTCTGCATATATATATATATATATATATATATATATATATATATATATATATATATATATATATATATATATATATATATATATATATATATATATATATATATATATATATACATATATATTTTATTATATATTTTAGATATCATCAAAATCGAATAATAGATTTGGAGGATCTGTTGTCACAAAAAACGAACACCATACGCCCACATTGGGTTCAACGGCCAATGACGTCATTGTGTCGTCACGAATAGTTGTCACTTTTGTTTTAGGGCGCGCTCCAAATTAAGTGACGTGTAACGAAGTCAGTGCAGCTTAGCTTTTGTTTTTTTTATATTTGAGTTTTGGCGCCAATTTATAGTGACATCGTGTTTTTATTTTATATTTAATGAAATGACGATTGTTTGGCTCAGTCAGTGGTTAGAGTACCTGACTACCGAAATAAGGAACCTGAGTTCAAATCCCGATCCAAAATGAAATTTGATTATGTGTGAAATGTCGAATGAAATAAATTTCTGTATGTGTGAACATTTCAAGTTGGCTCAAAAAATTCTACTGTTTCGCTATTTTATTAAAAGGTCACATGATTAGGCTGTACATTCGAAGTTACTTTACCTTTTTACTTTAATTCGCCTAAAATTAGTTGCTTCGCTCTTTACAACATCCTGAAAGGCTCTAGCAACCTTGATGGGACGCTATCACCAACGTTCAAAACCTGTGTCTTTATTAAGGTTCAAAAGACAGTAAGCAACTGCAGATGCGTTACCTACCTTAGGGTAAGAGTGTGATTTATGGGAGGAGAGTCGGAACTAATGAAAGGGGAAAGTTAGGCCGCCTAATCTCTGTATGATTACACTTACGTTCTTGTAAATATATAAAATAATATTATTTAAAAAAAACTCAGTGTTAGTAATGTGATATAAAACAGATGTAATGATATTAAAGTGTAATGCACGCCATTATAGTCCATAAACATAGCGATAAATAAGGTAAACAATTGCGTGTGAACACACGAGCGCACTGAAGGGGTTGATGGCCCTTGTTACCCGATAAAAACTCATTCTATTTACGAGTTTCCCTGTTTTTGTACTTATACACGAGTTTATACGGCTACGTATATTTTGCAGTTATTTTTAAATACAGTTTTTTTTTCTTAAATATAATATGACTTTTTTTGTATGCCATTATCAATATATATATATATATATATAAGGCTAAACCAGTGGTAAAAAATCTTATAGTGTACTCAATTTATCGTATTAAAGAAATACTTTAGTATTATAACTATCGTTAAAATAACAATAATGTTAATATAAAATCAGAAATCATAGAAATAATTTCAAAGGTCGGATACGCATCTGTAATGACTATGTTGTCTATGGGCGGCGTTGATTGCTTTCCATCAGGCTTGGCTTGTTTATCCTATATAAAATTTTATATAAAAATAATATTATTTCTTCGCTTACTTACAAGATACATAAGGCCATCTTCCTACCCTATAAGAAAACTGGGCATTTTATATATAAAAATAATTATTAATGGAGTCATGCGTTACTTTGCGGAAATCCATCACTACATCGACAGTCAAAAGTTTTACTTAGCTAAGATCCGCGACAAGCAAAACAATAACAGAAAATTAATAATGTGTGTTTTTCTTTTGGATTAAGTGGATTTATTTGGAACTTAAACCAAAAACTTACCGAAAATCGGCCATCAATTCTCCACCCACCAACCACTATACTCAACACCAAACACACATTATCACTTTTCCATCTTGTAAACAACACGTGTTTCCCCCCAACACGAGGCATCTTCAGGTATAGTAGACTCTACGGAAGATAATATTATTACTTCTTTTTTATCTCTCTCCCTATCCTATAAAAATATGTATATTATATATAAAAATAATATTATTACTTCAGTTATTACACTTATCCGTTCTTGTGGGATATACTTAGCCAATAAGGATTTAGGCATCCAAAAAAGAGAACTTTACAATCCAGTAGTGCATAGTATTACTGCTTTTTTAATGAATGCCACTCATTTAAACCTACACTAAATAAATGGGTGTCCGAATTTACATTACTATTTTTATTATTAGCGGCGAGGTTAATATTTTGAAGTCAAAGTCGCGATTTCAATTACCGTATCGGGATAGATATTTGTACATATATGGCCTAAAGGTATGAATTCCGAGTGTGTCACCAAAGCGCCTTAAACAAGCGTGGTGGGGTTAACATACATTCCAACAGGACATATATGGGACATTATTAGTTAAATATAATTTAATCTCCGATATCAAATAACTAAACAAAGATTACGGTAATTACAAGTGAGTGTAAGTAAAAATGAAGAAATGGCCTCAATGCGACCTACAGTCTTAGAAGAACTGTAACAACCGAGGTATCTGTAAGGTCGTTACCCGTGATGTCACAATACGTCACTTCGGACGCGGTTGCAATGTTACGTTGTCAGGGGTTACAAGATGTGGCCTGCTTCGTATCAGATATTTTTGATGCTATCTTTCTATTAATTTTGTAAAGATTTAGATATTTTTTAGTTTAAACATATATTTTTTTTATAAGAATACAGAAGTATTTTTAATATTACTAGGCTAACCAATTCTTGCTAATCTAATAATGCTCTAAACATTATTAGCTTAGTAAGATTGTGGTTCACAACACTCACCTCAGATTGTAAGCCCGATCTTTACCAACTGGGCTATTGTTGCTTCAGTATCTAACCTTAGAAAAGCAGTAATTATGATATCAATGGTTTATATTGTATATATTATAATAAAAATACATTGCAATTGTAGCATCTAAATAAATTGATGTTTTTGTAAATATTTCTTACGCCACTAAGTATCGTCTGTATAAAATTATAAAAAAAAATAATTCAATCAGTCTAAGCACGAATTCTTATAGGCCAGTCATTTTTCTTGTCTCAACTGCTTATTGGTGGTCAGAAAAAAAAACATTTTCATAAAATTCCTATGATCGCGAGAAGCCCATTGACACTTCAGTTTTGCCAACTCGGAGAGTTATGTTAATGACTTTGGTTATCCAGCGGATTTTTAAGTTTTAAATCATATCTGCTAGAGAAACTCCGAACACAACCTGCTCCATAGCTCTCTCGTGTTGCATTATTTATTTTAATTAATAATTTAAATGCTTCCGTTAATTATTTATTTATAGAATAGGCATGGCAAACATGCAGGCATATCACCTGATGTAGTAGGAGATATCTTAAACACCCTTTGTATTTCAAAATCTTGCCGTTCTTTGAGAAATGTGTAGGCTTGTTTTTTGAAGGTCACATATTGTATCGAATTAGCAAACTGAAGTGGCAACGGGTGACGTTTTTGGGAGGTCCGACAACCGTGGGACGTCCCCGGCTAGATAATGCGACGATCTGCGAAGGCGATTGGCTGAAATACGATGAGTGAAGCCGAAGATCGGACTGTATGGCACTTCTAAGTGGAGGTCTTTATCCAGCAGGGGATTGCCATTGGCTGTTGATTGATTGATTGATATTATATCGTTTTGGTGCTCTTTAATAAATAAATCTAAACATCAATAATATAGTTAGTGTGAGTTTGTAACAAAGTGTCCAGGGTTCGACGACCGCTCCGTTACGACAGCTGTTCGGGAGCCAAAAACTAAATATACGTGAGTGCGGTTGTAAACAACGCTATTTAATTCTCGGTTACAAATAAATCCACTACTAACCGAATACGCAATCGCTATTAGTATTTTTAGATGTGATGTACGTAGTGGAGGCAGACTGTAAGCGAATATCCGCCAAAAGATATTGACGAGAATTTTTAATTGTGATTTTGTCAGAGTCAGTCTTTTTTTATGGTATAGGAAGGCAAACGAGCAGGCGTGCCACCTAATGGAAAGCAATCAACACCGCCTATAGACATCCGCAGTGCCATAGGCAGTGCAGAAGCGTTGCCGGCCTTTAAGGAAAGTATCATAATGGGAGGAGGGGAGGAGTTGGGCTTCCGGAACACAACCGCTCACCGGACGAAGCGTTGTAGCTAAGCTACCACTCACACGCCGATTTTCTGCGGGAGTTTTGTACAATACTTCCCTGGGCGAGCCGGTACATTCATGCTACAGACAAACAATATATGGACAGTCAAAAATTTTACTTAGCTAAGATCCGCGATAAGCAAAACAATAACAGAAAATTAATAATGTGTGTTTTTCTGCTGGATGAAGTGGATTTATTTGGAACTTAAACCAAAAACTTACCGAAAATCGGCCATCAATTCTCCACCCACCAACCACTATACACAACACCAAACACACACTACCACTTTTCCATCTTGTAAACGACACGTGTTTCTCCCCAACACGAGGCATCTTCAGGTATATACATCGTATATTCATTCGAGGCATCTTCAGTAGACTCTACGGAAGACAACCGAAAAACTTTTTGTTTTGCTTGTCGTAGATCTTAGCTAAGTAAAACTTTTGACTGTCCATATAGTGATGGATTTCCGCAAAGTAACGCCCGACTCCATTAATAAAACAAACAATATGCCATTCTTGACAAAGTATTCGTCTGCAGTGTGTCTCTATCACTACAAACTTACTTTATTCTTAAACAAAGTGTGTTATACTTCATTCTATGCACCACCATTCTGTGAAACCAATTACCTTCAGCGGTATTTCCGATACGACATACATCAAGCCTACTCTTAAGGGTTGGCAACGTATTTGCAATGCCTATGGCGTTGATATCTATAGCGGCGTTGATTGCTTTCCATTAGGCGACACACTTGCTCATTTGCCTCCCAATGCTATTAAATGTTTTCATTGACAACTTAGTTGACTTTTAGTACAAGGATGGCGAGTTTCATTCCCATATCGGAATAAATAAAGTACATACACAACAATACACACGAATACAAATACAAAGCGAAACAGCTCTCCGTTATAATGAGGGTGGAGAAGGGAAGTATGCCGAGATCGTAGCAGATGGAAATCTGTGGTCTCCGCCTACCCCTACGGGAGACAGGCGTGACGATATGTATGTATGTAATGTATGTACAAATACAAAGTATGCATGTGTAGATGAAATTCTGACTACGTATCTGACATGGAGTTATGACTCCGACTTTGTGGTTGTCTATCGACGGTGACCTGCATGCTCGTTTGCCCACTTTGTTATAAAAAAATCATGTGTCCTTTCGGCCGGACATGAGCCTCCTGATTTTTTCATGATTGGACATTAATCCACGTTTTTCCAGGTAAACCTAGACTCTGAAAATGTGTGTAAGTTATACACATTTTCTTTGTACTAATATATAAATATATTCTCTTTCTGCGAACATAAATAAATAAATAAAAGGTAGCTTCGTTATGTGATGTGAAATTACTTACAAATTTAACAATGCAAACAAAAAAATAACTGTTATTCAAAATAAAACCTTCCTATAATATTTATAGGAGCTTTTGTGTTGTTGTTAGATAGGCAAGGAGCGGTTGCAAGTTGAGCGTTAGTTCGGACAAGCGCGGTCGTTCACCCGTACCGTACAGGCCGTTAGATTAAAATTCAAATTCGGAACTAGAGCCTTGGATTTGGCTTGGGGACGTTGAACCTATGACGTTTGTGGGTGTGTGAATATTTATATTGGTCGTGATTGTGGCCAGTATTATAATTATAATCGAAAAAATGTTTACAATTTTTTTTGTAAATTTTAAAAATATTCATAAATAGAATTCCAAATTCTTTATAGATTGAATTATAAAGTTACTACGGCAATATACAAAATACAATAATATAAGAGTAGACAATAGTAGATCGATGGAGTAGGCGAGTGCTGGAGTGAAGACCGCGTCTAGGCAAACGTAGTGTCTGACCCTGACCAGATAGTGCGACGCTCTGCGTATGGCAGCTGACAGAAATCGAATACGTGAAGCCGAAGATTAGACTAGGTGGCGCGTTTTGGAAGAAGCCTATGGCCAGATATTCCTGCTGCTAATGATAATGTTATGATTAACAGGATATAAAATAAAGGAATGTTTCATCCGCGCCATCTGAATGAGTGGCAATTCAGTACGGTGAGTTTTTCCAGAAACTTCTTTCCACGCATCACTACCATATGAAACCAGCTACCTCCAGCGGTGTTTCCGAATCTATACGTTATTGGATTGGGCGTGGCGTTGATTGTTTTCCATCAGGTGACACGACTGCACGTTTGCCTTTCTATCCTACAAAAAAAAATTAAGATTATAAGTCACGTAACGTCGCATGAAGAAGTATCCGTGGTGTAATTTGAATAATAGAATAAGAAATAAAGATATAACAGAGCGATCTAGAGTAAAAGAAGGTGTCGTGAAAAGTTGAGAAATGGATGCTTAGATGGTTTGGGCATATAGAGAGGACGGATAAACGACGACTGGCAAAAGAAAATTTACGTTATAGATGTGGATGGAAGGGTCGGTAGAGGAAGACCATGGAAAACACCTTGATCAAATTGCCGAAGTTTTTAAGTAAGGTCAGGTCAAGAGTACTCTTAACCGACGAAGAACCGGAGAAAGCAAAGAAAGTATGCCGAGATCGTAGCAGATGGAGATCTGTGGTCTCTGCCTACCCCTAAAGGAAACAGGTCTGATGATATGTATGTATGTACGTCTTGATAAAATGGTGGTTATTCTACAGAAACCTTCTATGGACTTTTGCAGTCAACTTGTCACGATACACGCATTCTTTCCATATACATACGCCTTAATCGAACTATATTGTATAATACGCCACCATAATTAAACAATATAACTGATAATAACATAAGGTTATGTAAATCAAAAAAAAAAACACAACGTCACTGATGTAGGTTGCAGGGAAAAGTCCAAAAAGTTATTTAGTAGTCCAAATTCTTTATACATTGAAATTTATAAAGTTACTACGGCAATATACAAAGTACAATAATATAAGAGTAGACGAGACGAGAGTAATAGATTAGATGAGTAGATCGATGGAGTGGGCGAGTGCTAACATAAGATTATGAAAATGAAATAAAAACACAACGTCAGTGATGTAAGTTGGCGGGAAAAGTCCAAAAAGTTATTTAGTAGGGCTGTGGTATGACCCCGTAACAACCTTGTGCTCCGTTCGCATTACGCAATTATCGGAGATACCGAATTCAAATCCGCGCGCAGTGCCCGCGTGACGTCACGGCGGGCGTGATATCCCGAACGATTCAAGTTCGGAATAGCGTTCGAACGGTGCACCGGGGTCGTCGACCGGTGACGTCACGAACAGCTGACCGCAGCAACGGGGCAGTAGCCATAGCCTCCTACAGTTATCTCTTTCACACACTATAATCGATGGATAAATGAGATTTTATCAAGGTGACATTCCATAGTAGTGAGAGATTCAATGTTTTTATTTCTTTTAACAATAACATTTTTATCTTAGTAATTTGGGACGATCAAAATGACTCAATGCCCAAGTAACTTAAATTTTCCTACCACGAGATCAAGAACATCTTTATTTTATGTGGGACAGGAAAGCAAACGAGCAGGCGTGTCACATGATGGAAAGCAATCCTTAGACATCCGCGGTGTCATTGAAGTCGTCCCAGGAAATGTTCGGAAAAATTCCAATATTGCTCAACTTGCCACCTGGATGAGTGGCGTAAGTAAGGTACATTTTTCCCGAAACTTCTTTCAATTCGCCACCAAGCAGTAGATCCAGCTACTTTTTTTTCTTTTCTTTGATGGCAATATCTTATAACTATTATGCCAGTGTCAAGTAAAATATAATACAATAATATCAAATCTCTCGAAATTAAATAGTCAGCTTGTCACGTTACATCTTGATTATAAAAATTAAATAAAAACACAACGCCACTGATGTAAGTTGGCGGGAAAAGTCATACAGCTACTATTAGTAGCTAGCTATTTTTCAAAGACCGTCAAACCTAAAATATCTATGCTTTTCTGAGATGTCTATGAATGATGCTGATTGCTTTCCACTCTTGTTCATTTTACCTTTCTATCCCATAAATAATCAAAGAACAGATAAGATTTTTATAATATATTATTAATTTTGCACAATTATCAAAAAAGTAGTTTCGCAAAAATCTCTCCGCCCGCAATTCGTGGATCTTACCAAACCTCTGACAATGTAATTTCGCAACACACAGTCATCACAACAAATGCCTTTTGTTATGTAATGTAGAACGCTTTTAAAAACCATTGTTTAAACGCTTTCAACATGGCGGGCGCCTAATTAGTTACACTTTTTAATTCATTGTTGAAAATGAACATTGGGTTTCCATTGTGATTTTCAAACTCTAATTACAACTGATTTAATTAAAATAACTGTTTTTGTGATGGATTTGTAATTTGAGATGGGATTAGGTGACATGTTTTTGGAAGGCCTATTTTTAGCAGTGGACTGCCTCGGGCCGTTGACATGATGACAATCATGATGATCCATAAATGAAGGAATCGTACTAAATCGCCATTCATCCATTTTTTACCGCTTTTATCATGGGGAGTGCTCCGAAAAGTTGTTTGGAATAATTCCCGCCGCCGAGTTCCTTAGCCGCACAACTCGCCGTACAGAAAAGTTTCATCCCCACCATCTGGATGAGTGGCGATCTACTACGGCGCGCTTCTCTCGAAACTTCTTTCCACTCACCACCACTCTGCGGAACCAGCTACCTTCGGCGGTCTTTCCGAACCGATACGACATTGGCATCTTCAAAAACAAGCCTATACATACCTAAAAGGCCGGCAATGCTTCCGTGACTCCTGCGGTGTCGCGGTTATCTATGGGCCGCGTTGGATTGCTTTTCATCAGGTGGCACGCTTGCTCGTTTGCCCTCCTATTGCTATAAAAAGAAGATTAATATAAAAAAATATAACTGTAAAAAATCAATAATAGAGCCAAAAGCTGAAAACTATCTTCAGTGAAATGAATAATTTGTTTATACACAATTATTTAATGAACCACAAGCTAATTTTACTTGTAATACAATTACAGTGAGTCGATTTTAACTTGTACATTTCTTACGAATAAATACAAACGACATTCCTATGAGAATTACTGTAGCAGTTTAACAAAGTATTACACGCTATTATAGTTTTTATTTATGGGCGTAATAAAGTTGGGCATTAGTTATGTACTTCACAAGATGCAATGAATATAATTCCGAGTAACAGTGCACGTTATTTTCGAATTTATAATGCGGAAATAGAGATTAAAATAGATTGGTGCCGTTTATGAATAAAGTACGTTTGTGTGAAAAGGACACACACACAAGTAAAGGTAGTCATCGGCCGCGCTCCGACCTTGCCTCAGGGTCGTTGAACTTATGACCAAAAATGGCGGTGAAATGGAAATTCATATTACATTCCGGTCTATTCTGCAATCAATATACATTCTTATTTGACGGATGGAAAGAAAAGAGGCGCTTGTTAGTCTAGAGGCAGTATCTTCGGTAAGAATAACAAAAATGAAGTACGTCTAGCAAGGACAGATCATGGGGTTTTTATTCTTAGGTAGACGATGCTACCCGTTATGTGGTATTTGCTCCGCTGTACAGACAGACGTAGTGTGGGATACTCTCCCTCTCTCCTCTGGCTAGATCGAGCTACGCAGTACAGCTGGTAAAAAATGACTAGTTAAAATATACCGCTCAAAAACAGTCAGTTTCAACCTTGTACAAAATTTTCTATTGGTCGTACAGCTGTGAGACATGGATCGTTTATTATTTTTTTTCTGATGTGAATATGCGATAATTTGATTTGACATCTATGTCGTTTACAGCGTTTTTGCAAAAACCGAAATCGCTGTAAATGCATTTATGGAAGGAAAGCTTTAATATTTTTATTGATAAATTTGCATGGACATTTAGAAACCATAATATCTGTTGTTAACATATAATCTTTTCATTGTTGCAGCCCAAATCGAGATCATACCATGCAAGGTGTGCGGCGACAAGTCCTCCGGGGTCCACTACGGTGTGATCACCTGCGAGGGTTGCAAAGGTTTCTTCAGGAGATCCCAAAGCACAGGTCGGCTTCATAGAATAAGTTTTATTATTTTGTATATATTTTCCGTAGACGACTAATTGTCTTAGTGGCGGGGCTTGTGCCTATGTAGTCAGCGGTCGCGGGTTCCATTTATCCATATATATATATATATATATATATATATATATATATATATATATATATATATATATATATATATATATATATATATATATATATATATATTATACCACTGCTGAGCACGGGCCTCTCAATTTCTGGAAGAACCCGCCACGCTTATTCAATGCGGATTGGTGGGGTTACCAGACTCTGAATAAATATCTGTAAGCGATACATATATTTATTCCGATGCGGGGATCAAACCCGCAACCATTGACTCCGTGGGCAGGGGCCCCGTCTACCTGAATGGTGAATATACATTTTTTCCGAGTTTTAATGCCATTCCGTCTTAGACAAGCGTAGTGGGGTTACATTCATTCCTTCAGAAATGGAGAAGTTTGTGCCTACAAACTAATTATAAGCTCTACAAACTAATTATCCTAATCCTGTCCAGCATAGCATTTAAAGTTACTTTTGATAGTCTATTTGCAGCTGTTTCAGTCAAGCTTCAGAAAAAAATTGTCAGGATTTATTTTAATATTTTATCTGCAACGTTAATGAGCCTATTTATTTAGGAATGTGCCATACATTCTTGGATAAATAGGAATGTACCATAATTCCTGAATAAATAGGAATGTACCATACAATCCTGAAAATAATAGGAATGTACCATACAATCCTGAATAAATAGGAATGTATCAAACATTACTGAATAAATAGGAATGTACCAAACATTCCTGAATAAATAGGCTCATTAACGTTGCAGATAAAAAATTAAAAAAATCCTGACAAAGTATTTTTTTGAAGCTTGATTGAAACTTTCTGACAAAGGACTTTGTTTGGTGCTTTGTGCTTTCTACTCTTTGCTAAGTGGTAGTATTGCTTAATATTTCGCGTTTCGTACGGTGAGCGTTCCACGTTCTTCTCTCCAGAGTTTTTCTTTCTCTTTTTAATTGAATGGCGACATTGGTCTTAAAGCCTATAAAACTTCGCCGAAAGAATTTCAAGCCTGTAATTTGTAGACTAGGAATAGCAACAACAGTGACGAAACTTGACAGAGAATGTTGAAATCTCGCTGAAATGATGGATGGCATTATGCCATCAGGGAAGTCTTCCCTCCGCTTATTGTAATTTTAACCCAAAGTTGGTAACGCATCTGCAGTGCCCTAGTTATTGTAGATGCAGTCGTGATGACTTCTCATCACATGAAGAATAATTTTCATTTTTTTAGCTGTTTAGTGTAGACTCCATACAGATTATACAATCAATTTAGTTGTAACTTACCTAGCTCAATCTATATCGTGTTCAGATCTTATTTATTGCGAACATATTATCAGCTTTAGCGACTTCTTATCTCTGGTATTCTCTTGCAAGCAGTCGATGTATCGAGAGATATTTTCTAGCTTTTATCTCTATTGTATTGTTAAACTGGATATTTCCTATTTATAAATTGACACCAAATACAAGATATATATTTTATAAAGTTTTGAAAAAAAAAACGATGAACTGTGTCAAGAATTATTCTTGTTTGGTTTTATAAGTCATTTAAGTGCACGATTTTAGCGTGCACTTGGATTTTAATTTTTTAAACTGGTATAAATTATCGTTATTATTATTCAAGAAATTAAAAAAAAATCTTTCACGTCTATGACACGCTGGGGAAACTTTGCGGGCATTCAATACCAAATTATTGGTTTTACAAGTCATATTCAGAATAGTCAACTAAAATTTGAGTTCACTTATCCTTCTTTTTATTTTTAATTGTTACCCACCACAACAATGGCAAGTTACTTAAAGGCATCCTCTTTTTCGTTTTAGATTGATACTGGCCGCAACCCTTTTTTCAGTTTTTAATTAGTATTCATGACATTTTTTTTTGAAGTTGCTTATATTCTGTATTTCTTTAGTTTGAATTAGTACTGGCCGTAGTGCCTCTGAAGTTATCCGCAATTTCGTCTTTTTTTATGATTAGGGTTGTACATAACGCCTTTTAAATTACCTATTTTAAATTTCATAAGATAACTACATTATGCGACCTCACTGGCCGGAATTTCTGTTAATTAGACGGGGTTTTGAAAATAGAATGACTTTACCATTGATGCCCATTGGCGACTACTGTTACAATGTTGTGTTATTAGTGTACCTCTTGCCTAGTGTGGCTTTTAAGGCAAATCTTCCAAATGCATTAGAGGCATATACCTCTAAATCTCTAAATACTCTAAATATTAAATGTCTTTATTAACACAGTAATTTTTTTCAGTGGTGAACTATCAGTGTCCACGCAACAAGGCCTGCGTGGTGGACCGGGTCAATCGCAACCGTTGCCAGTACTGCAGACTCCAGAAGTGCCTCAAATTGGGAATGAGCCGTGATGGTAAGTACTTTTAAGTGATAGTACTTCTCTCTTTGTTCCTTACATTGTTGTAGTAGTGTCGAAGGAATCCTACCGAAAAAACGGCCGTTTTTTTTCGGTAAGATTTAGTTTGAGTTCCTCGTAAATCCACTTCTTCCGGTAGAAAATACACATTATTTTTCTTTGCTTGTTGAGGATCTTAGCTAAAGTTCTGACTGTCCACATTCAATGAACATTTATATATTATAGAAATTGAAAAAGGTGAAAAACAGAACGATGAAGTTCAAGAATCTGGCGGGAAAAAGAGATTATGAGATGAGAATTAAAAAGTTAAATTTAATAATAAAAGTTTTGTTATATTAAATTATTATTATTAAATCCATAGTTCTGTTCTAACTTCGCGTATAACTACGCGTTCAAGCACTTTCAATACATTTGTCAGTAATCTTAGAGTCAAGTTTGGGATTACTTAGTAATCTGTTTCTAGATCACTCATAGTAAATTTAATAGTAGGTTGGCGATGAAAATTCGACTTAAAAGATCAAAAAATAAGTTTACAATTTAATCACCATTGAAATTTGGCGTTTATGGGCCGGGCCCTATTTTTATATAAATAGAATTGGAACGATATTTTATATGTAATAAGATTCATAAGGCGTAAACAATAGATCACGTCTATGTTTAGGAAAGTTTCTAGTCCGCGTGGACTTGTAGGCGTAAATCTAGGACGCGAAATGTGTCATCATTATTTTTAGTCTATCGTTCAGGGAACACGAATTGGAAAGAGCCATTTTATCTAGAAGCCAGGTAAAGAACAGGGTAGTTACCTGATGATAAGTAATCACTGCCGCTGATAGGCAGGCTGTATAGATGCTTTATCTACCTTAAGGTAAGAGGTGAGTAGGAAATAAAGAAGTACAGAAAGGAGAAAGGACTTGTGCCACTAGATTTTTGCAGTTTTATTTCCCATTAATTCCTTCTTCCCATCGTATCCTTACCCAAAGGTATGCAAAGCATTCGCATTGATTTCAGTACTGTAGATGTCAAGGGACTGCGGCGTTGGTCGCTTTCCATCAGGTGACCACAAATCTCCACTAGCATAGCAGATGGAGATTTATGGTCTCTGCATACTGTTACGGAAAATACGTTATAGATGTAAAAAAATCTATACGCATTTCGCAAGCTATTTTAGCGTACATGAAATCGTCTTATTCACAGATTCCCAGAGATTGAAATTAGCTCGTAAACACGTGGCGGTATGAGGAAGCGAGCGCGAGGTCAACGACACCTTATCAGCTCTGATAACACAATGTTGTGCTTATACAATTACGTTCGCCGTGGTCCATGTGATAAAGAAAATGCGATAATGCAAGAAAATAATTATATACCGGTTATTGTTCTGAAAGTTACTCTGTGGACTATTTATAAATAATATATATTTCTTCTTTTCACACCACGTCTTAGAAAGAAATTAGAAGCGTCAACTACTAATGATTATGATCTGTCCGAATTAACGTTAGACTAAAAGAAATAATAGAAAGGTTTATTTGTGACACACTTTTTTTACCGACAATGCTAAAATTACAATTTAAATAGATATTACACTTTTCCTGCCAACCTACATCAGAGATAGCGTGTTTTTATTTTATTTTCATAATCTTGTATTATTATTATTAATATTATATTATTGTTAATATAATATTATTATCAGTTATATTGTCAGTGTGGTGGCGTATTTTACAATATAGTTCGATTAAGACTTATAAGTGAAATGATACGAAATAAATAAGTGCATGTATCGTGACTTTTTAAGTTGACTGAAAAAGTGCATAAAAGGTTTTTGTAGAATAGCCACCATTTAACAAGACGTAATGTGACAAGCTGACTAAATTATAATTAATTGATAAAAATTCATATACATTACTGCATTAAGAAAGAGGAAAAGAGACATAAAAGCGAATACCTGAAGAATTTTATTAATCAATGATCAATGTAGCATCTAGCCTAAGGGCTTCCCACACTACGTTTGCCAAGACGCGGTCTCCACCCCAGCACGCGCCTACACCACCCCAGCACGCGCCTACTTCGCGTCATGACCAACCCTTTTCGACTTCGGTTTGCTAATTCGGAAGGCTGTGACGGTAATTTAGTTCTCTGGCAGATTTCATCATTCCAAATCATATCCGAGCATAGCTCTCTAAGCAACTCTGAGCTTTTGAAGTAGACGAACCGTCAAACTTCACGTTTGCTTGGAGGGCTAATCTTTAACAAATGAAATATGGGAACAAATGACATATGTAATTATGTCGAATTACAGAATTTAAATTTGATGTCATTGATCTGAACAGGCACTACTTATTCCGTTCACTTAACAAATTAATTGCCTAATAGTTTGTGCTAATCAAACGACATCTGGTTGTTACGTATTTCTGCAATGGGTGCGCCTGTAATAGTTGGAACCGCAAATCTCGTCGACTGCACATACATAGCAAGGCGTCACCCGACCGTATAGTGACGCGCTGGCGTTGCGCAACTCTATGTAATATATAGTGATGTCCGTAAATGGGAAACCAAATCATCGATAAAACAAATCCTATAAGTACATTATTTTCTTTTTACGTGCAATGGACTGTTATTATAGTATTTGTTGTTTTAACTTGAATAAAATGAACAAAAAGACGAAATATCCCAAAGCGGATTCTTTGGGGATACTCCGCTTTGGGATACATAAATTTACAAAGTAATATTAACAGTTTACTATTAGATTTAACATAGAAAACATATAAATCCTTTCATTATTGCTATTAAATAATTAGCTGCAAATAATTTTAACGTGGATCTTCTTGTATTTAGATATAATTTTAATTAAATTTTTGATTTCTAAATATGTAAACAGTATTATTTGATGTATTGTATTTCTATTAAAATATAAAATCTTTTATATTTTTATATTTGACATGTATGGTAAAATTAATTTAAAAAAGGGGAATATATGCATAAACAATATTATAATAGTGAATAGACTTAATTGTTCATATGTAAGGCTTACAATACTGGGATCCCGAATACCGGAATCCCGGACGATTTTTGTCCGTTATTAAAAATTGGTATTTATGTAAAAATACCGGTATTTTGGTATTACATTAGTTAATAGAAATTGAATTTATGCACAATATAAATCTAATAAAAAAATATTAATTAATTACAAGAATTTTTTTTGAAGATAAACAAACAATTTCATTGTATTAAAATCTATATCTAGCACATTTATTATATGTAAAATGTAACATAAAATTTAATATGTACTTTTTTTACTTGCACGTTTTTTTGTATCTATCTACTCCTACTCTTTATGTAATAAAATAAATAATATCTACTCATTTCAGAACAATATTTATTGGATTTCATATATTATTTGTTAACAAGTCAATATAACAACTGGGATAAGTAAAAATATAACTAGTAAATTTTTTATCAATAATACCGGTATCCCGATATTTCTAATTTTAAATATCAAATACCGGTATTCAGATTTTAGTACGGTATTGTAAGCTCTACTCATATGATAAATAAGTGTTACACTCATAAAGCATACATTTATAAGAAGTATAAAAAATTGGCATAAAATTCGTTAATATTATATCACTGTTATAAATTTTCTATGCTTTTAAATATTCAGTAGATAAGCGTTAATAAATAAAAATAATATAATTGATAATGTTATAATAATGTCGATATCTTGAAATTAATTTGCACATCACTAAACATTGTGCAACGGTGCAAGCGCGAAGCGTAACATATCTTTTTGTAAGCACGTAACAAACAAACACGAACAGATACGAGTAATTATATTTATGTAACAGACTTGATCGAGAAGACAATGAAAAAAAAAATCACTGACCTACTTGTATTAGCCGGTCGTGGAATGTCGAAGATCCGCGACAATGCAAGTAACGCCTGACTCCATTAACCTCTTCAGAGACATTGGCACATGTGTGTACGTTTAGCTTTTTTTTCTATTAGGGGACCACATATGAGGACATTATCTATTTTTTTGTAAAAATTACTATTTTTTGTTTTTTCTTATCTTACTGAATTGTTATAGATATAATTTGAATAACTCGTAATAATAAGAAAAATTTTATCAATGTTTTTTCACTTAAAAAAATTCGTCCCTGAAGAGGTTAATCATCTTTCTGCTCCACAATAAATGACACTAAAAGCAATACAAAAAATAGCGTAATCGGATAATGTTCGTGCTTTCCATATAAGATTGTGGATTTGATTCTGCTCACCATTGGGCTATTGATTATTATAATATTGTTTTCAAAGAGGATTACCAATATTATAGTTTTAATATAATTCTTATTAACTGTTCCAACTAAACTTTTCATGCGGGCAGTAGTGGATCCAAAAACCATTTGCCAGGCGTTTTGAAATGCCTCTATTTTCATAAAAAACATATTTTATCTGGCCCTCAAAAATGTGAATGTAATTAATATGGTATAAATTTGTAAAAGGGCGTTAGTCCATAAAAGGTTGGGAACTTATGAACTAAGCTAATAAAACCTTTATTAGGAACTTATACCCTAAGCGTCATCCTTACCAATTATTGGAGAATTATGCCCAGCAATGGACTGCGGCAGACTGAAGAGACACGCTTTTTTATAGTATATATGCTACTTTACCTACTTTAAGTACTTTTTTCTACCTTTTACACTTGAAAATCATTGAAAAATCAGTTTATTTTTTCGTTATTTACGTAGCTATTCCTTCTTTCTTTCTTCGTTCTTTCAAATGCTTCTTTTCATAGAATACGCCGCGTATTTCTCTTCTGTGTGTTTCAAGTCTGCTGACCTCGTTCCACGTGCTAATACGTGACCCCAAAGATTCATTTTAATGATGCCTATTCCTTGTACAAGCCACACATAACTACTTATGAAGTTATAAACTACGTTAAACATTCTTAATTATTCAACGGTCTGTAATATAAATTGTTGATACGTGAAAACAAAGTTATATAATTATTGATTGTAATATTTATATACTCAGGCCAGGGGGGCGTTTCATATTAAGTTTACCAAAAACCAGTCTCCACTCCAGCACTCATTTCCTCGGTCAAGTAGACGAGTTGTCAGAAAAAATCCTTCGGGGTTTATCACCTCTTTTTAACACTTATCTGACGATGTCCCGTCATTTTTCTCAGCTTTCAGCAGCATGTACCGCTTCGCAACGCTCATGTTGAGAGTTGCGCACATTTGGTCAGACCAGCGCATTGGTCACCTTCCTCTCGGTATTTTGCCTTCATTCTTTCCCGTAACAATTAGTTTCTGAATATTGTCACCATGATTACGGTCTACGCATCCAAAGAACTCAAAGAATCTTCGGTCAACCTTAATTTTTGGTAGTCTTTGTCTCTATTTTTTGATAATCCTATATTAATGTTTTCATAGTAAAAGTAGATTTCTTTGAAAAAAATATAGATCAGAGTTTTCGTTAGAAATGTGTATAATAAATTAAAATTAGATTTTGAATAGGCAGATATAAATTACGTTCGAAGTTCTCAGACGCCTGTAAATAGGACAGCCCGCCTATTGTTTAGACGTTTATGTTTTCCACAAAATATCGCTTTGCACGAAAAGCCATTAACTAGGACGTTAAACTGGAGGTTACTGTTCCAAAACGCGTACCAAAAAAATACCCAGCCGTCGCGACCCCTGTTGTCTAACGACGTATAATAAAGAAAGGGATCTACTTAAACTGGTAAATGCCACGGGTCATCGAACCTTTCGACAAAGAAAACTCTTCATAGACGCCTAATAGAACCGAAAATTTTACACGCACAAAAAGCCTGTTCCACTTGACAACGATGTATTATCCTGCTATATTACAAGATCTAGTAAGTGGAGTAATTTGTAAAAGTACAGGATACTTTTCAATTTTGCCGCATTACCAACCAACGGGATCGCGCTGCGTTACGTAGTAAGACTATACGTCACATGTATACGTATATACATACGTCAGAGTTACCAGAGTTCGTTGTTCCAGTAGGCAGTGTGCCAACGGCCGCCGTGTCCCGCACGCAAACGAACGTAACTTGTACGCGTTGTTACCCACACAGTGATAGCTACCGTCCCGTTCAACGCACACTCCCACAGTTCACACACACAAATGCGTTTCGCACACCCGTATCGCGAATGTGTTGGTGAGGTATTGAGTAACAGTAGGTGTCATTGAGAGTGTATTGCATTGAAGATTGCTTTACCGATTTTTAACGAGACGTTTTTTTTTATCGTGTGAATTTAAAGAAGGTATGGGAACGCCGCGGAAAATCGGTTCCCTGTTACGTCACAGATTTGACGAGCGATCTCAACGCTGGCTTGCGACAAGTAGCGGAACTAATAGCTTTGAGTGTGAAAATGGTTTTTGAAATAGACACTTTCACGGTACACCAAATATAAGCTATGATATCTTTACACATTTTTGATTGGAAATTTTAAAAATAGTGTTTATTGTGTTTAACATTCAACGTATTATTTATTATTACTTTTTAAAAAAAACAAGCCTATCCTTACCTTAAAGAGCAGCCACGCTTCCGAAAAACCTATAGTGTCGCGGATCTATTGCTAATTATTTTTCATCAGGCGACATTCTTGCTCGCTTGCTCTCTTATCCCATAAAAAAAACAGCTCTCTATCATCTGATAAATATTTTTTTTCAGCGGTGAAATTCGGCCGCATGTCAAAGAAACAGCGCGAGAAAGTGGAGGACGAGGTTCGATTCCACCGCGCGCAGATGCGGGGCCAAACGGAGGCCGCTCCGGATTCTGTGTATGACGCGCAACAGCAAACGCCAAGCTCCAGTGACCAGTTCCACGGACATTACAACGGGTATGTATGAAACTTTAAAGGTTCCAAGAGCAATTTTTTCGAAGAAAATTTATTGGTATTCACCAGGCGACGTGCTTGCTCGTTTGTCTTCCTATCCCATTGTTCTACTAAGTCTTCTGCACTTTTGTCATACAGCTGTGGCTGTCCCATCAGGTGGTGACTCGATTCACCATATAAAAGAAAATTCCAAGCAGATCTTTAGCGCAGCAGACCTTTAGCGGTATTTCCAAAAAGAAAAAAAAAACAATTTCGTCGTATCTATCTTCAGAATCAGCTACCTTCAGAAATATTTCCGAATCGATTCAACATTGGAATCTTCAAACACGAGATCATTTGTAATATCTGTGATGTTGCTGATATATATTGGCAGCTTTGATTGATTTTCATCAGATGTCACGTTTGCTTGTTTGTCTTCCTATCTAATAAAAAAAATGTTAAATAAAGTAGGTGATAAAAATTATATAAAAATCAATAGCGATATTTTCTTATACCAAAAAATATTGATTAAAAGGATAAATAAAATGATTACGAGGAAGTAAATAGCTTAACTTCATTAGTTATTTATTCTCGGCGCAGTTTATAACGATGTTTTATCGTATGCAGTCAATTAGTTCTTAAAAAACAAAATTATAGCCCTCTTACCTTGTTCGGAATCCAACATAACATAAATTGAATCGCAATCGAAAAAACACTACCGTTTCTTTATCGGTAACCCTTGCATTTTTCATATGCCTCTACTTTTCCCGTTATATAATGGTTTAGTTAGACGGAGGAGTTTGCTTTCTCCGTCTACACGAAAGGGCCTTACCGTTGTTTATCCGTAATTCACGGCAGACATTCGTGTCAGCGGTGCATCAAACGCCATTACTCCAACGGTAACGGATCGCGACAGTGAATGACGCCTAGCGGTAAATGTAAATAGCGCCACCTAGTATCGAATAGCGGTACTCGATAGTTCTTGTGATCGACGACAAGTCGTGCGCCCGACAAGAAACGCAACGCAATACTTAGACTGCTATTTAATTGAATGGTGGTTTATTGAATATTGTTGAGGTAGAATCTATTGAAAGCATTGATATATTTGTTCGCATTTTATGAAACCATAGAACTATTCGCGTTATTGATAAATGAATGCAGCAGCACTCTTTAAAATTTTAATTTTATTTACATTCCAATAAAATATCATAAAAATGCACATTATAAGTTGAAAACATTAATCAAATATTATTGTAATTATTTAATATTATATACAATTAGCTATCGATTGCTTAAATATTTGAAGAACCTTATTTTTTTTATTCCGTTTTTAAACTTCTTTAATTTAGGCTTAAAAAATATAAAATATAGTAATATCGTTAAAAGAAATCTTCGTTATATGTATCTATATATTATTTTTTTCTATTGAATTGTTTACATCAAATATAATTTACTTTTTAATCGGCAACATCCCTCAAATTTCTGGGTGGCCAATGTCCGATAATGGATGATTGGTGATACATACATACATGGTACAAAAAATAAATTGATTTATACCATGAGGCCGGAGGATTAAACATAATATCGGCATATTTTGTACTTCTTTATATTATCAGAAGCGTAACCAGAACAATCCTTTTTTTTCTACATTGGCACTACAAACTAGGATGAGTTTTGGCACCGTCCACAATTCTTCCCTAGGGGTGGGTATATACCCCTATTTTTGGTAGTGTTTCTATTGTTTTTTTTTTATATTCTTTCCATAAAGTCGTTTAATAGGGATCGCTCAGATACTTTTTTCAGTACATTACTCTTACGGTACAGTTCGTCCGGTACTTCTATCGTACTTTCTACTTTGTGGCAATTCACAACTAGAGTTTTTTTACCATACTGGGTAGTCAGCCCTGAGATGAACCCTCCAACTTTATCCAGGTTTAGGACTGACAACTTTATAGGAAACTTATTTCCACCGTCGGAGTAAGATAGAAGAATTACAAAATGAAAATAACGTTTCCTTTTGGTCTTTCTCTCTCTCTCTCTCTTTACAGTCGGTCCTTCATATCTGAGGATCGTGGTTATCAGTAAGTGAGTCCGCACTTTGTGTGTGAATTATCTGTCTCCAACGGCATATGCCCATTGATTTGTTAACTATATTATGGAAATTAATAGCATTTGGTATGTCCATCAGGTCGGTGATCACCCTTGTCATCGTTTGTTTCCCTTCAGTATTATCAACCATGATAATTTTCCCAAATTCTCATTGTCTTACGCTATGGTAGCTTGACAAATTAGCTCTTAACGTAACAACGGTTTGTCTTCCAGCTATCCGGGATACAGTTCACCGTTGTCGTCGTATGGATACGGCAACGCGGCCCCAGGTCTGACGTCTAACATGAGCGGGATCCAGCCCCAGCCCCAGCAACAGCAGCCGTATGACGTGTCGGCTGATTACGTGGATTCCACCACCGCATATGAGCCGAAGCCGACTGGAGGTTTCCTGGATGCAGATTTCATCGGTGGGCACGGTGAGTTATAAAGATTGACACTTCTTTCAGCCAGTAAAAGTAATATTTGATGACGAGCCAGGCGTAAGTGTCACAACAACTGTCAGAATCGAAGTTTTTAGCGTTGTATTAGTTCTCTTGACAGATATGAGATTACTGATATTCATTTGAGATTACTGACTGTGATTAGCGTTATATAGGTAATATAAGGGTTTCTGTTCTAATAAAATAACAGTTCCAGTGACCTGTTCCAAAATAATAGCCTCTCATATTGAAACATAGTCCAAGTCAAGCGTTTCACCACAAAAGTCCTGTGGTTTTCCGCTAACACTTTCCAACTATGATAATTTCACTAAGCTAGAATAGAGAAGAGGATGTTCTGTGTATGGTTAGCTCGATTCGGTCCGTCGTGGAACAGGAACTGTTTTACGGTTTATCGATAGCAGGTCCATCTTGTTACTTTTTAAAACCTATTATTTTTAACTGCTTCGATTCTTACATAAATACGTATAAATCTTAGTAGAAATTATCGATATATGTAAATAGATTATGTTCTCAATTGCCTGTTGACAATTTCAAGTGTGTACAATAATAAAGATACTCTTTATAATTGTGATTATAGAAATTTATTACTCAAGGAAATTATTCTAATACTATTCTTTTAGCGTGAAATTACTAATTAATATGTTAAATATACGTATTAAAGAAAATTTATAGGTGCAAAGCAAATAACATGAAAATCTATTTGTCCGAAAATATTTGTGTAGGACAATTTTGTTCTATTTTTGAAAGACGATGTAAAAATGCAAATTTACTAAATGTCCGAAGCTAATAGAAAAATTGTCGATAGACGAACAACAAAAAAGTACGACGATCGTCCGGCCAACCGGGTCGACGTCCACGACTACCGCGACCACCCCCACCACGTCCATGAGGCAGGCATCCATTAACGACATGACCAGGACCCGAATACAGGAGTTCGATCGTTACGAACAGGAGAGGATCCAATCGCCGGCGTCGATATCGAGCGGCGTTATAAATATAAAACAGGAAATAAAACCTGAAACCTCCATGGGTGTTGACAACCTCGTCGCCAGCTATGTGGACTCGACAACATTCCTGCACAGTCCGTCAAACATACAACACAGTCCCATGGACATACAGAACACGGTGCTAGTGAGTGGGCAGAGCTCTGTGTCGCTAACGAGCGAGGAACTCAGTCCGGATGATCTGACGTCCAGCAGTGGGCACGGTCGGTTAATGGACCCGTTAAACATGAACATGACAGGGATGGGAATGGTGAACCCTAACGCGGTAACAAACCGAAGGCATCCGGGTTCAAGTCAAAGCGGCTCGAGCGGAGATGACCTGCCCTGTAAGTGGTAGTTTGGATGTTCTTTATACCATTTTGTTTTTCCGGTCGCCATATTTTATTTTTCGCTAGCAGTTAATTTTTTTTTATTGTAGTTGTTGAGTACGAGCTTTTTATCAGTCAGTATGTTCATCGATAAATAAGTGATGAGACTTGTGTGTTTTATTGTATTATTTATTTTTAAATGATTTATACAATGAATTTATTTTTTGTTCTATTCTTCTTTACATAGAATCCATTTTCGTTTAAATAAACGTAGTGTATGGATGCATTAAGCTGTAAAATAAAATAAAATCTAATAAAGAAACACATTACGTAGAGTAAAAAAGAGCAATATATTTTTTAATAAGGTTCAATAACTTCTTGTTTAAAAACTAAATATATATTTACGAACTCAATCGTATCTGTGTACTTTCGGAGCTCCGAAACGTGAGTACGATTCTTGCTTTCAAATAAATTTTTCTATAGTCTACAGGTCTTCAAAATTTGGATGTTAATTCATGTAAATTATGTCCCATTGTAGCGCTTATAACAATCTAAAATGTATTATATATTAGTAATTTAATACCGTACTATGATGATCCATACTTCTTTTTCTGGATTCAATGATGAATATTGGGTAGGGTATAAAAGGAAAACAGCTCAACATACACGCTGGAAAGGGAATTAAATACATCAGTTATGTAATTTACTGTAAAGTTAATTTAGGTAAAAAATTTTTAATAAACATTTTTTATCCCTCAAAATATGTTAATAAATATTCAAATAAGAGCTATTACATATTTATGGCTCAATTTAGTATTCCATTTACAAGTCAAAGTAGACTGCATAAAATAATATGAAATTTAACATTCGTTTCCTTCTTTTAAAAACATTCAAGAAACTCTGACCACGGTTTTAGGTATACAGTAATGACATAAATATTATCGTAATCTAATAATATTATTTTATAAATTCAATCTAAAACACAAACTGTTGCCCTTTTCTTGTGACACGAGTGTGAAGTGTGAAAGAATATTTATTGTATTACAATATAATATTAATATTATATTGTAAGTGTAATTGTCTCTGGTAACGAAAATTATGTACTTACGCCAACATGAAAATAAACAAGTTGTTAATAATATTGCTGTAGCCGGGTTAATAACCATCATGCACTCATATGTTTATATATTATTTAATTATTTTCGTTTTGCAGATCTATTCACGTGTGATAATTTGACATTATAATTGCCATTGTCAATTAGTCAAAGTTTTTTTGTCTGTGTTCATTATTGTCTATGGCTAATTAATTTTTTATTTTTAGACGTTTCAAAGATTTTTTTGTTGCTCTTTTAATTGTATTTAATTTTGTCTATATAAGTGTTATTTGTATGTCTTTGTAATATTTTTTTTTATTATATTGGAAATTTTTAGCGTTGTTTTGACAAAATATTAGAAAAAATTTGCACATATAACAATTTTTATATATATATTTTTTTTCTGCAATCTTCAACATTAATTTAGTCACAAAAGACCAATGCTGGACATTGGTCTTTATCGTTGCTGATGGTCCACTGTTATTAACTCTTTAAGTCTCCTCTTATGACACCCATGAGACAACGACATTTTTAATATATGATTATCAAGTGCTTCATAGACAACCTAAAGATAGCGAGGAAATATATGGCAAATATGTATTTTCGGAAGAACAATAAATGTATTAGTCTAAAATAATTAAAAAATTACTTTAGACTAATACACTAATAAAAATTCAAGATTTTCAGTTCAATCCAGGTTTTTACAACAACAAAAACAGACTTATAATCAGAAACAGGCCTGATGGCCAGCCCTCTTATAAGTTCGAGATACCTCATCAATCATCATGAATAATACATCTTCTCCATTTGAGTATGGCCCAATCTCTTGCAGATTAGTTATGGCTTTTATCAAGCAATAAACTGGTACAGGCAATAGGTAAAGATGATACATTTAATCTCATTTTTCATTTTCGTAAACAAAAGAGTTTTTAGTGGAAAGACTAGCGAAGTTTTTGACAATATTACAATTCCACTACTATTGACTAATATTAGAGCGGCTGGCAGAAATTGGATGCGTGAAACCGAAGATCAGGCTATATGGCGTTTATTCTGGGAGGCCTATGTCCAGCAGTGGACTTTAGTGATGGCAGGATCGCTATTGAGATGACTAATCTCGCAACTGGAATACCTAACTAGTTGGACTATTGAAGGTTTGTTTGTTTTTAGCCGGGGGTGATATCAGTAAGGTGCTGGTAAAGAGCTTGGCTGAGGCACACTCAAACACAAATCCCAAACTGGAGTACATACACGAGATGTTCAGGAAACCGCCAGACGTATCTAAGTGAGTATAGTATCCTTATTCGCAGACGCGTAATTGTAATCATTTTTTAACTCTATAATTGAAAATTGACTCTGATCATCACTCTTGATCTTAGATCATTTATAATACCCTTCTTTTGTTTTGGGTACAACCCGTTGTGGGTCTTGACCTCTTCGACGATTCTCCCCTATCTACTCGTTCTGTTTTTAGCTTTCCTCAAACATCTAGTTAACTTTCTTATTTATCGAAAATTTAAACTTATGAAATTTGCATCTTAATGATTATTTTAAATCTCTACTACTTAGCTCAAATTAGCCGAAAAACATACTATCTCATAATATCTAATATAAAAAACATCTCTATATTAAAGTCAAAATTCTTTATTTCTTTGAATTTTCATTACCGTTTTACAATGAAATAATGAGGTATTTCCGATCTAAAGTAAAACGAAAAAGAAACAGGAAATTTCTTTTCTTCTTTGATGTATACGTGAAGGCGTACAAGTGGAGTGATATAAAAACACAATCACAATGCGTGTATCATGACTTTTTAATTGACTGCAAAAGTCCATAGAAGGTTTTGGTGGAATTGAGACCACTTTAACAAGACGTAAAGAGAGAAACTGACTAATACATTTCTATTTAGTGATGTTATTATATTTTACTTGACACTGGCATAATATTATAGTTATGACTAATTGCCATCAAATAAAAAAACAGTACGTCACCGAATTAAGTTGGCGGGAAAAGTTGAAAATCTTTTTTTAACTATTTTTTTGTCTTTTTTCCAGCTGATTGTTTTTATCTCATTTGTTAAGAATTGCAAATTTAAATTTATTTGTTATATTGCAGATTGTTATTTTACAACTCGATGACATATGAGGAGATGTGGCTCGACTGTGCAGACAAGCTGACAGGAATGATTCAGAATATAATCGAGTTTGCCAAACTCATTCCAGGCTTTATGAAACTCACGCAGGATGATCAGATACTACTGCTGAAATCGGGTAAAAATTGCAAATATTTTTCCCTTCTACTCTCTCTTTCCTTCGACTTCATTTATAATAATAATATCGGCTTTTGATTTCCACTAGTTTTAACATCGTAGTCGGAAACCATGGTAACGGTGTTACCCACAGAACCGGATGATAAATTTATTTTTCACATTAGAAACAATGTGGTGGCATTTAGTATACAAAAAATAAAAAAATCTTTATGCATATATTTCTATAATTTATATGTTTATGCATATGGTTTTATTAAAAACCATAGTAAACAAAAATTATGATTTATAAAGTATATTAAAATATGGAATCTTTTACTTTAATAATATAAAATATAATTATGCCTTTTTTTCATTTATTTCGTTCCATGAACTGATATTAATGCAATTGCCGATTGCAATAACCTTTTTATTGCAATCGGTTTTTGTTACATGTATACAAATTATCTTGGAGAGTCTAAGTATAAAGTGAATATACCACTTGTGACTTAGAATTTGTAAGTGAAACAGAATGAAGTCGGGAGAGAACCAACAAAATTGTAACACAATATTACATAAACAAAATGAAAAATAAAAAATACACTAGTAAATAATTATTAATATAAATATATTTTGCAGGTTCTTTCGAGTTAGCTATTGTCCGTCTGTCGCGGTTGATCGATATAAACCGCGATCAAGTGCTATATGGTGACGTCGTGTTGCCCATACGCGAATGTGTGCATGCTCGGTAAGTTACATTTACTTTCATAATTTTCAACATATTTTCGTATAATATTAGTTATTATGACACTTATAAATGAAATTTGGTTTTATTGATTATTTAGATATATAATTGTTAATTTAAATTATGTTATAGATATAGAAAGAATTTGAAAAGATGTTTATAAATGAAAATGTACTATGTTCCTGGGTGAAATGGTTCTATGATTTAAGTAGGGTAGCTATCAGAAAATTGGTGCATACCGTCAAAATTTCCATTAGGAGCGTGCTCTGGCTCACGCAAATACATCTGTCAGATGAGGATTATTTGTCCGTGATCACCACATTGGGGAGACAGAGTGGTGACAGTTAAGCGGTTGTCTATTTGACTAACCTTTTTGATGTTTAAAGTGTATTTCGCTTGCCTTTCAATATATTGGCTATTTATCTCCCGAGTAATAATTTCGGAGTATTTGTAATTCAACAGAATAATTTTATGTTCATACGATTTTTTTTATTATATTTTCTAAAATTTTATGTACATATTTTAATAGGATACCTTCATATTCTAGTGATCCACGAGACATGGCTCTGGTGGTGGGAATTTTTGATGCAGCGAAGACCATCGCACGACTTAAGCTGACGGAAACAGAACTGGCGCTGTACCAGAGCCTCGTTCTACTCTGGCCAGGTAAGAAATCATAGTCATCTTATCAAATTTTGCGTGGAAAATTTCAACATGCAACTTTAAATGAAATGATTTCTATTAAACACAATATTTTGCTTCTTCGTATATTGATTAATGTAGGATAATTTTGTAAATTTTAAAAAAATATTTTTCTTTACGTACATCTCCTACTCATATTTTTCGTAATATCGATCCTCTCGTATAATCTTGTACATTTCGTATGTACAAGATTATACGTATACTCGTATAATCTTGTACATACTAAATTTTAGCGTGTCATAATTAGAACTAATACAAAGTTTACATATACTGTGCTTATCTAAATTTATCCAAGGCGAATGGCATATTTTTATACGGTAAAGTTAATTATTTTAATTTCAGAGCGACACGGGGTACGCGGGAATCCAGAGATACAATGCTTGTTCAACATGTCCATGGCGGCTATGCGCCAGGAGATCGAGACCAATCACGCGCCCCTCAAGGGCGACGTCACCGTGCTTGACACTCTTCTGACCAAGATACCCACCTTCAGGTAAATCAATTGCTATGGATATTAGCTAATAATTTTATGTACACCAATACCTCGCTTTGCGTCGGTTCGTTTTGTGTTTTTTCGAAGTTGCGTCGCTGCTTAATTAGTACTAATTTTCACTGTGCGTAGTTAGATTTTCGAGGTTGCGTTGTTTTGGGTTCGAGTCTTTAATATTTTTTGAAATTTTCTTTTTTTTCTAAAAGATGGCAACACTTTTGTTTGAAAAAAAAAAGCTGTTCAGCAAACATTCGACCAATTTTTTGTGAAAGAAAGCTGACTCACGACAACAGCCACTATGGACTCATCAGACAGTGATTAATTTTAATTATGTTTTTCATAAATTAATTGAATAGTTTATTTTGTTTTAATTGAATACGTTTTTTTTTTGTTTTTTGTAGGTATGTAATGAAATTTTATATTATTTTTGTTTTTTAAATGTTTACTTTGTTCAATTTTCTTTTTAAAAAGTAGTATTTTCGTAACCCTGGAACCTATCTTTAATCTTTACATGGTTTGCTATAGAAAATCTTAATTCACTTTGCGTCGTTTCAATTTGCTTCGTGTTTTTTTGGAACGTAACCACGACGCAAAGTGAGGTATTGGTGTATTGTCAACACTAAATGGTAAAGGTTTATTAACAATTAACTGTAGTGCCACAATTTATTGTGTTTCCAAACATTTAATATTGAATTGTATGACATCTCAATCCTTCGCTGATGATTTAGTGATTTCTCTAGATATAGATAATTTATATGATTAAATATGAATTATTTGGTTAAATTGCATGGTAATAAGATGTGTTGCAAGGAATTTTAAATATTTGAAAGCATTTTTTTTAATATTATTAGAAAACTAGTTCACCGTTGAATATAAATTAAACGTGGTTGTGTTAGAAAAATATAGTTTACATTAATAGTCTTCTTGCAGACGGAACCGAACTCTCCTTAGGTCGAAAGTGGAATCAAAACTCCCCTATACATATATAATATTATTTTATTTATTTTTGAATATATTGTAAGATATCTATAATATAATTATCATCATACTACTATTAGATATCCTGGATAATATCATTAATTGCATCGTGCAGAAATTGTGATTCTTGATTTTATTTTACCAAATTTAATACACTAAGGTTAGGGCTACAATATCTTGAGTGCCAGTTTTGAATTAACCGTGATACTAGATTAATCATTGTATACCATCCTTGTTTACAGAGAACTATCGTTGATGCACTTGGAAGCTTTGTGCCGTTTCAAGGCTGCCCATCCACACCACTCGTTCCCAGCGCTTTACAAGGAGCTCTTCTCTTTAGATAGCGTATTGGATTATACACATGGATAAGCCTGCCGGAGTGGCTAGATCCGAAACTAGTTCGATCTCATTTTTGCCCAAAATGACGCGTGCGGCATTGAGGCGGACTGCGGATAACATTGATCAAGACTTGACAGCTAAGCTTCGTTTTAGTTTCCCTCCCCCGTAGCTGGAACCGAAGACATCCGCAAGTCATTTGTTAACCTATTTATAATTGTATGTATGTACTTTGAGACTGTTATGATATGATATTTACGTATAGGTACGTACGTACAATATTAATATTTAAATGTTTATTTAATTCGAATCTAGGGACGGGCGGGTGTTTTCGGTTTATAACTTACATTTATCGTCAGAATGTGCGGATAAATATTATGAGTTGAAATGTTCACGAGACTATATGTGAAGTAGCGAGAACTCATGAAACCTGAACGTGTTGTTTCTGTATCAATATGTAACATAACATTTATAAATGTTGTATTACATATTGAAAAGTCACATTATATTATTATCGTAAAGTGTATCTAACTTTGAATGAAGAAATAATAATTATATATAAAGATATAATAATAGAAATAGAGTTTTTATTAAGAAATAAATAAAAGTTATAAAGATGTAGACAGGTTTAAAGATCACACAACAGTTTTTTTAAGAGAGACATTTAATTCATAGGCCTTTTATAATTATTATATTAGTTTTTTTTAAAGAGAATTGTAACTTGTTATTTATTTCAAATGATTATTAATATTGATGTTTTATTTTCTCTTCAATGTAGATTGTCGATTATGTTGTAACATAGGATTACAGATTACTGCCCATTTTTGTATTATTTCTTTAGTGAAAAAAAAAATGAGTCGAACACGTTATAATATATAAAGCAATGGAAACTTCAGAAAGTAAATAAAGTAATTTAAATAATCGTAAGTTGCATCAATACGTATTGGTGTGCAGTTTATGAACAAAAGTACAGTCGAACACATTGATTCCGTTATTGGGTGCCTCAAATATCACATTATATTATGTACGCGAATGTAGATATCATATCTATGATTTCACATTTACTTTAGTGCTAAATGAAGTTTGGTATGAACGATTATGAAGTCGATGTTGAACGTTAGTAATTGTATACCACCAGCGTTTATCATGTGTTCATTTTTCAAATTAATTTAATTTTAACGCACCATTTTTATATAATCGATATGTTTTTTACTGTATCATAAATTGTTTCGATTAATCGTGTTATTTAATCGATATTTGTAATTTGTGAAATGAACGCTTCTTGATGGCACTCAAGAACGGGATGCGGAAGTATTGAATATTGTACAGACAAAAAGCGTTTTGTACGTCTCTCAGCAGGCAATTTATACATTTTTGATTTCTTTTTCTTAGAGTAAATTTGATCTCATTGTTATTGCACTTTCTTCGCTTGGGTGCCATGTTTGGATCGTATTTTAAATCGCATAATAAACAAATAAGACAATGCATAATAATTATAATATTATATTTTTACAGTTATTATTATAATACGTTATTATTTTGTCATTATACGTATTTTTTTTATTAAACTTTTTTATTTGCAATTCTTTTGATTTATTTGTACGTAATTTATGTTTTATAAAACATCTAAATTGCCTGCTAGATATTATTAGAATTATGAATAACCATCAATTTTCTAACACTTACGCTAAGTTTTGTCGAATAGCCTTTACTATAGACTGGTTTATAATAGTGTTAAAAAGTATAAATCTTAACTTGTATTTTGTAAATAGCTAATATTCATATGTATTTTATATTAAATATCATTATAAGGTTCGATGGGTTATTTTTTAATTTTACATTCTATTAAAAAAAAAACGAAAACATATTTTCCACTTGGGATGAGAGGTGAAAATCTTCGGAAGTCATGTGAAAAATGTTTTTTTTTTCCTTTCTATATATTATATATTTTTTGTTAAATAAAGCAATCTGTTATTGTCTATATTTTTTGTTTTATTTTTTGTTTAACCGTTCTCTTTTTCATTTCATCGCTTTTTTTTTAACTTTCAGTCTCATCAGTATAACACACACATAGATTTTTTCAATATCAATAATATAGTTATAAATATACATTACATATATAGTGAGAATATATAGAGAATAACAAAAATATACGGGTGGTTCAAAATATTACTTTAAAATACATACTGTTATATAAAAATTATATTTCCATTTTGTTTTAATTCAAATAATTATATGAGTAGTATCGATTCGAGAAGTTACACATAAAACTAAATGGTTAGTTAACAGCCAAAGATTAACATTTATTATAGTAACGTGTTTTATGATCATATATTGATTGCAATATTCCATATGATTGTTTACGAGATTATGTATTATTAGATGCTTAAAATTAGATGATTTAGAGTTACAATATTTTTTGGGCTTATCAATGAGCAATGTCCGATTTTAATAAAAATATAGACTGATCCCAATAATTTCTTATATGTGGTGTTGTTAATAATTGTAAAATTGTACACGCGTCTATGTAAAACCGGGCATTCCCCATTATAATATTAAACGAGAGCACGGTACAATTTAAAGCACTAAGACTGAAAAATCGGCTGAAACAGTTTAAGCTTTTGCCTAAACATTAAAAAAAATATAACCGTCTATCAAAAATTTATGGGACGCGCTCCGCATTTTAATACGACGAAAATATCCAATAGAAATACCTTATTGCAATGTAATATGGTGTGATCTTAATCTGTAGGTGCAAACCATAAAGCAAAGAATTATGAATCGGATTTTGACACAAGCTGTTTTTGCAATTTCAAACTTATTTTTAAATTATAGAAAAAAACGGAAATAAAATTCAAGAAACAGAAACAATCGTATAATTTTATTTGAGGGTAAAAACAGGATATAATCACTAAAAAATTGTGTCCATTCTATGTATTTCGTATTTAAACCCTTTAGACTCGGTGAAAGGTGCAGAAATTGAATGATGTGAGACGCCCTATCCCTTTTTCGCACGCGAATCAGGGATTTAGTGCGATAGTGATAGGTATAGGGTAAACGTTTTGATTGCTGGGTAGAATTAGTAGGTATTTCTAAAACTTTTATACTATGTTTTGCTAAATTTTCACTAAAATAATATCACACTAAAGAATAGGGTATAATATATATAATCTGGGGAGATGCAAGGATGCGATTAGGGCGGGGATACACGACCGTGTGATTTGCATGGTTCACATATATGTAGATTGTTTTGTTTGTTACTTTTATATGTTGTTCTAAAAGAGCTTCTATTTTATACTTGAAATGTACCAAAAGTGTGGTGGTACATCGATCATTATGGATGGTAAATTTTGTACCCCTTGTTTTTCTATGAGATAATTATTTTATATTATCAAAAATATTGATTTGTTAAACTGAATATTAAGTATTTTTACACATTAAACATATGGAAAAAATCAAAATATAAAACCTATATCTATGTAAAAAAAAAACAGAATATATAAAACATATTTAGTGCGCGCAAGCTGGTTGAAATGCAAATGGACGGATGGCTACGGCATTTTGGGGCACAGTTGAATTTTAAACTGGGCTTTCGATCAGCCTACGCGTACATCAGCTTTGTTGATTTGTGTACTCAATACAAAACATTGTACCTTGAAGTAGATAAAAGTGGAGTTTGAGAACCAATAGGAAATAAATGTTATTGTTTTTACTATTATTCTCGAATCACTTGCAAGAGATTGTGTTTTATTTGTCGTACCTCACCTGTTTTAAATAATTGTTTCTGTAACCACCCACACCCCAGAATATTTATATAATTACAAATTAACACGCCCCAGAATATAATCACAAATTACACATATGCCTTACTCATTTGTCTTAGCACGATTTCTTAACCCCTTCGGACCTTGTGTGCAGAATTATGCACATAATGTTTAAAGCCTTATAATATTTTTATTTTACTTAATTCACTCCTCCGCCATTTTTGTGCATAATTGCGCACATGCCGGAAAATTCGGAAAACTTAATAAATATGTATGATCTTTCACATATATGTTTTTATTATGTCCTTCTTACTAATAATAATTAGTAAAAAAATTATTTTATTATACATTAACAATAATTCAGGTCTGAAGGGGTTAAGAGAGAAAATAACTTTTAACGTTGATTCCATTTTATTTATGGCAATGTACGCCTCATCGATCTTTCTCGCTAGTTTTGACGTTCCGTCTCATCTCTCATTTGTCTTATCACGATTTCTTGACCCCTTCGGACCTTGTGTGCAGAATTATGCACATAATGTTTAAAGCCTTAGAATATTTTTATTTTACTTAATTCACTCCTCCGCCGTTTTTGTGCGTAATTGCGCACATGCCGGAAAATTCGGAAAACTTAATAAATATGTATGGTCTTTCACATATATGTTTTTATTATGTCCTTCTTACTAATAATAATTAGTAAAAAAATTATTTTATTATACATTAACAATAATTCAGGTCTGAAGGGGTTAAGAGAGAAAATAACTTTTAACGTTGATTCCATTTTATTTATGGCAATGTAAGCCTCATCGATCTTTCTCGCTAGTTTTGACGTTCCGTCTCCATATAATTGAGGTTATCGGCCACTGAAGGTGGTACAATATATGTAATACTGCAAACACAGCCATAAAAATCATATAAAAGTAGATGCTTCCATATGTCATGCTTAGTATTGGATAAGGCCAAACTCCGCGGCGGGCGTATGTTGTGAATAATCTGCAAAAGAAAAAAATATATAATATATTATATCGATACATAATATATGTATGATATAATATTATATATGGATGCGTGTAGCCGAAGATCGGGCTAAGTGGTGCTCCATGGGGGAGGCCTATGTCCAGCAGTGGACTGCCGCAGGCTGTTGATGATGATGATATTATATCCCGTTGTATATCCATTATGAGCAGTGCCGGTCTTAAGGGGTGGCGAACGGAACAAGCACCCAGGGCTGCTCCCTTTTAGAGGTCCGACGTAACAATTCGAGTGAAAAAATACATGACAATCAAGTTAACATTTAAAATTTTTATTCTTAGGAAATGAAACAAGTAATATTTTTTTTCTTTCACAGCCCATATATTTCGTCCCATTACTGAACTCGGGTTTCCCCATTTTTGGAGCAATGGACGTTAACCCACCACGCTTGTCCAATGCGGATTGGCGGGTTAACCAGACTCGAAATGAGTATTTGTAGACCATGAATAAAAATAAAAAAATTAAAAAAGCCTCTTATTTTTTGCTTACAAACAATTTTTACAGATAAAAAAATAACTAAACTAATTTTTTAGCATGAATCCCTTTGTAGGTGAAGGATGTCTGATGCTCCGTACTATATGTATGTTTATCTGTAGGCCAGACGAGCGATATGGAGTAAAACGTGTTGTGACAAAAGTTGAGAAAGGGATGCTTAGATGGTTTGGGCATATAGAGAGGATGGCAAAAGAAATTTAGGTTGCGAATGAGTATGGAAGGGTCGGTAGGGGAAGACCACGGAAAACATACCTTGACCAAATTGCCGAAATTTTTAAGAAGGGCCAGGTCAAGAGTACCCTTAACCGGCGGGCTTGTATCAGGAGAATAATGAGTGTGAAGTGTGCAAGGGAAGTATGCCGAGATCGTAGCAAATGGAGATCTGTGGTCTCTGCCTACCCCTACGGGAGCAGGCGTGACGATATGTATGTATGTATACATACATATGTCGACTAAAAAAACGTATTAGCTATAAGTAGATAATGACGTATTTTAGTTTCATACACTATTTGAATCAGAAAAAAAACTGTGTAGATTGGTCTCGTACGGTTAAAAAAAAATATAATTTTATTTACAAAACCATTGAGACCATTCAAGGCAGTTTATTCTGATTCAAATGGTGTATAAAACCAAAATACGTCATTTTCTACTTAAGAAAAATATGTACGTTTTCTGTTGCCGGAATAAATACATATTTATTCCGATGCGTAGATAGAATCCGCAGCTTTCGAATCTGTAGGCCCGACAGCTCCACTACTGAGCTAATTCGTCGTCATTTCTTATTTCATTAAGAGGGTAATTATGCCTTGCCACGATCGACCGAGCTAATATACGCCTAGATAGAATGACGATCTGGCTGAGCTGATAGAAACTAGATACATTTAACCGTTAGTTGGCGTCTTTGGTGAGGCCTGTGTCCAGCAGAAATGTAGTGTTGACGACGCATGCTCCGAATACCATGGGCAGATTTCCGCACTAATATGTCTGTACATAAAGAACTTAGAATCAAGGACAGTTTGTCCACCATATGCCGACGCCGTATCCTCAGTTATTTCGGACACATTATTCGCCGCCAAGATGAAATCTTGGAGAAACTCATCATCTGTGTAAACGTTGAGGAGACACGATCGGGGGCGGATCCTCGATGAGCTGGCTGTCCAACTGAAGCACAACAAGTCCCCCAGTTTCATGGAAGTTGTCCGATTAAAGAAAAGCCTAACGAACCGCTGGGTGGGTCTGGCGATCGCGATTCAGTCATAAAGGATCGAGCAGACAGTAAAATGTAAGGTTTTAATATAGAGTAAGCAAAAGTTTATTCGAGACACTATTTTTACAAAAATTTAATGCTAAAATAAAAACCTAAATAATATTATATTGTACTTATAAAAAAGCGGAACCAAAACGATAATTAAAAATCTAAAAAGTGCCCCACAATATGGTTCTTGCTCAGTGTCTTTTGTCAGGCGCTCTATTAGAGCACCTGGCGCTAGTTTTATATATATATATATATATATATATATATATATATATATATATATATATATATATATATATATATATATAGCGCCCCTCCCCCATTCGAAAACCATATTACGTTAAAAGTTATATTAGTTTATAATTATAAATAGTGTTCTGAAAGAAAGAATGTTTGTACTTTGTACACTGCAAATATTTATTATAACATATATTTTATCAGGCAAATCAAGAAAGGAGATTATTTATGTACTCACACTGCGTAAATGTAGAATGCAGTAGAAAAGACGTGCCATTTCTATTATGAATATATTATTACAGTTCGATTTAGACTATTAGTGTTCCTTTTTATTTATGAATTAAGATTTATATTTTCCACAAATCAATTATAATAAATATAAAAATTATCCACCAAATTTTTTCATTTAGCGGACCATTTGGCGCCCCTTTGTGAGTGCACCCGGAGCATGATGCCCCTTTGCCCCCCCCCCCCCCGCTACGCCACTGACGGCGTCTGATAAATATTAGATTAAAGTTATGTGTACTTACGCAGCTGTGTAAGAAAAGAAGCATAAACATGTATGGCCAAAATACCACATGTGCGATGTAGGCTTGCATCTAGGTAAGAATGTCGCCTCCCATATCACCATGGGTAATATAGCGGTGTGCATCACATGGTTAGAAGTTTGACTCAGCACTTTGTCAATGAACGCAGGAAAGACTAGTTCCCTATCATATAGATATATCGCCCAGAATATCGTACATATTGCCTGAAAAGGAAGAAACAATATTATTTAATAATAATTTAAGACGACCGATTGGCGCAGTCGCGGGGCCCTCCGCCCGCGGAGTCAATGGTCGCGGGTTCGATCCCCGCATCGGGATAAATATACGTATGGATTTATAAATATTTATTCCAACTCTGGTAACCCCCACAATCCGCATATCCTTTCCTGTCCTTTCCTTTCTTCTCAGTCCTTTCCATTCCTCTCCGCCAATCCACGGTCTGCCGAGCCAATGGATGCGTCGCTGAGGGCGAGTTTAGTCGCAAGCGTGCCGACCGTCCCGAGATCGGGCTGCCCCGAGTACTATGGTACCTTACCTTAGCATGCAGGGCTCTGCTAGGGCTGACCTACATCCTCCCTTGCAGCTTGTGGTATTCACTAAGACGAATTTAATATGCCTAATTTGTTGAAAATGACGGCAACGTGGTTCGCCACCCGTCACGTCCTGATTCTCACGAGGGCGCAAAGCTACCAATGGATAGCCGTTTGGCTGCGATGAATGTTAGCGGATGGAGCTCTGTGGTCTCTGCCAATCCCTGCGGGGGATAGACGTGAATATATAAATAAAAATAATAATATTATTTACAATTACGAAAAATTAAAATGCTTTGCTTAAATCGACGACGACGACGTATATGTTATGGATCAGTACAAAAAATAAAGACATACCAACTAAGATGTATGTAATTTTCCTTTATCCAATGGGAAATCGAATACAGTGACTTCTAGTTGAAATACAATAGTTCAAAAATATTCACAAGTTATGCAAAGAAACCTTAAAATAATTTTAGTATATAAAAAGTATATTATATAACGAATTTGAACTCAGAACTATTCGCCCCGAAAGCACAATACGTGCAATACATAAGAAGCAGTTAGAAATTAATTATTTTTTAAATATTTATATATAATTCTTGTATCTTTGTATTAGTACTTTTTGGTGTACAATGAAGAATATAAGAATACAAATCACAATTTATACGGCAGCGCCATAGGTAGTGCGGAAGAAAGTGTCAGTATGGGAGTGTGAATGGGAGTGGTGGGGTAGGGATAGAGGGAGGGGGGAGGGTATTGGGCTTTCGGACGTGGGCCGCTCACCGTACGAAGCGCGGTAGGTAAGCTACCACTAATACGCCGGTTTTCTGCGGAATGTGGTATTTCCCCGGGCGAATCGGCCCATTCACGCTATAGACAAATATTATACCATTCTTGACAAAGTATTCGTCTGCAGCGTAGCTCTACCACAATTAATTACAATAATTACGGCCATAATACTCACAATACCGAAGGGTAAAATCAAGCCAGCGAAAAGAACCTCTCGATAAGTTTTGAGATATTTGACACGTGCATTTTCTTTGATATTGAGCAAAGTCGGCAATTCGCAAAAGAGGCCGATGCTGGAGTAAACAATTTGAAATACCTGAAAAAAATATTATTTGCCCAATTAAAACCAAAATTACAGCAATAGCTCATCAGAAGTCTTCAGCTTTACGCATCCAGTTTTACCAGCCACAGCAGCAGCAGATCCTCATACTACGTTTTGCAACATACGAACTCCACTCCAGCACTCGTCTAATCCAGCGGTTTTCGGTTCCGTGACAAACGTGACCGGTACATTGCTAATTCAGTTTGCTTATTTTGAAAGACGGTGACTGATTATCCGGCAGATTTCTTCATTCCGAATCATATCTACCAAAGAAAGCCCGAGTATAGCTCTCTTCGAAGCTCTCTTTACTGTCTCAAGAGACTAGAGACAGGACGAACTGGTCTGATCACGGACGGTCCTGTTAATCCCACTGCCAAGCGTCGTCAGTATAAGAAATAACATAACACAACTTTGTATTCGCACTTTGACAATTCGTGTATTCTGATCTATGAGCCACGGGTCAAAACGGAATTATTATTTATTTATTTAATATAAAACAGCTAATTCTCATTATTTAATATTTATCCTTCAGCTTATTTACTTAAAATAATTGTAATATTATTGCTATTATAATAATTGTAATAATATTGCTATTGTAATAATTGTAATCTTATTGCTATTATTACAATTGTAATATTATTACCATTGTATTAGCCAAAATAGGAGTACACAGCATATAAAACAAAATATTATATATAAGACAGATTATTATACACGTAAAAGCATAAAAACCGCGTACTAAAAGTAACTCAATTGAGAAACAAAAATCTATTTTAGTGTAGCTGTGTGTGAGTACATGTGCGTATGTATGTGTGTGTGCGTCTTTCTCTGAGCGAGTGTTATGTTTCCTAACAATTTAAGAGCAACCTTTCTCCTCGTTATAAAGTAACTTCGTTATATAATACATACAACATTCCAGATAGTGATGTACATCCATTGCAATGAATAGAAGGTCCGCAACTCTGGGTCTGTCTTTATCTCCTCATTAGACGTGAGAGCCACCAGCATGGCTAAACCGTTGGTACAATGAAGCGCCAGTGTGACCACATAGCCAATCACTCTACAGTGCGTGTTATGAATGACCGCTCTGAAATTGTAAAACAAGTCATGAAAAGCAAAAGGTGTTTATTTCGGGCTTGGGAGGCCTCCCTATCTGCTTTAGACCAATGAGGTAAGCCCAACTTTTTTGCATTGATTATTGGAAAACGCCTTATAATTCAAGGTAGCTTAGCTTTACATGTTTTATTTTGTTGATATTGTTATAATATTACTATGTAAAAAGAAAATGAAAGAATTGAAATTAATGTAAAAAAAATTAAAATAATGTGAGTTTTACAGTGGTAGAACCACCCTGCAGACGGATACTTTGTCAAGAATGGCATAGTTGTCTTGTACTTGTCTGTAGCATGAATGGGCCGGCTCGCCCAGGGAAGTACCACACTCCCGCAGAAAACCGACGACATCTGAGTCGTAGCTTAGTTTACCGCGCGTCGTACGGTGAGCGGCCGCGCTCTGGAGTCCCAACACCCTCCCCCCTCTCATTCCCACTCCCATAATGACACTTTCCTTAAAGGTCGGCAACGCTTCCGCACTGCCTATGGTGCTGCGGATGTCTATGGGCCGCGTTGATTCCATCAGGTGGTTTTTATGGGATAGGAAGGGATAGGAATCAAACGCCTGCTCGTTTGCCTTCCCTTCCTATAAAAAAAATAATGTAAAACTCAATGTCGGATTTGATCCAAGGAAGAGCGTGGTGAGTGAGACTCACCGGTGGAGTGCAAAGAGTAATTATTCATTTCTCCAGAAATAGGCGAGGCGACCTATGTACATATTATATATAGAGTGTAGAATATGTGAAAATATGTAGAACCACCATTCTATCGAGCCAGAGACCTTTAGTGGTATTTCCAACTATTACGATATTGGATCCTTGGAAAAACAAGTTTTCACGTTTCTCAAAGGCCAGCAATGCTTCTGCAATACCTCTGATATTGCAGTCGTCTATGGACGGCGCCAATTGCTTTCCATAGATCGACAAGCTTGGTCGTTTGTTCAAAATAATATTATAAAACAAACTTACCCCATTTTAAAACTGAGATTGCACAGTGAAATAGATGGCTTTCAACTAAGAGATATCACAATTTGTTAACGAGGCTACGGTAATCCTGAAAAGAAAAATAAACATATATATATAATTTTTTTACAAAAAAATATATAATTTTTTTGTAATTCTTAAAACTTTTTAAAAAGGCCAATCTTTTGCAATTTTCGGCTGTTTCAGAAGTTTCTTCAACGCTCAACTTTTTATATATAAACACCCGCAGTGCCATAGGCAGTGGAGAAGCGTTGCCGGCTTTTAAGAAAAGTGTCATTATGGAAGGTGAAGGGGGGTTGGTCCTCCGGGACTTCGGGACGAAACGCGGTAGCTAAGATACCTCACAGACGCGGTTTTCTGCGGGAGTGTGGTATTTCCCCGAGCGAGCCGGCCCATTCATACTACAGAAAAATATTATGCCATTCTTGACAAAGTATTCGTCTGCAGCGTGGCTCTTCTCATTACATTTCAAAGATTTTTGTTAATATTGTAATTTAGTAGAGTTTTAATACTTTAGATTTATAAATGCGATGTCAAAAAGTTTATGTAATATACAAATATGTAATGAACTTTACAGTTCATTAAATATTTGCATATTACATTGGAGGTATAATATATATTATTAATTCCCGTAAGGGAACTCCCGTACTTCTTTAATCTATGTTATTTAATCTTTTAATACATATATATACATATATATATATATATATATATATATATATATATATATATATATATATATATATATATATATATATATATATATATATATATATATATATGTATATATTCTATTATCTTCTTAATCTATGTCGGGAAACAAACAGCAAATACCTTATTTATTCGTAAAAAATTGCTCTATGACCAAAGACGAAGGTATGCTGTGTATAATTTTGTGTAATTTTATTTTAACACAAATAAGAATGATGTCAATATGCTAAAGGAAAAAAAAAACTGATTTTGTTGGGTTTTTCTTTATTTTTTTTATTATTATTATATATTCACGCCTACCCCCCGCAAGGGCTGGCAGAGACCACAGAGCTCCATCCGCCGCCATTCATCGCAGCGAAACGGCACGTCATTGGTCGTCCTTCGCCCTCGTGAGAATCAGGACGTGACGGGTGGCGAACCACGTCGCCGTCATTTTCGACAAATTAGGTATATTAAATTCGTCTTTAGTGAATCCCACGAGCCGTAAGGGAGGATGGAGGTCAGCCCCAGCAGAGCCCTGCATGCTGAGGTAAGGCACCATAGTCCCCGGGGGAGCCCGACCCCGGGACGATCGGCACGCTTACGACTAGGCTCGCCCCTAGCCACGCATCCATTGGCACGGCAGACCGTGGATTGGCGGAGAGGAAGGGAAAGGATAGAGAAGAAAGGAAGGGGCAGGAAAGGAAATGCGGATTGGGGGGGTTACCAGACTCGGAATAAACATTTAAAAATCCATATAAATATTTATTCCGATGCGGGAATCGAACCCGCGACCATTGACTCCGTGGGCGGAGGGCCGCGCCACTGAGCCAATCGGTCGTCTCTTTATTTTCATTTATATATTCAATTTTGAGAATAGTTTTACGGCGAAAAAAATAAAAGGTTAACAAGCAATGTACAAAACGGGTGAATTACCTTGAATAATTATCGTGACATTGCTGATCATTATAGCTTTTTACGATATAATAGAATAGACCAGGGGTTCTCAAAGTGTGAGTCGGGGTGCCCTGATGCACCGAAGAGAGCAAAGAGAGACGCCGTGAGGTGTGATAGCTATTTGGACTTCAGCTTGCTATTTTTAAGGCGACGTAATTTTTTTTATAGGAAGTTGCATTTACAAATAAACGTGTTCAGTCAACAAGCCGCAGTACCTAGTAACACAATGTAAGCATTTTTTTTAATTTCCAATTATCCTTAAATAATAAACGACGACTAATTGGCTTAGAAGCAGGACTGTCGCCTACGAAGACAATGGCCATGGGTTTGATCCCCGCATCAAAATAAATATATGTATGGCCTACAGATATTTATTCCGAGTCTGGTCACCCCACCAATCCGCACTGGGTTAACGCCCTTTCGTCCAAAAATGGAGAAACAATGGAAAATATTCGCTTAAAAAATTAGTTTAAATATGGTCAGTGTTTATCGTTGTGGAAATGCATATTCAACGATGAATTTTATAAAATCTAAATATGGATTCACTGTCGCACTACATCGATATTTATAGTATTCATATAGTGGTAGAGCCACGCTACAAATGAATATTTTGTCAAGAGTGGCATAATATTTGTCTGTAGCATGAACGGGCCGGCTTGCCCGGGGAAATACCACACTCCCGCAGAAAACCGGTGTCTAAGTTGTCGCTTACCCATCGCGCTTCGTACGGTGAGCGGTTCCCGAGGCTCAACACCCTCCCCCCTCCCTCTAACTCTCCCTCTACCATTCCCACTCTCATAATGACACTTTCCTTAAAGGTCGGAAACGTTATTGCCTATGCGCTGCGGAAGTCTATGGGCGGCGTTGATTGCTTTCCATTAGGTGATATGCCTGCTCATTTGCCTTCCTATCCCATAAAAATAAGTATTTTAAAGATAAAGAAACAAACTGGCTGGAAATAGCAAAAAATAGAGAAAAATAGAAATCCTTGGAGGAGGCCTTTACCTGAGAGGGGTCCATGCAACCAAAATATAACATTAGTATTATATTTTTTTGTACGAAATTGGAACATGTGTGGTTGGGCCTCCGGGACTCTTTTTTTATAAACTTAAAGAAAGTTTATTAGTTCAAGCATATTGTTTTTTTTTAATGAATGTTCACATAATAATTTTTTTTAATAAATATTCAAATATTAAAAGGATTCATTTATACGGGCAAAATTGAGAGGCCCGTGCTCAACATTGGGACATATGTGGGCTGTGAACAAAAATGTGTTTTTGTGTGTCAATATAATTATAAAATGCAGCTTAATATTGTGGATGTTTTAATTTTTGTGCCTATATACTTAGTATTAATGTAGCCTATTTCGACTAGTTAGGGCGCCGAAACAAAGTTCTAAACTTGTATATACCGCGGACAGAAAGTGTGGGAATCCCTGGAATATCATATTAGTTGACCAAGACCATTAGATGAACGAGTGGAATGCGGCTTAGCTGTCTCCATTTCCCCTTAAGCATCTAGTTCGCCTTGATACCGTTCGCAGCACTGATTTCTTCATACTAATTTGTATTTGGTTTTTTGTTGTTGTTGAATCTTCTTGCAATGTATTTTTTTATGTTTTATAAGATAAAAAGGGGCAAGAGTGCAGCCTGATGAAAAGCAATCAATGTCACTCATAAAAATACAAAACCTCTCATTACGGAAATGTCGCCGGCCTTCAAAAAATGTACAGGATTGTTTTTTGAATCCTCCAATTTTTTTACGTAGTATTTTTTACGTAGTATACAGTTTTTAAAATGTGTTTAAAAGTATATCTGTGTGTGTATTATACTATACATGTATATATATATATATATATATATATATATATATATATATATATACATTTATCATGTTAAAACTAATTGCAATTACCGTGATATATCATTAATGATAACTTGTTAATACGATAAATTATCACTTTAACCTTTTTAGTCGGTCTGTATTAATGATGAACGTTCATAGATCTCATTAATTATTGCATAGACCGTGACACTATTTTGCTTCATAACCACAAGCTAGTATTGTCTGTGTTGTATCTAATCTTATCAGAAATGTTTCTAAATGTTTCTATTTCGAAAAGTGTTAATGAATATTGATGAGACTGATTCAACAGATTATTTTAAACATTTATCTTATAAGACAGCGGTTCCCAAAGTGTGCAACGCAGCGCCCTGGTGCGTCGCGGAGAGCAAAGAGGGGCGTCGTGTGGCGTGATAGCTATTTGGATTTCGGCTAATAAATTTTATGTCCTATCTTTCATAAATAATAAACGAATTCTTGTGTCTCAATATAAATATAAAACGCAGCTTCATATTGTGGATGTTTTATTTTTGTACTAGAATCAATGTAGATTACATTTGATTGTGACTTGTGGGTTAGGGCGCCGTAACAAAATTCTAAGCTAAATACGACTAACTGAATACGACGACGAAACTGAAAAGGTTTGGGAACCCCTGTAAAAAAGAAAATTATGAAAATTAAAAATAACAGTAATGATGAACAGTCAAACAGACTTTGCTAAGATCCGCGAACACGAATCAAAAAAACAATTATACTATTAAAACGCAACATGAAAACCTACCATCAGAGCCCAAACACTTTTTAAGATTTCTGAGAAATCGAATGTGATCATTCGAAAACAGTCAGTTTCAACAAAACGAACGATTCGATGCAGTATTTTTTTTTCTAATCCGAATATGCAAACACTTTTATTTAACATCACTTTCATTTACAGTGTTAATATATAGGGTGTCCCAGAACTCAATATCAAGCCGAAACGGGGTGACAGGATTGATTGTAATAATCATGAGAAAAATCAGAAAAAAAAATTATCCTAGAATCTAGAAATTTGGTCAAACTGTAACCATTTTTCGGTTATTGTGGTTATTTTTTATATATTATTATTTTTGTTCATTTAAACTTTGGAACCGTAACCCTAAATAACATTTCTAGAATCACAGTAAAAAATAATGACACAATTGCCCCAAGTTTCCTAGAATTAAGATTATTTGTTAAACTATGAATTTAAAATGTTTAACATTTGTCGACTTTGAAAGGCCCTCCTTCAAAAAAAAGTACTACAAAGCCTTGGCAAGTGCCATTTAAAGCTGGCGCATCTAATCAGGATTGTAAAATGGTACAATACTCGTTAGTTTCATACTAGAAAAAAACGAGTAAAAAAATAAAAACTTCAAGTAACCCGATTTTTGCTAACCCATTTTACTCAGTTAAAATGTTTTTCATTCGCACAAGCTCTTGGTAGGTTCTTAATATTAAGATTTTCAGATAGATTTTTTTTTTTGATTTTTCTCATGATGGTTACAATCAATCCTGTCACCCCGTTTCGGCTTGACGTTAAGTTCTGGGACATTAAGTTAAGTTCTGTATACATACATATGTGTATATGTTTGTATATATTAACTATGTATTCATTTACATTTGTCTTTAATAATATATTATTCCTTTTACTTGTTAATCTTGTATTCGCTCTACTTTCACTACTAGTTTTCGCTATAATTAGATTATTTTAAAGATATCTCCTAGAAGTTTGCTCTTTCGTAAATAACTTTTATATTAAATAGAAGACTGAAATGTTTTCGTATTATTATGTTTTTGGTAAATATTCCAAATAAGCTAAATGTACAAAGAACATTTGATATTAATCATGTGATCCAATCGAACCTAGGATCATAAATATTAAGCACAATTCTTGTCAATTACATTATTGCTGATTATAAATTTAAATAATTATTTTTATACACAACATATAATTGTGTTGTGAAAACTCAAAACCACACGACCGATTTGAATATTTTCTATTTTGTTTGCTATAATACAGGAAAACGTAATTGGAAGTAAAAAGTTCTTTTTACTTCCAAATACTTTCAATAGATGGCGTTCGTGACGGCTTTATCGTCTAACGGACGTGTTGTTATACAAAACTATTGCCTTTTGTGCGATTTTGAAAAATATTGCATATCTAAGTACTAACATACCACGAGATATCATTTTCGTTCTTCGAATACACTCGAATAAATTATATTGTAGTTTAAACGAAGTTCACTAGATCATCTAGTTTATGTATAGTATAAATAACTAGATAAATTTTGTAATGATTACCCTACTATTGTAGATTTTATCATTATAATTACAGCTATAATATTTGCTAAGTAGAGTATAACTAAGAATACGTCCATTAACATTTTTCTTATAGTCTTTATTAAGGGGAAGACACTATGTTCTTGTGTTCTTTACACTAGTAAAACATTCATTTCACTTCACTCCACTAAGATATCATTAAACTAACTCAAAATGTTTATTTCTCTTGAGTTTTATTAATAAGCCCGTGCTGTCGACGAGCTGGATAGCCTCGTCGTTCACATGGCGATGCATTCTTCGTTCCATGTGTTTTGGCGTATTTATAACACTAACCACTAGGTCCACCTTAAAGTCACGGTGAAGGTCGTCGTTTCGAACGTACCACGGGGCATTTACAACACGGGACTTTTGATATAAACCATATCCCAGCACAAGCAATAAGCTTAGTTGGAATGTTTAACAAGAATTCTAGTAATATATAAAAAAGTTGCCAGACTTATTTTGTAAAAACCAAATAATAATAATAAACCCACTGACCTTCCTCTCAGCGCAGTAAACGTTCTTAAAGTTAATCCATATATTTACAACTCTTTACAAAAATCGTGTTCTAGTATTCACTAATCATTGTTAAATTTACATACGTGCTAACATTATAATGTCTAGAGCGTTTCTGACGTGATATGAGATAGTTCTTAATAGGCTTTGTCAGGGTTGGTCAACCGGTCGAACGCGGCTGTTAGTGCAATGGTGAGGCAAAATAAAATATAATTTTAATTTACCAAGGATAATCTTCAATTTTTTTGTTTTGCTCTCTCCCGTACTACCATATACCATGCAAGAATATAACATCTTATTTTATCACACCCATATATGTCCTACTGCTGGATTCAGGCCTTGCTTTTGCAGGAATGAACGGTAACCCGCCACGCCTGTCTAACACAAGGAATAATTATATATAGGGTACACGTTGACTCGTGGCGTGGCGGGGCCCTCCGCCCGCGGAGTCAATCGCGATCCCCGCATCGGAATAAATATATGTATGGATTACAAATATTTATTCCAAGTTTGGTAGCCAATCCGCATTGGACAAGCCTGGTGGGTTAACGTCCGTTCCTCCAGAAAAGCAGATGGGCCTCTGGGCTCAGCAATGGGACATATATGGGCTGTTAAAAAAACATATATTTATTCTTATGCAGTATAATCAAGTACCTAAATAGTGCATAGCCGTGCACCTAAATAGTGTAGTACGCGTATGAACAACTTTTTATTTTCATACTAAAATAACCTTGGTGACGAATGACTTTTTTTATTATTTAATAATTATTCACAGACTAGCAATTATATAAATATCATATTTATGCCCATATATACATAGCGCTAAGTCGCGCGTGTGTGTATAAACATATCGACAAAAAAGTGTAAACGCTGTAAATGACACTGATGTGAAATAAACATTTTTGCATATTCGGATCGGAAAAAAACACTGCATCGAAACGTTGGAATCTTACATCGCAACGACCAATAGAAATTTTATACAGCGTTGAAATTGACTGTTTTTGAGTGATAAGATAATTTTTTATTTTCATAAAGCTTAAAAGTTTTTTGACTCTGTTGGTATGTTTTCATTTTGCGGCTTACTACGTTTTCGTTTTTTTTACGTCGATATATATGTGCGAAATAATATTCCATCTTAAGTTTACGAAAAAATTTATTTAGTAAACTTTTTGGATATGATAAAGTTGACCACCCCTGGCCCATATAAGATACCTACGTTATTTAACTAAAAACTACCTTACACACGTATTCGTATTTCGGAACCGGTTTGTTAGACCTATTGCCATTTTATTCTTAAAAAGGCAAAGATCACACGAGTAAATATTTTGTTTTATTTATATAAAAACAAAAACAATATATTTTAAAAACAAAAATATAATATATATATATATATATATATATACTATATATATATATATATATATATATATATATATATATATATATATATATGTAAATATAATATTTGAGGTACTTAATTTGTGCTCAAGGTTTGACTACACGGCTAGACTCCTTAACATATTATATAGGGATGTCCCATCTCTAAGAATCTTTTATCGCTTTTAATATGAAGAGAGTTCCGAGAGAGAGAGAGGAGAGAGGAGAGTTGTTCGGAATGATTTCTACCGCTGAATTTCACCACTACCGCACAACTCTCCATAAAGAAAATTATATTTTTTTTTCATAGGATTGGAAGACAATTGAGCTATCATTGTAACTTGATTTAAAAATTTAATGTCGCCCATAAAAAAGAATTGACTGAAATAAAGATTATTATTATAAACACTAGAACACAACACTAGAAATCTGCGATCTGTGTTGAATTTGCTGAAAACCATCGTCGGGTGGTCCAATAGAGCGGCTGGCATACGCTGAGCAAGAACCATTTTGTGACACGTTTTAGATTTTAATTACATATTTTCTTTTTGTTTATTTCTCCAATATAATATTATTTAGGTTTTAATTTTTATAAAAAAAGGGCGTCATGATTAAATTTTTCTATTCTATTCTAGAAGTATTGTATAAGTTTCTGGCCTTTGAGAAATGTGTAGACTTGTTTTTTGAAGGTTCCAATAACTTGTCGGTTCAGAAATACCTTTGATGGTAACTATACCCTGTACAAGTTAGCTTGATCTTTTTATCAGACGTATTTTTTTCTGATCGACATAACTTTGCAATGACGAACATATTATTTTCTTAATTTAATGATTTTAAAAATTGTAAAAATATTAAAAAATACATATAACACAAAAGTCCCTAAAGATTCAAGCGTTATCCGAAAATTTTAAGACTTTTTATTGCTTGAAAGTAAAATTTAAATAGGAACACTGAAAATAATAGACGCTTGTACAATGTTACATCGGTCGGACGGATGGGACACGAATAACAGGCAGTATACAATATATACCGATGATTATATATTTCTTTTCTTTTATTTTTTGATAGAACGATCTTATCTTATTCTTATTTTTCTCTTTCTTGATAGAACGATCACATGTTATAGTTCAGCTTCTTCTTACCTGATGATTCCTAGCAAATGAATCGTCTCAATACATGTAGATAAACAAGCCTACACATTTTTTAAAGGCCGAGAATACTTCTACATTGCCGATAGTAATGCGGATGTCTATGGGCGGCTTTGCTTGCTTTCCATCAGCTGATACGCCTGCTTGTTTCGCTTGGCTATCGCATAAGCAATGTGGAAATACATCGATAGACTAGAATATCGATATAGAAATATTAAAATAAAAAAAAAACAAAAGTTTAACTTAATTAAACAGAAAGAATATAAAGTACGTTCTTCAGAATAAAAATGAGTCAGAACTCAGTCATAACTCAGTGGTCCAAATTTTTGACCAGCGAGTAAAATATTGTAATCTAGTTGAAAGTTATTATTTAAACACTGCTCTTAATTCTTTTTATATGGGATAGTGAGGCAGACGAGTAAGCGTGTCTCCTGATGGAATGTATTCATCCACTCATAGACATCTTCCACACCTTAGGCACTGCAAGTGAATTGCCGGCCTTTGATATGAGAGTAGGCTTGTTTTTTGAATTGTATACAATTTTTATAAATATCATATCACTTTACGGTACCAGATTTATTAAACAATAGAATTCCTGTATGAAACAATGGAATTCCTGTATTAATGGTCTTTGATTAGTATTTAATGTGTACATTGTAAAGTTATCGATAAAATATACTAATAGAGCGTCTGGCTTACCCTGAGAAAGAAGCATTTTGTGGCACATTTTAGGTTTTAATATATTTTAATATAATATAATATAATATAATATAATATAATATAATATAATATAATATAATATAATATAATATAATATAATATAATATAATATAATATAATATAATATAATATAATATAATATAATATAATATAATATAATATAATATAATATAATATAATATAATATATTTAATATATTTTCTCTCTGCTTTTTATTGAAATTCGTCGTAGTGAATCCACGAGCTGCAAAGGAGGATGGAGGTCAGCCCTAGCATGAGACCCGCATGCTGAAGTAAGCCACTATAGTGCCAGGTCGGTACGCTTGCGACTAAGCTCGCCCCTAGCCACGCATCCATTGGCACGGCAGACCGTGGCTTGGCGGAGACTAAGGTAAAAGGATAGAGAATAAAGGAAAGGGCAGGGGAAAGGAATGATTTAGACAGGATGATAGGGATGTAATACTACCGCAACGGAAGACTAGGAGTGATACGGTAGTAGCTCGGGAGGCCGGGGTCGCGTACCCGTGTACCAATACCATAACTAACAAACAGGCAGCTAGGCAAAGATACTCCCCGATGAAGTTGTATTAACTTGTAGATAATGAATAATACAGATAATACAAAATTAATCTGCACATCTGCAAATTTTAATAATGTAAAGGAATGTCTATAAGTTTATTGTTTTGTATTTTTCTATCAATATCA
>JASFAT010002074.1:0-75589 GCA_031353405.1 Baronia brevicornis | reverse complement strand
GCTGGAACCACTGGGCACCGGTGGCTCGACGAATGAATGGATTTTGCATCATTTAATCTTTTATGCAAACACTTGAAGGCGACACTGGCGTAGGAGAAATTGGCCGGATGCATGTTTTGTAAAGAAGTAACTAGTGTCTGAGGCACAGTTTGCTGCAAGCGTTAATTAAAGGGTGGAGGCGACCTAAGATAAAGGTCGCTTTGGATCGAGCGTTTTGAATGTATTTAGTAAAATTCAGGTGATTGTCGAGGGTGGTGGAGGGTGACGCCTAGCTATTTGACAGACTTTTTCCACGAGATAGGTCTGCCAAAGAGGGTAATGTCTAACAGGCGGCCGCCACGTTTAGAGGAGTCTCTACTGGTGCTCCTTGCGAAATAAATTGCTTCACTTTTTTCAGGGTTGACCTCGATTCTCCATTTTCGGAACCATTCGCCAAGAATAGTGGCCGCGCTTTGGAGTCATTTCGTCACACGGTATTGGACTCTATCAGAGATAAAGTCGTCTGCGAACAAGGCATGCGACACGTTCGCGTGCTTGGGAATGTTGGCGTTGTTAAGCGAAAACAGTAGTGGTGAGTGGCAAAATCCCTGCGAAACGAGGAGGTCGTCAAGACGAGGGCTAGTAGTTCATGAGTACGGCGGTTGTGCGAATGCATTGGCAGAGATTGACTCTTGAGGTCGCGGATGATGTCCACGATCGCTAATTCTTTAGGTAGCCCGTAGATGACGCGGTGTCGTCACTCGTCGTGTTCGGCCTACGAATGGAATGAAGATGTTCGTTTTGCGGAGAAGTTTGATAAGGGCGCGATAGTCGTGCGCGGTTTTCAGGGTAATTCGAATACCTGTAGCTATCGTGTGCGCATGTCCGACGGATCGGAGACGAATGTCTAAACTAGACGCCTGAAATATTGTACAAAAGTTGATTATACACATATATTACGTTTTATTTAATAACTCAGGAGGTTTAATGGGCGATGAAGTTTGTACGGAAGTTTGTTAATTAGCCGTGTTTGTAGGAATTCCCCCTCTGGCATACGGCTAAATGACTAAATTCATAGAGGTACTTAGTAAGTATTATGAATATATAATTGATTTAGATGCAATATGATGTGGAAAAAAAATATAGAATCTTCTATGATAGAAACGATTGTTCTAGAGATTTCATAAATACTGAACATAATGGGTTTGTAAAAATTTATATATTTAAAATACATTAAATCATTTACATATTTAAAAACCAGTAAATATATATATAAATTTGCCAATTGGCTCAGTGGTGGGGCTCCCGCCTACGGAGTTAATGATTGCGGATTCGATCCTCGCATCGGTATAAATATATGTATGACCTGCAGATATTTATTCTGAGTCTGGTTACCCTGTTAATCCACTTTGGGCAAGCGGGGTGGGTTATCTTCCCTTCTTCCGAAAATGGGGAGACCCGTGCCCATCAGTTGGACATATATGGGTTGTAAAATAAAATATATATAAATAATTAACCAAATTTTTCTAAAAAACACGTATTGCACTAAGAAAAAATATTAACAGAAAACGGTCGTCAATAAAAATAACTTTGAGGACATGCGACTGTCTTTTTAATTCCACATAACGCTACAACACGCGTTGTAGTCTTCGAGTGGAATAAAAGATATCTGGCCTCACTATGTACGATAGAGACATCAAAATGCTCGCGGAATGCGGCACACTTAATTTTTCTAACGGACTATGAGTCGAAAAGCGCGCGTCTGTCGCTGCAGCATAGAGGGCCATGTAGTACGGGCCGAGAGGGGAGATGAGGGGGGAACATCGGCTGTAGTACGACGGCCCGCGCTTCTCGTAAAGGAAGCGACCCTGGCGCGGTCATTGCTCGCCGCGACCGCATTCCTCTCCCGCGCCCCCCGGCCCTCTGCGGCGCCTGCGCATCAATGAACGGAGCGCGCGCAAACGCCGCGTCCACTAGCCCCGTCTCGTTCCAGCGACAATCCGCTTTATTCCTTTCCTGCCCAATCGTGATGTTACTCTATGCGCTTAACTTTTTTACGACTATTAATTTTAATCTATTTACCGAATTGCCATTCATTACATGCGTTTCAGTAATCCTATACAAAATTTATTAACATCAACTTACGTTGAAAGAAAAAAATAATTTCTTAAAATCGTTCCAATTTTCAAATTTACAATACACACTTTTTTATTACTAGATGAGAGCCAAACGGAAGGTAGACATAGATTTCTTTCTTTGGGATGCTATTAGTAATCCTAGTTTTATTTCTACGCCGATTAAACATAGATGACTTCAAATGAGGTAATTGTGCTTTTTGTTTTTACTATTCTATTACTGATAAAAAATTTTCAAATACCTTATAGAAGAATTCAGAGACATCATTATTAATTGCAATCTATGGCATTCCACTTTTGTATATAGACATCCAGCAAGACACAGCACTTTACGCAATACGATACTGCCATGCGCAAAACGATGCTACATCTAGCCGAGAAGCGTTCCACACTAAGTTTTCCAAAACTCCACTCCAGCACACACACTATGACGGATCTCCGACAAACCATTTCAGTATTTACTCGGACTCAGACTTTTTTAACTCGGAGATCTATGTCGATGATTTTCATTTTCCAGTGCTCTTCACTTCACTTCATTCACACTTCGCTTTGTTTCAAATTATGTCCACCAAAGACCTTAAGTATAACCAGAAAACAGAGACAAGTTTATGAAATTATGTGCTAGCTTATAAATCCTTTATTAGACTTTAAAATTTTAATAACCTTCTAATACTATTTCATAACTATTAGCTTTGATTATGAAATTGCCGTTTTGTGCAAAATAATTAAAGTATTATAATTCTTTTTATCTTTTTTGATTTTATTAATTAAAGTAATTACCCATAGAACTGATGCATCTTTGGCAGTGCATTAGCAGTTTATCGATGCCCTTCTTCAAGAAAACAGCTAGATTTAAGGCAACCAACTCTTCAAAGTCATTTTGCACTGTCTCTCGGGTATTAAATTTTTTTACAACCAAAACGTGCCAAGTTTGGAGGCTCAAAGTCTGGTGAGTGTGGTGGATGACAGAGATCCTACAACTCCAGATTTTGTAGCTTAGAGGCCATTTGTTACGCAGCATGGAGTCACACCTTGTCGTGCATGATCAGTGGGGTTATATTAGATTAGCGATTGCCCAAAGTTGGTTAATAATTTGCGAGCTTCTCCATCGTTATATTCAGTTTTTCACAATACACATTTAAAGTAATGCTTACCCCATTTGGCAAGATACGGCACCAAACAGTGACCATCGCTTTTCTAAGGGTTATTTACGTTTAAGGAATGGATTAGGTGCTGAACCAGGATCTAACCAACTTACTGAGCGCTTGCGATTATAAAAAGGCAATAATATTTCATCGCAGGTCACAATTTCGGTTCAAAATTCCTTTGTTTCTGTACCTGTTGAGCAGCGCTAGGCAGCCCTCGATGCGAACGTCCCGCTGGCGGTCATTAAATTCGTGGGGCACCCACTTTTCAAGCTTTTTTATCTTGCCAATTTGACGCAAATGGACCAATACTTGGACAGAGGCCTTAACCGAAGCGCGCCACCTGTTCTGACCTTCGGCTACTCACATCCAGCGTAGATTGTCGCTCCATCTAACTGAGGTGCGTCCCACACTTCATTTGTCAAAATACAGTGTCCACTCCAGCACGTATTACTCCAACAATTATCGATTTTCCAACAAACATGTCCAGCCCATTACCACTTCAGTATGCTTACTCGAATACCTTTGATGACTTTGATTTTCCGAAGCTCTCTGAGCAACATTTTGGCTTTCTTTGTATACTTTTGTCCTTAAATAAAATTGGTAACACTTACAAAATTCTAGACAAAAGCCTACAAAATTCCCGTTTTGCAAACCTTTATCAAGGATTATATCGCAAAATTATAAATGTTTATTGAGATCACAATTAATGATTTAAATAAATGATATTATATTTAAATATAGCAATAACCTATTTAACGTAAAAGTCAAGATTTCCAATTAAGGTCGAAGCTAAAATTAATCGAATAAACATTAGTCAATATTTTCCTTAATAACAGAGTTCATTGCGTTCTTGTTCTTTGTCGATTGTATCAAAAATGAGTTATATATGGAAAGCGTACCGTTGCTGTTAAAGCACTTATATGTACAAATATTTATATTACATATCAACGCAAAACAACGAAAACGGTTAAAATGACACAGATGTCAACACAATTTAGTACATATTAGCTTTAGAAAAATATATAGTGTCGAATGGTTTGAGTCTCACATTTCAATAGAAAAATTTGTACAGCGTTGAAACTAAATGGTTTTGAGTGATCAGATACTATTTTTTAGCTCTGGTGGGATATTTTTATTTTGCGGTTTAAAATGTTTTTGCTTTTTTGCGTTGATAAACATAATTAATGCGCAGCGCAAGTGATGCTCCTGGAGTTTCTATGATCAAAGCAAATTGACTAAGAGTAAAAGTGTTGTACTAAACTAAGAGTATAAAAGAAGAAATCATAAAAAAGAAAGAGTAAATCGAAATAATCGAAGAAAAAGTACAAATCAAACTAAAACAAAATTGTAATCTAAGTGCTCCCTACAATTTAGCCTGAAATGATTACTAAAATTCTATTCGAACTTTGAAATCCTTTTTTTCGATTTCCATTGTTATTTATGATTTAATAGATTATGTTATACAAAGACACGTGTCTTTAACTTTTGTCCTTAAAAAAAATTGTCCTTAAAAAAAGTTAATAGAAATTGTACTTACGTAATTGGCAGTATATTTTTGTGTGGACAGACACTCTGAGTCAGGTCAGCTAACCTCGTACACTCCTTGGCACTGAACTTTAATCTTCTTTTTAATCTAAATCTCTTTAATTTTCTCCATCACCTTCTGTGTAGTCTATCTAGTGCGTCTCTCAGTCTCCTTGCGAAAAGAAAGAATTATTAATCGTTAGGTCTATAAAATTATTTTTTGTAAAATTATCTTTTTTATTATAATAAAATTGTATTTTATTGCTATTCTGCATTAATAAGAGATCTATAATAAAATAAAAAGTTCTGGTCATTAAAAATCACAACGAAAAAAAAGATAATATTTCTAACAGAAATGTTTTGATTTGACTAGAATTTTTGTGAACAATTTCATCTAAGCTAATAATGCTTGTATATTAACTCGAGTATATTAGAAAATCACTCTCGTTCTAATGCATCTAACAAATAGACTGTACCACAGTCTAAAGTGTTAATAACAATATTTGTTATTATAATACAATCATATTACGTTCTAATATGGAAACTCGACAATTAGCTGAAATTTTATGAAATTCGAAACTTATCATAAACGAACCGATAAGCATATTTCCACAACTAAAACATTTTACATTCAAACGCAAACAATGTTATTTCATACATAAATCGTTAATGATTACTTGCTTTGTGACATGAGGTTTTAATAAGTACCATTATTTTATGAATAATGTAAGCATAATCACACTGGACTTTTGATTTGTCATACAATAATTATCGTTAGCTGGATGTAGTCAAATATAGTTGAGGATATACCAGATCGAGTAAAGTGAAGTAGACAGTGTAGGTAACCTGACTCTGGTTAACCGTATTAGCTACGTCGAAGAAAGAAGTGGAGGAAACGAGTTTTTTAATATTTATACCTAATTATATTTCACAGTTTATACAATAATGTAAAATTAACAAGGGTTAAAAAAAATATATCGCGAATATGAACATCATAAATGTTTTAAGGGAGTTATTGAAAGCATCCAACTTAGTTGTTCAACGGCTTTGCGCTTTGTGCAAGGCACACGGTCAACGCACGGCAAACTGCCGGACTTACAGGTTGGACATGGGGCAATGGAATCCGCGGGGGACAAAAAAGAAATGCGCCCGCGTTGCCCGCAGCGCGCGTCCCGACTACTAAACAACGGCACATCGTCACCCGACGCTATATCCTTAAGTTGCTCGAGTCATGAACGTTTACGGAACCCAGACTATATAAATCGGTTGAAAGATAATAAAATACGACCGCAATAAGAAACTTGTTGTAGTGGTTTTTGCTGTATGAACATAATAATACATTCGAGAATCCCGATATATTAGTGATACAGAAACATAACTCACTTACTTGTGGTACTGAAAAGAACATTAACTCTCAGTTAGATGATAAATTTAGGATAAAGGTTTATTTAAGAAAATACTAGCTAGTCGTAAGTTCTTAAGTACACAGAATTATATGAGAGCCTATTTTTGCAAAGCTGATTACGAGTTCTGTTAATTGTCATTGTCCTCATGAAATCTATTTAATAATATTTTAACACCTACTAACAACGCAAAGATTAAGCTGGTATGCCTAAAAACGTCATTTTCTTATATGATTTCTTTCTTTAGTGCTCACCAACTAATTTAATCCTCTTAATAGGAGATGAAAATTTGCGTTGAAGTTCATTATTTAATACTCGCATTAATGTCGCAAAACTGTTGACAAAAATCCTCTAGATATATTTATTCATTGACGCTTTATTACAACACTCTAGCACCTATTTTTCAATCCCATAAAAAAATAATCAATTTAAGTCAATTTCAATACGAGTACTCAATCCAGTGAGCGCATCAAATAGGAAATACATATTTTAATTTTAAATATTGCGGTGTGTTGACACGAGAAGACGCTTCACTTAAACACTGCGGCATTTGTACACGCGTCATTTAAACACTGTGACAATTAAACACAGGACTTTTAAACACGCGACACTTACATACATTTCATTTTATATCTAATATTGTATTTGAAATACGTGAAGTGAAGAATTGTTTCCACTCTCATTATTAGACCATAGTAGTGTACAAACGTTTTCATAAAATCATATAATATCATTATTAATCTAAAATTGTAACAATGTTTTAAAAACGAATATTTCTTATACATTTTCTAGTCTCTTTCAAATACTATATACGCATAATAAAGAGTTTTTCGCAGCGAAAATAATCATCCATAATGATTAAAAAAAATTAATAGTACGACATGCTTATAGCAAGTTTCTGCTTTACTTTATTTCTAAAAAGGTATTTAAAGGTTATTTGAATAAAACTCTCTGTCTCACATAAAACAGAATGATATTGAAAATCGCACTTAATTAATACAATTGAGAAAGAAAAAAAACATAATAAGGCCACAAAGCAGATAATTACTATTATATAATTAAATACCTAAAAGGCCGACAACGCTTCCGCGACTCCTGCGGTGTCGCCGTTGCCCATGGGCGGCGTTGATTGCTTTCCATCAGGCGACACGCTTGCTCGTTTGCCCTCCTATCCCATAAAAAAATTACATAATTTATATGTATATGTAATGATTTTATTCCCATTTATATTATATGAACTCAACCCTTGAATCCAAAATTTAAAACTCTACTATTAGAGAGGATAGATGATGTGTGCCTATTTTGTTTATAGATCTTAACATATTTCCCTTGTATATGTATGTATTTTTATGACAATATAATTTAAACAAGGAATAAAATGAAATATTTATACTTTCCGACTAAAACCAATAATATGCTTTTACAACGCACATACAACTTAGCAACTAATATTAGTTTCAGTATCATTTAAATATGTATCACATTTCGACTGTTATGCAACTTTATAACGACTGTTTAAAGTTCGCAGAACGGTAACAATGTGTATTGTAATTAAAATAACATGACACCATGACGCTTTACAGTTCTAACGTATAAAAAATATTAAACAAGAAACATTGACTAAGCTTCTGCGAATCTAAGAGGAACATTTGTAACAGTAATAACTATTGACATGTATTTATATATTTATACCCACAGTTTTAACGGCCAAAAAGACATTGTTTTTAAAATGGGAAGAAAACTTGTTTCTCTTCTTTATAATTCTTGCTCATTTTTTCATTGTTATTAAAGCCAAAAATATGCAACTTCCATATTTATTTAACAATTCATATAAATGTTTATTTAATATAGAAATTTTAATTTCATTATAATATATATGATGATATATCACTTCATAATTAATAATATTATAACACTCAAAAAGTCCTTTATAAAAATTAAACACTAGGGAAAAATGATGAATATTACACTATTTATGTTATAATATAATGACACAAATAAATAAAATTAATTTACATATTCAAAATATCCAGTTGTATATAGAAAATGGAACTGCAAAATTTTATAATGGAGCGTAAAACAATTGATAAGAGGGAGAAAAAATGCATAGGATCCTCCGCTCCTTCCGAGAAGGCCTTTCTCGCATGCCGTTTTCGCAGAACAGTCATCAATTTTTTTCGCGCCAAATTCTTATTATAAAGATTCTGATGCACGATTCGAAAGACCAAATGAAATTTGAATGGACAGTGAGAACCTTTACCTAACTAAGATCCGCGACAACAAAACAAAAATAGAAAAATAATAATGAGTATTTTTTACTGGAAGAAGTGGATTTACGGGGAACTTAAGCTAAATCTTACCGAAAAAACGGCCGTCAACAACTCTCCACCTCTCAACCACTATCAACAACACCAAACACACACCACCACCCTTCCACAATGTACGCGACACGCATTTCGCCTCAACACAAGGCATCATCAGGTATAGTAGACTCTACGGAATTTGGGGTGCTTACACATTGAATGGTGCCATTGAACCCAATGCTTGATGAGCCGTGACATAGACATTTAAGTTGGTATGTGTTTGTAAAAAGAAGTACATATTTGATAGTTTCGCTGTTATTTTATCAAAGCTTTATACAAATTAAATTTAAAAAGTATAATGAAACAAGATACTTTTCATTGAATTAAATTTAATAATAAGAATTTGTATGTATTTCAGGTAGTAGTAAGTATGTATGTATGTGTGTATGTACGCCGATGAAAAAGTTCTAATAACTTTCATTCTATTTAAATATGTGTTGAACCATATGTCATGTCATATTCGTACATTGACATATCAATCATTACTAAAGAGATTAATGCCAATTGTTGCCATCACCCTATCTAATCTAATCTCTGGTTCCGGATCGGTGTCATTGACCGAATGCTGTCGATATTAGATACACTACTTGGCACCGTTCCGGCGAAGAGACCTTGTACATATCTTATATTCATAAGTAAAGAGAATAATTTAATATAAAAAGTAACTTCACTTCAATTTCTATAATAAATAAATCAGTAAATTCAATCACTAGCTAAAAAGAAAATTGATTAAAAAAAATATTAAACTATAAAACTAACTTAATACTATAAATCAAAAAAGGGCTAGTTTAATTTCAGCAGAAATATTGGATAGACATTCAAATAAAGCAATTAATACATAGTCAAATGAACATTACACAACGACGTAGATAAAATTGCGATGAAAAGAATCAAATAACATGACATAAGCACATGAATCAATTTCAACTAATAAAATCATACCGGGAACAGCGTTCTGTGACGAAGTCACTTCACTTATGGTACTAATAAAAATATTTTAAAAACTAACAATAGTTACTCTCATGGCCTTTTTAACTTTAAATAAATAAACATTGCTAAATTGCCGGTTTAGGCAAAATGCACAATAAACGAGCGGTCGGTAGAGAACAGCTGATTGTCATGATAGAGCGACCAGCGTCGAGTGCCGGGGCTCCGAGCAGTTCCAATAAATTTCAACTAAAATAATTCGAACATTCGTTGTGAGTTGGTATGAGGGCGAAGCGAGACGCACAGACGTCGCTACGTAAACAATGAACGCACGACAGACAACTGTGGGCAGCGCGATAGCGCAATTTCAAAGGTCTGCCGTACCGCTCCGTATTGAGTTGAACGCGATCTTCGAGTTCCGCGAGAAGGTGGGTCGACAGATCTCTCCCGCAGCAATGCATTGCACATCCGGGGCGGTCGATACGGGCGGCGACTTGCGCGGTGCCGCGTCCCTGGCAACCCCGCGCCGCTATTGCGGCCCCCTCACGTCTCGAAGTCCCCTCCAACTCACATCGATTCGTACGCCTAATAATGATTAAGCGCTGTTTGCGTAAATTTATCATTTTAACATTAACAAAAAAGTCTCGTCCTTAAAGGAATGGTCCTCATGGAATCTCAACTAAAGAAAAACACCAACGCATGTAACAACTACTAATGAATCCATATACCGCATGGAGGGCAATTATGTCGTGATACTATTACTAATAAAATGCTTTGTTTTACAATGCTTTGTTTTCATGACTGCACACATCTAGGTTTTCACTATTTAGCATCTTCAAATTATTTTTGATGCAATTTAGCTTGTTCACATCATAATAACTAAATAAATAATATGTCACGTTTCGAAATCATACACCATCTATAAAATTATATTAAAAATTGTGCTCACATTAAACATCGCAGTTGCTACATATTTTTTTAACATTGACTGCGACAGTTCAAATGTAGACGAACGTACTACTCTCGTGACCCACTTTCCGCCCTCACTTCATTCTCATAGACATACACAATGTGACGAGACAGAGATAGTCATTATTAATTTTAAAAGACTTATAAATAAAATAAGTTTAGTAAATTTTTTTTAAACATTGTTAAAGTCCGTTTATTGGATATTGCCGGTTTGTCTGCCCTGTATTTTAAAAAATAGAAATATCTTATTTACTCTTGATACACCGGATTCATTAACATGTATTTCGGATGTTAAATTTTTTTTTAAGTTTGCGAGCTTATCACTAAAAAGACAATCGCCTTAATACTAAGCCATGTATCGAAATCCTTGGCGTCGACATTTTGAGTGACGTTCAGTTTCGCGGTCACTTGAAAGATAAGGCCAAACTGGCCCCTAAGAAGCTTGGTAGACAGTATTTCACGCCGACTCAACGCCTCCATCTTTACAAGGCACGTGTTGGGCCGCACATAGAATACTGTTCTCATCTGTGGCACCTCGTATCAGCTTCTTCCCCTTGACCGCATACAATGTCGAGCTATTCGTATTGTCGATGACCAAGATCTGACCGAACGGCTAGATCCTTTAGAACTGTGGAGTGATGTCTCATTTCTCAGTATCTTTTATTGTTTTTTACCAAGGGGAGTGCTCCGAGGAATTGTTCGGGATAATTCCGGACGCTGAGTTCCACTGCCTCACAATTCGTTACAAGACAAAGTTTCATCCTCACCATCTACATGAGTGGCGATCCAGTACAGTGCGTTTTTGTGCTACCTCCAGTGGTGTTTCTAAACCGATACGAAATGGTTTCACCTTCAAAAAACAAGCCTACACTTTCCTTAAAGACCGGCAACGCTACTGTAATGCCTATGGCACTGCGGATGTCTATGAATGGCGTTGATTGCTTTCCTTCGGATGACACGCCTGCTCGTTTGCCTTCCAATCCCCATAAAAAAAATTTGTTCCAAGAAACTTGATATTTTTACAATTATCACAGAATATGAAGTGAGAGCATGTTTAGCTAACAACATTGCAAACTTTTATTGTTTTATGCTATGGATGTTGTTGGATTAGATTAACTAATGTTTTTTTATTTCAAGTGAAATTACAATGTTCAGTGTCGTTATAATGTCTTATATAACTCAAGTGTTTTAAACATGTTTACAGCCCCAAGAGATACTAAAAAAAATATTTGAATTTTAACGCAGCAACACGGTTATCACGAAATTCGCCGGAAGACCAGTCACTGAGATAGTTATTCACGTAAGTTTGAAGTGGGTTGGTCCCGCTTATCGGAGAACCGCCAATTGTTGAATGGACAATTACTGAAAGGGAGAGCATGTTGGTAAACGTAGTGTGAGTTGCCCCCCGCATAGATAGGAAGACGACATGTGCAAAGCGGATCGCAGAAAATGGATACATGTAGCCGAAGTTTGAGCTAGATGACGCATCTTAGGTAACGCCAAGATCCAGCCCGATGATGACGATAGACGATAGACCATTACAAAAATAAAACAAATCAAGTAGTATTGATATTATTCTTTTAAATAATAGAGCAACCATTTTTATGTACTTTTAATTAAATAAACAATTATGTTCTTCCTCTTTAAGTTATTATTTTCAGTGCAGATTAAATATTAAATGCTATTAAAATATATTAATCACAAGACGAAAAGTAACGTAAAGGCAATACAGTTAATAAATAGCTTTTCGAAATAATCTTGTTGTAGCGTGTAATGGTATAATAAAATCAATTAAGGACATTTGTATTATAAAAGGTTAAGCTTGCTCAGTACATAAGCGATTCGTGTTTAATAATTCCAGGTACGAAATACAATGCCAAGCCAAATTCCTAATGTCTACTAGAAAACACTCCTAAAGTACCAAACGGAATAGAATAACTAATTATATTGCTTCACCTTTGCATTTGAATATGCACATTTTTTGCTAAGTTGTTTAAACAGTAATAAGATATGTTGAAAATAATGTTTACGCACGTCACCTACATTGAAGTCCAAAGCAGTAAAAGGGTATCTTATTCCATTTACTGATTATTTTACTAGCTCTATAATTTATGACATAGTGTTTTGTATTTGTTTTATAAAATATCCGTTGATTTCTCACCAAAATATATTCGTAACTTTTGTGAATATTATAACGCTTTATTTTTTTTAAACCCTTATATTCTTCTTCTGTCCCGTTCTTGTTGTTAGATCCCCTAAGTAAACATTACCTTAATTATTTAATTCGAAGATGTTAATGCTGGTAGCCTATTGGCTTTAACAGCTTTATCGAATTCAGGGCCCGCGGGCAAGTAAGATATAATTGGGAATTTGCGTAAATCGCAGACTCCATCGGCCTGACGCCGTGTCGGAGGTACATACATGTGTGTGTGCTGATTTTAAATTCGTCATGATTGTACGTTAAACATGTAGGGGAGGATTGAACTTAAGTAACTATAGTCCCTATTAGTCCCATAGACCCTAAGATCTAGGGGGTGAGAACCGACGGGGTACCTGAGAGAATCTCGTGTAAGCGGCCGGTGTAGAAGCGTTCCCTAGTCTACGTGCTCGGCTAGAGCCGGGGTGCGTGTGAGTGTTGGTGTCGTGGGTGGAGATGGTGGGGTGGAAGGGTGGTGGAAGATTACCTTGAGAAATATAAAAATTAATAAGATTTAGTGTCTGGCATGCCAAAAATGATGAAATAATCATCTGTAATATTATCATGATTTTTTTTAAGTTAAATGATTTCTGAGTAAAAAGTTGTTAATATATAATGATGCTAATTGATTAGTATTATTGTTTAAAAGTGTAAATAAAATATAAAAACTGTCATACTATCGTCGTCATGTTTAATGTGATCAAGATATTTTACGAAGAACGGAGAAGAATTAATTTCAATATAAAATATCTGTGAATTGTGAGTAATCAAAATTTTGAATTAAAGAAACATTAAATGATGTTAAGTTTTAGTAGTTGAAGAATTAAAGATTATACTAGTGCTAGGCGGAATATTATCAATCCGTTAATTGTTAGTTAACGAAGTTATTGTATTGCTTAACGATATCATTTTAGTTTAAGTTAAAAAATATGTTAAGGATTTATTAACTTCCGTTAAATTGCACTTTCGTTAACATTGATCCGTTACATTTGTTTTTGATGTGATTTTGTTTGAAGAAGAAAAGATTTTTTTAAAATGAAGAAAACGATTTTAAAGAACTGATCTCAGTCTCTCAGACTGAAGAAAGGGCCAAAGGACAAATCTCTAAGACACAAATTTAAGAATTTGGTCGGAACTTGAAGGGGCTCAAATTCAAAAACTCAGTTGCAAGTGCTGCGTTTATATGTGAATCAGACTAAATAAAACTCTTTATTACATATAATACTACTATTCCCCCTAATGCTGCAGTTAAACATATTTTTTTCGAGAAAAATAATTTACTTTTTGCCCTACATACATATGTATCATTTTCTTCCTAAAAGTATTAAAAACTTAACGTAATTACTTGTATTATTCTCAAGGTTTTTATTCAACGTTGCTTTGTAGTCAGCACATAATCTTACGCCATCGTTTTGTTTCATTACTGCGAATTGTTTAATGAATACGATTTCCTAAATTTCTTCACTTTCAGAAGATTTCAGAGATAAATCTAGCTCGAGCTCTAACTATCTAAGATCTTTGAAGCATACTGATTGAATAGGTCCTTTTTTTTGCAGATTATTTTATTTTTTAGGCAGCACTGAATCGCTAGGTGGTCACCTTTTCCGCAGCGAAAACTATATCTGCTTTTAATATTTGTTTCATTCTGTTTTCCTGTGTATGTACTCACCTTAGGTTTAGTAGCTTTATTTATTTGCACTTCTTGTTCGAATAGTAACGCATTTTGTTAGCTGGCGTGTTGTATTTGCATGCCGAGCATGGTTTCTATCATTTGTAATAAAACTTGTGACAACTGAGATTTATAAAGTTTGCAATGATAAGGAAAAACTGTGTGAAGGGAGTTATCAACAGGATAGGAACTCTTAGAACACAGGAAATAAAAGTTCTAAAGGGACTTGGTAAATTTTTTAGTCACAAAGATTATGTCACCGCCACACGTTTTCCACTTCCACTACGTCGCCAGTACAATATAAAATACAGGAGAGCAAAACTACATTACATATTTTATTAATTTTTTATTAAAGTAAATAAAATGTGTAATGTAGTATTTTATTGCATATTTTTTAAAACCCAGTTTCTTACCATTGCAAACTTTACAAACCTTAGTTGTCACAAGTGGTTAGATAATAGAAGAGACTGTGATCTTAACTCTTGGAATACAATATAAAATACAGGAGAGGAAAACTACAATACATATTTTAATATTTTTTTTTTATTAACCTGTTAGGTACACAGGTATAAAAAAAGTTAATAAAATATGTAATGTAGTATTTTATTGCATATTTTATCTAACCAAGTTAAGAGCACAGTCTCTTCTACTGTACTGTACTGCTACTATATGTAATAGGTAATGCTTAAACAAGAATTACCTATAGCATACAATGAAGTTCCAATTTTTAGATCAATAACTTTAAACGGATAACTTTAACTTACTTTTTTGACGAATTAACTTTTTAAAGATTAAAATTTTTTTGTGTAGCTGATTAACGAATTAAACTTTTGTATTAATTATGCCCATCCCTGAATATTACTATAAAACATTATTTTGAATGTATGGTGGTTATTTTCTCGATATACTTTTTTATTATGACTTTTTTGCGTGAGCTTAATAAATCTAAAGCAAATTTTAATTTTGTAAATAAATTATATAACAAAATTAATAGCTTTTTCACTACAAGTACGATTTTTAAATAACTAAAAATTACTCTTAACAAATACTTAAGGGCTTACCTTTGGTTTAATAAAGTGGAAACTTTGGTTTAATAAAGCTGGTGATTAATTTTTAATTTTCATAATTCTGTGAAGAATGTATTCTTGCAATTGTTCAAAATTAAGAACATTAAAAAGTTGTTTTTATTTTCATTGTTAACTGCTAACTAACCACTAGCTTCTACCCGCGACTTCGCCCGCGTAGAATTTAGTTTACTGTGCGAAAACTATAGTGCGTTCTGTAAGAGCTATTGGTTCGAGGAAAAAAATAGCCTATGTTTGAGATCGAATCTTCAACTACCTCCATGTCAAATGTCATCAAAATTGGTTTAATAGTGAAAGCGTAACAGGCAGACAGACTTTCCCAAACAATATTAATAAGGAAGTATGGACGTCCCGTTTTGAGTTTAACAAAATGGTCAGTTTTATACCCTAACAATAATAAAATGTTGTTAAAATATTAGCGACTAGGTATATAATAATATATATAAAAATAGAAATTTAAAAATAATGTATCGATTCCATATCGTTAAAATGTAATCCTAGAAAAATTGAAAATGCTAATCTTTCTTCGATAAGCGTGGTTGTCCCTTTACTAGATCTCGATAGCCTAAAAGTGAAATATTTGGGCCTGTAAAAGACTTAACGTTATAGTAAAAAAGGTATAATGAAACCTTATAATAATTTATAATTGCGCCTTTATAGAATCGTGGTAAAATAACAATGTTAAAAGAAAAGTGGTAAAAGAACTCTCTTTTTGAAATTAAAATGTCATTATTTAAAATAACTTTTTTAGCCAAACATCACCCAAAACCAAATAAATAAAAATAATTCTTCACCAAGCCAAAAGAATAATATATATATATATATATATATATATATATATATATATATATATATATATATATATATATATAAACGGAATTGAATGAAAGTGATTCATATTCCGTATATATATATATATATATAAACGGAATTGAATCACTATCATTCATATTCCGTATATATATATATATATATATATATATATATATATATATATATATATATATATATATATATATATTATTCTTTTGGCTTGGTGAAGAATTATTTTTATTTATTTGGTTTTGGGTGATGTTTGGCTAAAAAAGTTATTTTAAATAATGACATTTTAATTTCAAAAAGAGAGTTCTTTTACCACTTTTCTTTTAACATTGTTATTTTACCACGATTCTATAAAGGCGCAATTATAAATTATTATAAGGTTTCATTATACCTTTTTTACTATAACGTTAAGTCTTTTACAGGCCCAAATATTTCACTTTTAGGCTATCGAGATCTAGTAAAGGGACAACCACGCTTATCGAAGAAAGATTAGCATTTTCAATTTTTCTAGGATTACATTTTAACGATATGGAATCGATACATTATTTTTAAATTTCTATTTTTATATATATTATTATATACCTAGTCGCTAATATTTTAACAACATTTTATTATTGTTAGGGTATAAAACTGACCATTTTGTTAAACTCAAAACGGGACGTCCATACTTCCTTATTAATATTGTTTGGGAAAGTCTGTCTGCCTGTTACGCTTTCACTATTAAACCAATTTTGATGACATTTGACATGGAGGTAGTTGAAGATTCGATCTCAAACATAGGCTATTTTTTTCCTCGAACCAATAGCTCTTACAGAACGCACTATAGTTTTCGCACAGTAAACTAAATTCTACGCGGGCGAAGTCGCGGGTAGAAGCTAGTGGTTAGTTAGCAGTTAACAATGAAAATAAAAACAACTTTTTAATGTTCTTAATTTTGAACAATTGCAAGAATACATTCTTCACAGAATTATGAAAATTAAAAATTAATCACCAGCTTTATTAAACCAAAGTTTCCACTTTATTAAACCAAAGGTAAGCCCTTAAGTATTTGTTAAGAGTAATTTTTAGTTATTTAAAAATCGTACTTGTAGTGAAAAAGCTATTAATTTTGTTATATAATTTATTTACAAAATTAAAATTTGCTTTAGATTTATTAAGCTCACGCAAAAAAGTCATAATAAAAAAGTATATCGAGAAAATAACCACCATACATTCAAAATAATGTTTTATAGTAATATTCAGGGATGGGCATAATTAATACAAAAGTTTAATTCGTTAATCAGCTACACAAAAAAATTTTAATCTTTAAAAAGTTAATTCGTCAAAAAAGTAAGTTAAAGTTATCCGTTTAAAGTTATTGATCTAAAAATTGGAACTTCATTGTATGCTATAGGTAATTCTTGTTTAAGCATTACCTATTACATATAGTAGCAGTACAGTACAGTAGAAGAGACTGTGCTCTTAACTTGGTTAGATAAAATATGCAATAAAATACTACATTACATATTTTATTAACTTTTTTTATACCTGTGTACCTAACAGGTTAATAAAAAAAAAATATTAAAATATGTATTGTAGTTTTCCTCTCCTGTATTTTATATTGTATTCCAAGAGTTAAGATCACAGTCTCTTCTATTATCTAACCACTTGTGACAACTAAGGTTTGTAAAGTTTGCAATGGTAAGAAACTGGGTTTTAAAAAATATGCAATAAAATACTACATTACACATTTTATTTACTTTAATAAAAAATTAATAAAATATGTAATGTAGTTTTGCTCTCCTGTATTTTATATTGTACTGGCGACGTAGTGGAAGTGGAAAACGTGTGGCGGTGACATAATCTTTGTGACTAAAAAATTTACCAAGTCCCTTTAGAACTTTTATTTCCTGTGTTCTAAGAGTTCCTATCCTGTTGATAACTCCCTTCACACAGTTTTTCCTTATCATTGCAAACTTTATAAATCTCAGTTGTCACAAGTTTTATTACAAATGATAGAAACCATGCTCGGCATGCAAATACAACACGCCAGCTAACAAAATGCGTTACTATTCGAACAAGAAGTGCAAATAAATAAAGCTACTAAACCTAAGGTGAGTACATACACAGGAAAACAGAATGAAACAAATATTAAAAGCAGATATAGTTTTCGCTGCGGAAAAGGTGACCACCTAGCGATTCAGTGCTGCCTAAAAAATAAAATAATCTGCAAAAAAAAGGACCTATTCAATCAGTATGCTTCAAAGATCTTAGATAGTTAGAGCTCGAGCTAGATTTATCTCTGAAATCTTCTGAAAGTGAAGAAATTTAGGAAATCGTATTCATTAAACAATTCGCAGTAATGAAACAAAACGATGGCGTAAGATTATGTGCTGACTACAAAGCAACGTTGAATAAAAACCTTGAGAATAATACAAGTAATTACGTTAAGTTTTTAATACTTTTAGGAAGAAAATGATACATATGTATGTAGGGCAAAAAGTAAATTATTTTTCTCGAAAAAAATATGTTTAACTGCAGCATTAGGGGGAATAGTAGTATTATATGTAATAAAGAGTTTTATTTAGTCTGATTCACATATAAACGCAGCACTTGCAACTGAGTTTTTGAATTTGAGCCCCTTCAAGTTCCGACCAAATTCTTAAATTTGTGTCTTAGAGATTTGTCCTTTGGCCCTTTCTTCAGTCTGAGAGACTGAGATCAGTTCTTTAAAATCGTTTTCTTCATTTTAAAAAAATCTTTTCTTCTTCAAACAAAATCACATCAAAAACAAATGTAACGGATCAATGTTAACGAAAGTGCAATTTAACGGAAGTTAATAAATCCTTAACATATTTTTTAACTTAAACTAAAATGATATCGTTAAGCAATACAATAACTTCGTTAACTAACAATTAACGGATTGATAATATTCCGCCTAGCACTAGTATAATCTTTAATTCTTCAACTACTAAAACTTAACATCATTTAATGTTTCTTTAATTCAAAATTTTGATTACTCACAATTCACAGATATTTTATATTGAAATTAATTCTTCTCCGTTCTTCGTAAAATATCTTGATCACATTAAACATGACGACGATAGTATGACAGTTTTTATATTTTATTTACACTTTTAAACAATAATACTAATCAATTAGCATCATTATATATTAACAACTTTTTACTCAGAAATCATTTAACTTAAAAAAAATCATGATAATATTACAGATGATTATTTCATCATTTTTGGCATGCCAGACACTAAATCTTATTAATTTTTATATTTCTCAAGGTAATCTTCCACCACCCTTCCACCCCACCATCTCCACCCACGACACCAACACTCACACGCACCCCGGCTCTAGCCGAGCACGTAGACTAGGGAACGCTTCTACACCGGCCGCTTACACGAGATTCTCTCAGGTACCCCGTCGGTTCTCACCCCCTAGATCTTAGGGTCTATGGGACTAATAGGGACTATAGTTACTTAAGTTCAATCCTCCCCTACATGTTTAACGTACAATCATGACGAATTTAAAATCAGCACACACACATGTATGTACCTCCGACACGGCGTCAGGCCGATGGAGTCTGCGATTTACGCAAATTCCCAATTATATCTTACTTGCCCGCGGGCCCTGAATTCGATAAAGCTGTTAAAGCCAATAGGCTACCAGCATTAACATCTTCGAATTAAATAATTAAGGTAATGTTTACTTAGGGGATCTAACAACAAGAACGGGACAGAAGAAGAATATAAGGGTTTAAAAAAAATAAAGCGTTATAATATTCACAAAAGTTACGAATATATTTTGGTGAGAAATCAACGGATATTTTATAAAACAAATACAAAACACTATGTCATAAATTATAGAGCTAGTAAAATAATCAGTAAATGGAATAAGATACCCTTTTACTGCTTTGGACTTCAATGTAGGTGACGTGCGTAAACATTATTTTCAACATATCTTATTACTGTTTAAACAACTTAGCAAAAAATGTGCATATTCAAATGCAAAGGTGAAGCAATATAATTAGTTATTCTATTCCGTTTGGTACTTTAGGAGTGTTTTCTAGTAGACATTAGGAATTTGGCTTGGCATTGTATTTCGTACCTGGAATTATTAAACACGAATCGCTTATGTACTGAGCAAGCTTAACCTTTTATAATACAAATGTCCTTAATTGATTTTATTATACCATTACACGCTACAACAAGATTATTTCGAAAAGCTATTTATTAACTGTATTGCCTTTACGTTACTTTTCGTCTTGTGATTAATATATTTTAATAGCATTTAATATTTAATCTGCACTGAAAATAATAACTTAAAGAGGAAGAACATAATTGTTTATTTAATTAAAAGTACATAAAAATGGTTGCTCTATTATTTAAAAGAATAATATCAATACTACTTGATTTGTTTTATTTTTGTAATGGTCTATCGTCTATCGTCATCATCGGGCTGGATCTTGGCGTTACCTAAGATGCGTCATCTAGCTCAAACTTCGGCTACATGTATCCATTTTCTGCGATCCGCTTTGCACATGTCGTCTTCCTATCTATGCGGGGGGCAACTCACACTACGTTTACCAACATGCTCTCCCTTTCAGTAATTGTCCATTCAACAATTGGCGGTTCTCCGATAAGCGGGACCAACCCACTTCAAACTTACGTGAATAACTATCTCAGTGACTGGTCTTCCGGCGAATTTCGTGATAACCGTGTTGCTGCGTTAAAATTCAAATATTTTTTTTAGTATCTCTTGGGGCTGTAAACATGTTTAAAACACTTGAGTTATATAAGACATTATAACGACACTGAACATTGTAATTTCACTTGAAATAAAAAAACATTAGTTAATCTAATCCAACAACATCCATAGCATAAAACAATAAAAGTTTGCAATGTTGTTAGCTAAACATGCTCTCACTTCATATTCTGTGATAATTGTAAAAATATCAAGTTTCTTGGAACAAATTTTTTTTATGGGGATTGGAAGGCAAACGAGCAGGCGTGTCATCCGAAGGAAAGCAATCAACGCCATTCATAGACATCCGCAGTGCCATAGGCATTACAGTAGCGTTGCCGGTCTTTAAGGAAAGTGTAGGCTTGTTTTTTGAAGGTGAAACCATTTCGTATCGGTTTAGAAACACCACTGGAGGTAGCACAAAAACGCACTGTACTGGATCGCCACTCATGTAGATGGTGAGGATGAAACTTTGTCTTGTAACGAATTGTGAGGCAGTGGAACTCAGCGTCCGGAATTATCCCGAACAATTCCTCGGAGCACTCCCCTTGGTAAAAAACAATAAAAGATACTGAGAAATGAGACATCACTCCACAGTTCTAAAGGATCTAGCCGTTCGGTCAGATCTTGGTCATCGACAATACGAATAGCTCGACATTGTATGCGGTCAAGGGGAAGAAGCTGATACGAGGTGCCACAGATGAGAACAGTATTCTATGTGCGGCCCAACACGTGCCTTGTAAAGATGGAGGCGTTGAGTCGGCGTGAAATACTGTCTACCAAGCTTCTTAGGGGCCAGTTTGGCCTTATCTTTCAAGTGACCGCGAAACTGAACGTCACTCAAAATGTCGACGCCAAGGATTTCGATACATGGCTTAGTATTAAGGCGATTGTCTTTTTAGTGATAAGCTCGCAAACTTAAAAAAAAATTTAACATCCGAAATACATGTTAATGAATCCGGTGTATCAAGAGTAAATAAGATATTTCTATTTTTTAAAATACAGGGCAGACAAACCGGCAATATCCAATAAACGGACTTTAACAATGTTTAAAAAAAATTTACTAAACTTATTTTATTTATAAGTCTTTTAAAATTAATAATGACTATCTCTGTCTCGTCACATTGTGTATGTCTATGAGAATGAAGTGAGGGCGGAAAGTGGGTCACGAGAGTAGTACGTTCGTCTACATTTGAACTGTCGCAGTCAATGTTAAAAAAATATGTAGCAACTGCGATGTTTAATGTGAGCACAATTTTTAATATAATTTTATAGATGGTGTATGATTTCGAAACGTGACATATTATTTATTTAGTTATTATGATGTGAACAAGCTAAATTGCATCAAAAATAATTTGAAGATGCTAAATAGTGAAAACCTAGATGTGTGCAGTCATGAAAACAAAGCATTGTAAAACAAAGCATTTTATTAGTAATAGTATCACGACATAATTGCCCTCCATGCGGTATATGGATTCATTAGTAGTTGTTACATGCGTTGGTGTTTTTCTTTAGTTGAGATTCCATGAGGACCATTCCTTTAAGGACGAGACTTTTTTGTTAATGTTAAAATGATAAATTTACGCAAACAGCGCTTAATCATTATTAGGCGTACGAATCGATGTGAGTTGGAGGGGACTTCGAGACGTGAGGGGGCCGCAATAGCGGCGCGGGGTTGCCAGGGACGCGGCACCGCGCAAGTCGCCGCCCGTATCGACCGCCCCGGATGTGCAATGCATTGCTGCGGGAGAGATCTGTCGACCCACCTTCTCGCGGAACTCGAAGATCGCGTTCAACTCAATACGGAGCGGTACGGCAGACCTTTGAAATTGCGCTATCGCGCTGCCCACAGTTGTCTGTCGTGCGTTCATTGTTTACGTAGCGACGTCTGTGCGTCTCGCTTCGCCCTCATACCAACTCACAACGAATGTTCGAATTATTTTAGTTGAAATTTATTGGAACTGCTCGGAGCCCCGGCACTCGACGCTGGTCGCTCTATCATGACAATCAGCTGTTCTCTACCGACCGCTCGTTTATTGTGCATTTTGCCTAAACCGGCAATTTAGCAATGTTTATTTATTTAAAGTTAAAAAGGCCATGAGAGTAACTATTGTTAGTTTTTAAAATATTTTTATTAGTACCATAAGTGAAGTGACTTCGTCACAGAACGCTGTTCCCGGTATGATTTTATTAGTTGAAATTGATTCATGTGCTTATGTCATGTTATTTGATTCTTTTCATCGCAATTTTATCTACGTCGTTGTGTAATGTTCATTTGACTATGTATTAATTGCTTTATTTGAATGTCTATCCAATATTTCTGCTGAAATTAAACTAGCCCTTTTTTGATTTATAGTATTAAGTTAGTTTTATAGTTTAATATTTTTTTTAATCAATTTTCTTTTTAGCTAGTGATTGAATTTACTGATTTATTTATTATAGAAATTGAAGTGAAGTTACTTTTTATATTAAATTATTCTCTTTACTTATGAATATAAGATATGTACAAGGTCTCTTCGCCGGAACGGTGCCAAGTAGTGTATCTAATATCGACAGCATTCGGTCAATGACACCGATCCGGAACCAGAGATTAGATTAGATAGGGTGATGGCAACAATTGGCATTAATCTCTTTAGTAATGATTGATATGTCAATGTACGAATATGACATGACATATGGTTCAACACATATTTAAATAGAATGAAAGTTATTAGAACTTTTTCATCGGCGTACATACACACATACATACATACTTACTACTACCTGAAATACATACAAATTCTTATTATTAAATTTAATTCAATGAAAAGTATCTTGTTTCATTATACTTTTTAAATTTAATTTGTATAAAGCTTTGATAAAATAACAGCGAAACTATCAAATATGTACTTCTTTTTACAAACACATACCAACTTAAATGTCTATGTCACGGCTCATCAAGCATTGGGTTCAATGGCACCATTCAATGTGTAAGCACCCCAAATTCCGTAGAGTCTACTATACCTGATGATGCCTTGTGTTGAGGCGAAATGCGTGTCGCGTACATTGTGGAAGGGTGGTGGTGTGTGTTTGGTGTTGTTGATAGTGGTTGAGAGGTGGAGAGTTGTTGACGGCCGTTTTTTCGGTAAGATTTAGCTTAAGTTCCCCGTAAATCCACTTCTTCCAGTAAAAAATACTCATTATTATTTTTCTATTTTTGTTTTGTTGTCGCGGATCTTAGTTAGGTAAAGGTTCTCACTGTCCATTCAAATTTCATTTGGTCTTTCGAATCGTGCATCAGAATCTTTATAATAAGAATTTGGCGCGAAAAAAATTGATGACTGTTCTGCGAAAACGGCATGCGAGAAAGGCCTTCTCGGAAGGAGCGGAGGATCCTATGCATTTTTTCTCCCTCTTATCAATTGTTTTACGCTCCATTATAAAATTTTGCAGTTCCATTTTCTATATACAACTGGATATTTTGAATATGTAAATTAATTTTATTTATTTGTGTCATTATATTATAACATAAATAGTGTAATATTCATCATTTTTCCCTAGTGTTTAATTTTTATAAAGGACTTTTTGAGTGTTATAATATTATTAATTATGAAGTGATATATCATCATATATATTATAATGAAATTAAAATTTCTATATTAAATAAACATTTATATGAATTGTTAAATAAATATGGAAGTTGCATATTTTTGGCTTTAATAACAATGAAAAAATGAGCAAGAATTATAAAGAAGAGAAACAAGTTTTCTTCCCATTTTAAAAACAATGTCTTTTTGGCCGTTAAAACTGTGGGTATAAATATATAAATACATGTCAATAGTTATTACTGTTACAAATGTTCCTCTTAGATTCGCAGAAGCTTAGTCAATGTTTCTTGTTTAATATTTTTTATACGTTAGAACTGTAAAGCGTCATGGTGTCATGTTATTTTAATTACAATACACATTGTTACCGTTCTGCGAACTTTAAACAGTCGTTATAAAGTTGCATAACAGTCGAAATGTGATACATATTTAAATGATACTGAAACTAATATTAGTTGCTAAGTTGTATGTGCGTTGTAAAAGCATATTATTGGTTTTAGTCGGAAAGTATAAATATTTCATTTTATTCCTTGTTTAAATTATATTGTCATAAAAATACATACATATACAAGGGAAATATGTTAAGATCTATAAACAAAATAGGCACACATCATCTATCCTCTCTAATAGTAGAGTTTTAAATTTTGGATTCAAGGGTTGAGTTCATATAATATAAATGGGAATAAAATCATTACATATACATATAAATTATGTAATTTTTTTATGGGATAGGAGGGCAAACGAGCAAGCGTGTCGCCTGATGGAAAGCAATCAACGCCGCCCATGGGCAACGGCGACACCGCAGGAGTCGCGGAAGCGTTGTCGGCCTTTTAGGTATTTAATTATATAATAGTAATTATCTGCTTTGTGGCCTTATTATGTTTTTTTTCTTTCTCAATTGTATTAATTAAGTGCGATTTTCAATATCATTCTGTTTTATGTGAGACAGAGAGTTTTATTCAAATAACCTTTAAATACCTTTTTAGAAATAAAGTAAAGCAGAAACTTGCTATAAGCATGTCGTACTATTAATTTTTTTTAATCATTATGGATGATTATTTTCGCTGCGAAAAACTCTTTATTATGCGTATATAGTATTTGAAAGAGACTAGAAAATGTATAAGAAATATTCGTTTTTAAAACATTGTTACAATTTTAGATTAATAATGATATTATATGATTTTATGAAAACGTTTGTACACTACTATGGTCTAATAATGAGAGTGGAAACAATTCTTCACTTCACGTATTTCAAATACAATATTAGATATAAAATGAAATGTATGTAAGTGTCGCGTGTTTAAAAGTCCTGTGTTTAATTGTCACAGTGTTTAAATGACGCGTGTACAAATGCCGCAGTGTTTAAGTGAAGCGTCTTCTCGTGTCAACACACCGCAATATTTAAAATTAAAATATGTATTTCCTATTTGATGCGCTCACTGGATTGAGTACTCGTATTGAAATTGACTTAAATTGATTATTTTTTTATGGGATTGAAAAATAGGTGCTAGAGTGTTGTAATAAAGCGTCAATGAATAAATATATCTAGAGGATTTTTGTCAACAGTTTTGCGACATTAATGCGAGTATTAAATAATGAACTTCAACGCAAATTTTCATCTCCTATTAAGAGGATTAAATTAGTTGGTGAGCACTAAAGAAAGAAATCATATAAGAAAATGACGTTTTTAGGCATACCAGCTTAATCTTTGCGTTGTTAGTAGGTGTTAAAATATTATTAAATAGATTTCATGAGGACAATGACAATTAACAGAACTCGTAATCAGCTTTGCAAAAATAGGCTCTCATATAATTCTGTGTACTTAAGAACTTACGACTAGCTAGTATTTTCTTAAATAAACCTTTATCCTAAATTTATCATCTAACTGAGAGTTAATGTTCTTTTCAGTACCACAAGTAAGTGAGTTATGTTTCTGTATCACTAATATATCGGGATTCTCGAATGTATTATTATGTTCATACAGCAAAAACCACTACAACAAGTTTCTTATTGCGGTCGTATTTTATTATCTTTCAACCGATTTATATAGTCTGGGTTCCGTAAACGTTCATGACTCGAGCAACTTAAGGATATAGCGTCGGGTGACGATGTGCCGTTGTTTAGTAGTCGGGACGCGCGCTGCGGGCAACGCGGGCGCATTTCTTTTTTGTCCCCCGCGGATTCCATTGCCCCATGTCCAACCTGTAAGTCCGGCAGTTTGCCGTGCGTTGACCGTGTGCCTTGCACAAAGCGCAAAGCCGTTGAACAACTAAGTTGGATGCTTTCAATAACTCCCTTAAAACATTTATGATGTTCATATTCGCGATATATTTTTTTTAACCCTTGTTAATTTTACATTATTGTATAAACTGTGAAATATAATTAGGTATAAATATTAAAAAACTCGTTTCCTCCACTTCTTTCTTCGACGTAGCTAATACGGTTAACCAGAGTCAGGTTACCTACACTGTCTACTTCACTTTACTCGATCTGGTATATCCTCAACTATATTTGACTACATCCAGCTAACGATAATTATTGTATGACAAATCAAAAGTCCAGTGTGATTATGCTTACATTATTCATAAAATAATGGTACTTATTAAAACCTCATGTCACAAAGCAAGTAATCATTAACGATTTATGTATGAAATAACATTGTTTGCGTTTGAATGTAAAATGTTTTAGTTGTGGAAATATGCTTATCGGTTCGTTTATGATAAGTTTCGAATTTCATAAAATTTCAGCTAATTGTCGAGTTTCCATATTAGAACGTAATATGATTGTATTATAATAACAAATATTGTTATTAACACTTTAGACTGTGGTACAGTCTATTTGTTAGATGCATTAGAACGAGAGTGATTTTCTAATATACTCGAGTTAATATACAAGCATTATTAGCTTAGATGAAATTGTTCACAAAAATTCTAGTCAAATCAAAACATTTCTGTTAGAAATATTATCTTTTTTTTCGTTGTGATTTTTAATGACCAGAACTTTTTATTTTATTATAGATCTCTTATTAATGCAGAATAGCAATAAAATACAATTTTATTATAATAAAAAAGATAATTTTACAAAAAATAATTTTATAGACCTAACGATTAATAATTCTTTCTTTTCGCAAGGAGACTGAGAGACGCACTAGATAGACTACACAGAAGGTGATGGAGAAAATTAAAGAGATTTAGATTAAAAAGAAGATTAAAGTTCAGTGCCAAGGAGTGTACGAGGTTAGCTGACCTGACTCAGAGTGTCTGTCCACACAAAAATATACTGCCAATTACGTAAGTACAATTTCTATTAACTTTTTTTAAGGACAATTTTTTTTAAGGACAAAAGTTAAAGACACGTGTCTTTGTATAACATAATCTATTAAATCATAAATAACAATGGAAATCGAAAAAAAGGATTTCAAAGTTCGAATAGAATTTTAGTAATCATTTCAGGCTAAATTGTAGGGAGCACTTAGATTACAATTTTGTTTTAGTTTGATTTGTACTTTTTCTTCGATTATTTCGATTTACTCTTTCTTTTTTATGATTTCTTCTTTTATACTCTTAGTTTAGTACAACACTTTTACTCTTAGTCAATTTGCTTTGATCATAGAAACTCCAGGAGCATCACTTGCGCTGCGCATTAATTATGTTTATCAACGCAAAAAAGCAAAAACATTTTAAACCGCAAAATAAAAATATCCCACCAGAGCTAAAAAATAGTATCTGATCACTCAAAACCATTTAGTTTCAACGCTGTACAAATTTTTCTATTGAAATGTGAGACTCAAACCATTCGACACTATATATTTTTCTAAAGCTAATATGTACTAAATTGTGTTGACATCTGTGTCATTTTAACCGTTTTCGTTGTTTTGCGTTGATATGTAATATAAATATTTGTACATATAAGTGCTTTAACAGCAACGGTACGCTTTCCATATATAACTCATTTTTGATACAATCGACAAAGAACAAGAACGCAATGAACTCTGTTATTAAGGAAAATATTGACTAATGTTTATTCGATTAATTTTAGCTTCGACCTTAATTGGAAATCTTGACTTTTACGTTAAATAGGTTATTGCTATATTTAAATATAATATCATTTATTTAAATCATTAATTGTGATCTCAATAAACATTTATAATTTTGCGATATAATCCTTGATAAAGGTTTGCAAAACGGGAATTTTGTAGGCTTTTGTCTAGAATTTTGTAAGTGTTACCAATTTTATTTAAGGACAAAAGTATACAAAGAAAGCCAAAATGTTGCTCAGAGAGCTTCGGAAAATCAAAGTCATCAAAGGTATTCGAGTAAGCATACTGAAGTGGTAATGGGCTGGACATGTTTGTTGGAAAATCGATAATTGTTGGAGTAATACGTGCTGGAGTGGACACTGTATTTTGACAAATGAAGTGTGGGACGCACCTCAGTTAGATGGAGCGACAATCTACGCTGGATGTGAGTAGCCGAAGGTCAGAACAGGTGGCGCGCTTCGGTTAAGGCCTCTGTCCAAGTATTGGTCCATTTGCGTCAAATTGGCAAGATAAAAAAGCTTGAAAAGTGGGTGCCCCACGAATTTAATGACCGCCAGCGGGACGTTCGCATCGAGGGCTGCCTAGCGCTGCTCAACAGGTACAGAAACAAAGGAATTTTGAACCGAAATTGTGACCTGCGATGAAATATTATTGCCTTTTTATAATCGCAAGCGCTCAGTAAGTTGGTTAGATCCTGGTTCAGCACCTAATCCATTCCTTAAACGTAAATAACCCTTAGAAAAGCGATGGTCACTGTTTGGTGCCGTATCTTGCCAAATGGGGTAAGCATTACTTTAAATGTGTATTGTGAAAAACTGAATATAACGATGGAGAAGCTCGCAAATTATTAACCAACTTTGGGCAATCGCTAATCTAATATAACCCCACTGATCATGCACGACAAGGTGTGACTCCATGCTGCGTAACAAATGGCCTCTAAGCTACAAAATCTGGAGTTGTAGGATCTCTGTCATCCACCACACTCACCAGACTTTGAGCCTCCAAACTTGGCACGTTTTGGTTGTAAAAAAATTTAATACCCGAGAGACAGTGCAAAATGACTTTGAAGAGTTGGTTGCCTTAAATCTAGCTGTTTTCTTGAAGAAGGGCATCGATAAACTGCTAATGCACTGCCAAAGATGCATCAGTTCTATGGGTAATTACTTTAATTAATAAAATCAAAAAAGATAAAAAGAATTATAATACTTTAATTATTTTGCACAAAACGGCAATTTCATAATCAAAGCTAATAGTTATGAAATAGTATTAGAAGGTTATTAAAATTTTAAAGTCTAATAAAGGATTTATAAGCTAGCACATAATTTCATAAACTTGTCTCTGTTTTCTGGTTATACTTAAGGTCTTTGGTGGACATAATTTGAAACAAAGCGAAGTGTGAATGAAGTGAAGTGAAGAGCACTGGAAAATGAAAATCATCGACATAGATCTCCGAGTTAAAAAAGTCTGAGTCCGAGTAAATACTGAAATGGTTTGTCGGAGATCCGTCATAGTGTGTGTGCTGGAGTGGAGTTTTGGAAAACTTAGTGTGGAACGCTTCTCGGCTAGATGTAGCATCGTTTTGCGCATGGCAGTATCGTATTGCGTAAAGTGCTGTGTCTTGCTGGATGTCTATATACAAAAGTGGAATGCCATAGATTGCAATTAATAATGATGTCTCTGAATTCTTCTATAAGGTATTTGAAAATTTTTTATCAGTAATAGAATAGTAAAAACAAAAAGCACAATTACCTCATTTGAAGTCATCTATGTTTAATCGGCGTAGAAATAAAACTAGGATTACTAATAGCATCCCAAAGAAAGAAATCTATGTCTACCTTCCGTTTGGCTCTCATCTAGTAATAAAAAAGTGTGTATTGTAAATTTGAAAATTGGAACGATTTTAAGAAATTATTTTTTTCTTTCAACGTAAGTTGATGTTAATAAATTTTGTATAGGATTACTGAAACGCATGTAATGAATGGCAATTCGGTAAATAGATTAAAATTAATAGTCGTAAAAAAGTTAAGCGCATAGAGTAACATCACGATTGGGCAGGAAAGGAATAAAGCGGATTGTCGCTGGAACGAGACGGGGCTAGTGGACGCGGCGTTTGCGCGCGCTCCGTTCATTGATGCGCAGGCGCCGCAGAGGGCCGGGGGGCGCGGGAGAGGAATGCGGTCGCGGCGAGCAATGACCGCGCCAGGGTCGCTTCCTTTACGAGAAGCGCGGGCCGTCGTACTACAGCCGATGTTCCCCCCTCATCTCCCCTCTCGGCCCGTACTACATGGCCCTCTATGCTGCAGCGACAGACGCGCGCTTTTCGACTCATAGTCCGTTAGAAAAATTAAGTGTGCCGCATTCCGCGAGCATTTTGATGTCTCTATCGTACATAGTGAGGCCAGATATCTTTTATTCCACTCGAAGACTACAACGCGTGTTGTAGCGTTATGTGGAATTAAAAAGACAGTCGCATGTCCTCAAAGTTATTTTTATTGACGACCGTTTTCTGTTAATATTTTTTCTTAGTGCAATACGTGTTTTTTAGAAAAATTTGGTTAATTATTTATATATATTTTATTTTACAACCCATATATGTCCAACTGATGGGCACGGGTCTCCCCATTTTCGGAAGAAGGGAAGATAACCCACCCCGCTTGCCCAAAGTGGATTAACAGGGTAACCAGACTCAGAATAAATATCTGCAGGTCATACATATATTTATACCGATGCGAGGATCGAATCCGCAATCATTAACTCCGTAGGCGGGAGCCCCACCACTGAGCCAATTGGCAAATTTATATATATATTTACTGGTTTTTAAATATGTAAATGATTTAATGTATTTTAAATATATAAATTTTTACAAACCCATTATGTTCAGTATTTATGAAATCTCTAGAACAATCGTTTCTATCATAGAAGATTCTATATTTTTTTTCCACATCATATTGCATCTAAATCAATTATATATTCATAATACTTACTAAGTACCTCTATGAATTTAGTCATTTAGCCGTATGCCAGAGGGGGAATTCCTACAAACACGGCTAATTAACAAACTTCCGTACAAACTTCATCGCCCATTAAACCTCCTGAGTTATTAAATAAAACGTAATATATGTGTATAATCAACTTTTGTACAATATTTCAGGCGTCTAGTTTAGACATTCGTCTCCGATCCGTCGGACATGCGCACACGATAGCTACAGGTATTCGAATTACCCTGAAAACCGCGCACGACTATCGCGCCCTTATCAAACTTCTCCGCAAAACGAACATCTTCATTCCATTCGTAGGCCGAACACGACGAGTGACGACACCGCGTCATCTACGGGCTACCTAAAGAATTAGCGATCGTGGACATCATCCGCGACCTCAAGAGTCAATCTCTGCCAATGCATTCGCACAACCGCCGTACTCATGAACTACTAGCCCTCGTCTTGACGACCTCCTCGTTTCGCAGGGATTTTGCCACTCACCACTACTGTTTTCGCTTAACAACGCCAACATTCCCAAGCACGCGAACGTGTCGCATGCCTTGTTCGCAGACGACTTTATCTCTGATAGAGTCCAATACCGTGTGACGAAATGACTCCAAAGCGCGGCCACTATTCTTGGCGAATGGTTCCGAAAATGGAGAATCGAGGTCAACCCTGAAAAAAGTGAAGCAATTTATTTCGCAAGGAGCACCAGTAGAGACTCCTCTAAACGTGGCGGCCGCCTGTTAGACATTACCCTCTTTGGCAGACCTATCTCGTGGAAAAAGTCTGTCAAATAGCTAGGCGTCACCCTCCACCACCCTCGACAATCACCTGAATTTTACTAAATACATTCAAAACGCTCGATCCAAAGCGACCTTTATCTTAGGTCGCCTCCACCCTTTAATTAACGCTTGCAGCAAACTGTGCCTCAGACACTAGTTACTTCTTTACAAAACATGCATCCGGCCAATTTCTCCTACGCCAGTGTCGCCTTCAAGTGTTTGCATAAAAGATTAAATGATGCAAAATCCATTCATTCGTCGAGCCACCGGTGCCCAGTGGTTCCAGCGTAATATCGACCTCCATTGCGACCTTAACTTGCCGAGCGTAAAACAACATTTTAAAAGACTCGCAGACACACTTAAAGCGATCCGAATCCAACCCGAATCCACTGGTGATACAATCGGTCAATTATTAGCCCGATTTAAACGCGGCCCAGAGAAGATGACGCCCGCGTAACGTCCTACACGATCCGGATGACGAAACGGCGTCATTTGGATCCACCCACGACATCATCACTCACATGCACCCTGGCACTAGCCGAGCTCGTAGTTTAGGGAACACTTCTACACCGGCGGCTTTTTCTCCCATGTAGCCGTTCGATTCTCACCCCCTAGATCTTAGGGCCTAGGGGACTAATAGGGACTATAGTTACTTCGGTCCAATCCTCCCCTACACGTTTAACGTAGCGTTATGACGAAATTAAAATCGGCTCACACATGTGTACCTCCGATACGGCATCGAGCCGATGAACTCTGCGATTTGCGCAGATTCCCAAATATATTTTACTTGCCCGTAGGCAGTAAAAAAGAATAATAAAAAATCAATTCAATTTAGGTCCTACAAAGAAAAATTTTATTTGTTACTTTTTATTACATAATTACTATTAATTCGCATGTTTATCCTGCTAAAAAGAGATTTATTTTCTCCCATATAAAACTAAAATTGATTTTTTTTAACAACCCATATATGTCCCACTGCTGAGCACGGGTCTCTACATTTCTGGAGGAACGGACATTAACGGATAGGCGGGGTTACCAGACTCGAAATAAATGTTTGTAGTACATACATATCTTTATTCCGATGCGAAAATTATAAACTCTCAATGTTTGAAATGATTATCGTATTACTGTCTCCGACTTCAGCCTTGACATTACTACTGATCAAAAGAATAATATAATGTTGAAATTGAAACAGATTTCCTGTTGTTGTCATTATGAGCTTCGTATATAAGTAGGCTTGTAATTAATTCAGCTAGGAGGATATATTTATTGAATTTAAATTATCATTTTCAATTATTTTGATTTCGTCATTTTAACGATTTTTAAATCATTTATCGATATATTCAATAGTTCAGTGGTTGACATTGGGCTTCCTCAAAGTTAAAGGGTGTTGCCATAATTCCCTCGTTAAGGCGGATTGGGAAAAGCAGATCTTTTTTATTACTTAGGTTACGCTGCTGTCCACTTTCTATTATTTGTTTTCTTAGTCACTTTTAAAGAGAGAGCTACGTGAAAAAATGGGGAGGCCTTTTTCTACACTTGGAACCAAATAGGAAATTTTAATGCACATTTTAAATGATTGAATATTATGAGAAACAATGATAGATTAAACTCCATAAATACTTTATTAATTTATGATAATTGAAAGAAGAAATATTGAGCATTGGTGAACATTATAATTCTAGAGGAAATGCTAGTGTATAATAGTGTATGTATATGCAGAATTATACATAAAAACTGTTATTTTAATCAAATAACGAAACAGATTCTGTTATGAAACATCTTATTTTACTTGACTAATCAAAGATTTTCATGTTATTTATTCATCAACTAATAAAATTAAGCAAATATATTTTCTTGCACAAACTTTCATTCACAGTTTCACGCCTCTAGAGTTTGATTACTGAAAATGAATTTGATACTGAAAAAGAATCTTATTAGCACTTTTCGTCATTACAACCTGAAAATGAACCCTATATAAAGAATCATCTTTAAGTCTTTTGTGAACCCATTTGTAATTTTGTTTTTAAAAATAATGATATTTCATTACTTTCTAGGTAAACAAAGGCATAAATTCATAAATAATAATAATAACTTCCACAAGACAGTTTTTTCTTAGAAGGCATTTTTATATAGGTACTTATTTGTATAAATTTAAGTTTTATTTTACAATAAGCGTTAAGAGTTCAGTGGCACCCCTGAGGCTTGATCAGAACGCGTCGCGCCTAACCGGACGCGGGGGACGGTGTCCTGCATTGCATTCTCGAACACTATATAGATAAAGGCATATTAGCATGTATGGATATGTAGGTTGTTTGTGTTCCACATGGTGCAACGCGCGGCCCTGACGCGCCCGCGACCGTTGCGATGTGCGTCGACGTAAACAGGCAAGGTCGACCGCCTCAATACTGCTGCATCCCAGCACTTTGTAGTTTTTACCTGCTTTGTGTGGAGGCACGCAGAAGGTCTCTAAAGGTAAATATTTTTGTAGCATTAGCTTATATTAACTAACCGTTTCATACTGAACTCCAAAAGATTCACCTATTTATCTTAAGTAATTCCCATACATTATTTTTAATTATTAAAAATTGACAGAAATTATAGAAATCGACAAATAATCGAGATATGGGTTGACCCGCGGTTGCCAAAAATCAAAGTTGGATCAAAATTTGTGTGACCAAATGTTGGCCGTGAGCGGATATAAAAATATACTCTTACATGTAATATAAGAGTATATTTTTATATTACGTATAGTATTACCAATTTGTAAGACACTAACACTTAAAACCCGTTTTTTAACATTTGCCTGTTCGTCACGGCTAATTATTAAAACGAATAAACCTATAATATCGGAAGGTACTTTAAGAAGAAACATTTTCGATTTTAATTCAACACGGATAAATTTGCAGGATAGCTAGTATTAAAAAAAAACAAATCATGTTTATCAATTTGTGACATATTTCGATTAAAGAGAAGACTAACAGTGATAAACGCTCGTTTTTCATGGTTCATAACAATACTTTTTAATTGCTTTGCTTTGGGAATGTAAAATAAGTACAAATTAACTTAACTACGTACTGCATTGTGTTTTTGTTTGTTCATATTGGTGGAATAGCAGCGCAGCATCATTTATTTACTATTACAAATTGTAATATATGTAATGGATTGTAATTTCATCAATTATGGAATCAGCTGGAGTGTCAAAAGTGGAATTATGGTGATAGTGTATTATATTTTGACCGTTTTGAATTTTTTTGGTAAACGTAAACTTGTTGGTAATAGTCAATGCTACCCTGCCCTGTGGCATTCGTATAAATAATGGACTTTCATGTACATTTTAATGTTTTTTTAACCCTTTTAATGCACTAATGATTAAATGAATTGTGAACTAGTGTTGTCTGCTGCTTAGCTTAAACCTTCCGGTTTAATCTATACATTGACAGTCAATGTTAAATTTTGTTAAATAGGTAAACATAAGAGAGGCGCAGTAAGTATTATTTTTGATGGGATAGAAAGGTAAACGAACGTAAAACGTAACGTAAAAAGAAGGAAAACGTTGCTAGTCTTCGAGAAATGTATAGTCTTGTTTTTTAAAAACTGCAATTTCGTATAAGTTTGACAACGCCGGTAAAGGTAACTGGTTCCATAAATTGGTGGTGTTGTTATGGACAAAAGGACCGTACTAAATCGTCACTTATCCAAATGGTAGGAATGAAGCTTTTATTGATTGCGTTAGAAAAAATAATAACTGAACATTCTGTGATGTTGTTCAGTTATTATTTTTTATACATATTCTTAGACAAATTCTCCAAAACTACAAGGAATACAACAAAACTTATAATCTGGAATTCGTTGATTATAATTAAGTTTTCAAGCTGCAAGGCATCTATGACAGCCTGGGCTGTCATAGATGCCTTGCAGCGGTGCCAGATAGATCATCGATACATCGAGATGTTGAGATGTCTGCAAAACGCCGCTACGATGTCCGTTCGAGTACAGAACAATCAGACAAAGCAAATCCAGTTGCATCGTGGAGTGAGACAGGGGGATGTCATATCCCCGAAACTGTTCACTAATGCGCTGGAAGATATCTTCAAAACATTGGAATGGAAAGGACGTGGCATAAACGTAAACGGTGAGCACATCTCACACTTGCGCTTTGCCGATGATATCGTGATCTTGGCAGAATCGCTGCAAGAACTACAAGCAATGCTGAACGGCCTAAATGAGTCCTCCAGACTGGTCGGTCTGGCTATGAATTTGGATAAAACTAAAATAATGGTAAACCAACATATTGAGCCAGAACCGACCACGATCGATGGTGAAGTTCTCGAAGTTGTCCAGGAATATGTCTACCTAGGCCAAATAGTGCGATTAGACGGAGACAACTTCGAGAAAGAAGCCGACAGAAGGATAAAGCTGGGCTGGGCAGCGTTCAGGAAATTCCGTCAAGTCTTCTCGTCGCCCATACCACATAGTCTGAAGACAAAAGTCTTCAACCAGTGCGTCCTGCCCGTACTCTCTTACGGTGCCGAGACGTGGACACTGACAGTCCGTCTCCTCGCCAAGCTCAAAGTCGCTCAGAGGGCTATGGAGAGAGCTATGCTCGGGGTTTCTCTGGTGGACAGAATTCGAAATGAAGAAATTCGCCGTAGAACCAGAGTCACCGATATTGCTCTTCAAGTTAGCAGACTGAAGTGGCAATGGGCTGGACACGTTTGTCGGAGAACCGACTATCGTTGGAGTAGACGAGTGCTGGAGTGGAGACCGCGACTCGGCAAACGTAGTGTGGGACGCCCTCCTGCTAGATGGAGCGACGATCTGCGCAAGGCGGCTGGCAGAGACTGGATGCGTGTAGCCGAAGATCGGGCTAGGTGGCGCGCCTTGGGTGAGGCCTATGTCCAGCAGTGGACTGCCGCGGGCTGATATTGATATTGAATTAAGTTTTCGACACCTTAGAACATGAATATATTTGGAAAGCTCTGCATACGCAGGATATACATTGAAAATACATAAAAATACTTAGGAATATCTATTCAAAAAGCACAGCCCAAATAAGATTGGAAATAACGATAGAAAGAGGATTCCGTTAAGGTGACACTATTTCGCCTAAAATATTCTCAGCGGCTCTAGAAATGATATTCAGGAATCTAGAATGAAAACAAAATCGATTCAATATGTGAAATAGGTAAAAACCTAAGTCACTTACGTTGTGCAAATGATCTAATTTTATTTTCTGAGAGTCCGAAAGAACTAGAATTTATGCTACAACAATTAGCAGAGCATGGTGAGAAGGCTGGGCTTGTGATGAAAACAAATAAAAGTAAATAATGACTATTGTAATAAATTCGGAGAAAATAAAATACGTAGAAGAATATATATGTATATATAATCTTCAAGTGATACTATACATAAAGAAATTGACAGAAGAATAGTGAATACTTGGAGAAGATTTTGGTCTCTTAGTAACGTTATGAAAAAGAAGGACATGCCAATATAAGAAAAAAGGAAAGTTCACAACATGTGTATCCTGCCATATTTAACATATGGTTGCCAAACATGGGCATTAACAGAACAATTATTGAAAAAAATAAATATATTTCAAAACAGTATAAAGAGAAGTACAATTGGCGTAAAGATACAAGACAAAATAAGATTAAAAGATATAAAAAGTCTAACCAAATTTCAAGACGCAATAAAAGTATGTATGTCAATAAAATGGCAATGGTCCAACTGGAAGTCGTCTTGTGAGGCGCTCCAGGTACCGCTGGAGAGATATGGTGGAGGATGACTTGCGCGACCTTCAAATCTGCAACTGGTAGGTGGTGGCACAGGACAGAGCACAGTGGCGTAAGACCTGTTCGGAGGTCAAGATCCATTTTGAGTTGCTGCACCTACAAAGTTAGTTAGTTAATTTCATCAAGCAAATATATGAACTACATGTTTAAAAGTGAGATAATATAGTATCAAAAAATATAGCTAACGAATTCAGGTTTGTGCTTATCTTATAAAATGTGATCTGGATACAATTTTAAATGAAAATCAGAGGTTGTCAGAAAAACTTCCTTAACTTGTGTATCTTTGCTAAAAAAAGTATTTTTTATACATTTTAAACAATAAAACTATTTTAGGTTATTGGATATAAGAAGAAAATGTTATCATCCTGTGGCATTTACGCGTGTCATTGCGTTTTAGGGCATATAGCATATATATAGTGCATGATAGAGTTTTCACTATGTCCTGAATTAAAGGGTATAAATACCATGTAAAATAAATAAATATTAATAAATTGGTTTATGTCCTTGGTTTTGTTCCAGCAACTTGTTGCCTGACTCGCCTCAAGTTTCATATGCAGTGATAATTTGTGTTGAACAGTTTTCCCACGCTCAAATTATCCATCTCTTTCTTACACACCACGTCTCTCTCGCACCCGTCATGTAAACATGCTACTATCTCTATTCACTTTAAAGTTTAAAAGACATGATCAAAATGAAACTTATTCTATGATATTTTCAATAGTTTCTAAAACAACATGTTAAATGCGAATTATAATGATGGTTAACGTTTCTAAAAATAAACGTTTTATCTAATTCGAAGAAGCAAAAAGTTAAAATAATTTGTACGATTTACTCAGAATTGATATTATAAAACAGGTTAGAGCATTATTTTTCTAAATGTTTTATTTCTTGGTTCTCTTTTTTGATGTCATTAGCGGCATAGTATAGAGCCCCCTTATTTTTTCCCGCGGGTATTGTACGATGCGATCATGGAAGCAAACGTTAGTACATATGTGTGTAGTAGCGTGTAACTGAGGAATAAAATAAATAATAGATACAGAGTGCAACACTGTTAAAATTTAAAAAAAAAAATGTTCGAAACGAAATCAGTTAATGACATATCATGCTAATCACTTTATTGCTTGTTTATAGTTTATACATACATAATATGTCGTCTAAAACATTGAGTAAAGATTGCATTAGCTTTCAGTCATTTTCCTGAACGATATGTGTACTTTTAACGTACGGAATGGTGAAGCGTCTCTTAGTTGATTGTTGTACTGCTCTTGTTATAGTAGTATTGTAGTTAAGAATGCTGCAAGACCAGTCTTGCCGATGTACGACGCAACAATTTTCACATAATATTGTTACTTTGTTGCTTTTGTGCTGGTTTTGAAGCAAAATGCATTGTTATTGTTTATTATTAATAATTGATTACATTTTCGTTTGTATACATAAACACTTCATATAGAGTCTTAGTTTTGTTATATATATATATATATATATATATATATATATATATATATATATATATATATATATATATATATATATATATATATATATTCAAGTAAGTCTTTTTTATAAACTTATTGTTTATTAGATTATTTTTTAAAATTGTTTTTGGAAGTATGTAAATTATTTTATCTGTTAAATTAGGAGAATATATCTTTGTGGTGTGTGCCTTTTCTTTTCAGGACCAAAGTGAAGTGACTCGTAACAGTACTTCTTACTATTCAATTGAGTTCACATTACAATGCAAACCTTCGCCGGGGGTATGTAGCTATGTATATATGTATACGAGCCCGCTACATTGCCTTTCTTTCCTCGAAAACCTAGACCGTTACTGATTGGTTACCTTTGCCGATAGCTATGCTAAGTGCTGTACTTAATATGTGTCCAGTATACTGATTAGCACATATTATGCCACCGAGCAGTTTATCAAGCAATTCAACTTCAAGGATGATTACGAGAAAAATTCGTAGTCATCCTTGTGCGCGAGCTGAAATCGTCGCTGTATATTATTTTTATCGTCACCTAGATAGATATTTCAGTAATTTAAAACTTAGGTATCGACGTCATCCTAGTACAACTAAAACATATTATACGAAAAATACTAAAACACTTTATATTAATTTTGATTCTATTCACCGTGTCTTAGATGGCTTAAACCTTTTTTCAAAACTTTCTGATCATGTATCAAGAATTATAATTTGAAAAACAAGTAATTAATTATTACCATATTATGTATCTATGACGACCAATTAGCTCAGTGGCGGGGCCCCTCGCTCACGGAGTCAATAGCAAACTCATTCGATCCCCGCATCGGATAAATATACTATGTATGGCCTACAGATATTTCCGGATTGGAAAAGCGGGGTGGGTTAACATCCGTTCCTCCAGATATGGAGAGGTCCATGCTCAGCAGTGGGACGTATATGAGTTGTGAAAAAAAATATTATCTATTGAAATTAAATTAGATTTTTTTTTGTTTATATATTTATATAACCAAATAATAAATTATTATAACAATATTACTAGAAATAATTATTATATAATATTACTAAAATTAGTTTAAATAAAAATTTACAAGACGTGTGTTTCTTCAAATATAAAACTCGAATTTATTATAATAAGATATTACTGTAATAATAATAAGGAAATAACGCATCAAATGTTTATTCATTTAGTGGGTAATAACATAATGCGGTTGAACGTATTGCTCTAATTGCAATGTAACTATAAATACTCAATGAAATTATTGTGATATCTTGTGCACTTTATCATTGATGTAAGTTGCAAAATACTTGTCTTTGACGTGACGTTTTCCATCGGTGAAAGCTGTCGCATGCGGGGACACCAAGTCCATTGTCTGTGCTGATTCATCGACGGCGATCGCGGTGCTATTTCTGTGTGCCCGGCGTAGGTGGCGCGCACAGTAAGCGCCTCCAGTCTCAGACCGCTCACAGACACAATAATTTCTTACATTTAATGTATGTATTGCACTGGAATTACAATTTATTTGAATGCGTATTAAATTCAAAATTATAAAATACAAGTAAAAAAGTTTTGATTAGTGTTTTAATCAAAACTTACTTAAATATGGATTATTAAATTTATAATTTTTATTTGTAAAAGTAGCTCTTTTTAATGTAAAAAGCCTTTTATTAAAAGGCATACCTATTAAAAAGAGCTACTTTTACAAATATCTATTAGATAAATTGTTCATTATAGTGTCTCGGTAGAGCGAAGCCGTTCAACACTGTGAGAAATAAGAAGAAACAGTTATCCACCTGTGCACTTTTCATTTCATACGAATTGTGTGCACTGGCGGTACGCTCTAAATGTAGCCCGTTAGAGGGATTACAATCGCGCGATTCACTTCTTATTCGGGATCGGACCAGTTTACTCAAGCGTCAGTGTACAAAAAAAAACTAGTTTAACGTATCCGTACAAAAACTTGCGCTCCACTTGAAATAATGAATATTTCTCATTAAATAGTGGATTGGATAAGACACATTCACCAACTAAACCGTGAAATATTTTTTTTTAGGTACAAAATAAGATTTCACGGACATAGGTAAAGTAATAAAATATTAGTCAAAAATTTCACTATGTTATATGTGATATCCAATACGATTATCAAATTATTTAAAATAGTTCTTAAACTATGACGCTACATTATTTTATCCTTGAAAACTTTTTATTGGCCATATATGAAATATTTTAATTTAAAGGCTCTTGAGCTTTCTTAAATAACGCGGATTTTGAGTGTGGCTAATGCCTTCTCTATTATATTTGAAACTGTTCGTTGAAGCGATTGCCTGTCGTGACTTCTATGTATACGCGTGGTTCCTGACATGTCAGTTACGTTGGCCCGTTAGCGAACCGACGGCCGACGATCGGCTCCAAGCATTCGGACTCAGAGCGACGCACCAAACGTTTTTTGACTATGAATCATGAGACGCTATCGATTTTAATGGTATTTGGATTTCGTCACTGTGCCCCAATCGACATACTAGTAAATCCAGTCGTTTTTGTTTTTAATATAAGCTCAGTGTAATTACATAGAAAATTAACTTTTACTCTCTCATTCATATGAATATTTTTAATATATATAATAAAATAATTATAATATTAATTTGTAAATCAAACATTTTTGTGTGGAATATTGGCCTTTAAGGCTTTTACAAGGAAAGACTCCTTAGAAGTTCTTCAGGTGCATACAAGGAACAATGACGACGATGACTTAGTGACGAAGGCTGTGCCTCGCTGAAACAAGGCACATGTATTATGGCAACTCAAGTGTGTCGAAAAGGGAAGTAACGGTCTAGTATATGGTTATATCTCTTGTTAGCCGTAAATTTTGCTCGATTTCATTTTATGCTTATGGGACTTCGAAGAACAATGCTCAAGTAAATAAAGCATCATAAAAATACAAAACTCAAAAATGTAGAAGCTCCTTGATTCTTGCTTTACTAAGTATAGTAGATGTATCGTAGGAATCGGCATATACTACGAACACCCATGTAGCCGTTGACTGGTTGTGTATGTTTCCTCAAGCGCTGGTCAAATCTTTAATTAGCAGATAGTGCACAATAAAGTAGGCTAGTAGGCCGGTAAAATTTCAGCTTGATTTTCTTACTCAAGTAGCCGGCTTTGGCTTTTTTAAACCAAAATTTGGCTGAAGCGAAATTTGATAAAAGCTGTAAATGTGTAAATATAAAATGATTGTTTATATAATTATAAATTTGAAAATAACAGAAAAATTAATACAATTTTGGAGTTGTTTTCAAATTTTTGACGTACTCCTGTTATTTTAGCCTTATATACATTTTAACCTATTACCGTGTATAACGTACACGACACACGGTAAAACGCTGAGGAGGTGGCCTATTACCGTGTATAACGTACACGACACACGGTAAAACGCTGAGAAGGTGGCTCTATTGCCAGTACCAGTGTCCCAGATGGGACCGGTGGGACGGGGACGCGTCTCGTTGCGGTACGCCGAGAACAGCATGGTTGATATGGTATGGCAGCTATGGCATGGCAGTAGTACCGTGTAGGTGAGGGCGAACGCGGTCGATGAGCCCAGCGTAGAGGGCAGCACAGAGCCGCTGCGGGGAGCGTGGGGGGCCTCTCCCATCCCGCAACCGTTCACCGCCCCGTTCGTTGCGCACACTGTACGGCCGCGCCGCGCGTTCACTAATGCGTCATATCGCCAAGCGTTTGCACGTGGTTACTGTTACTCCGATTGTACTTCGCGCGCGCCATGTGAACTTAGTGTTGTAAATTTTTACGGATTTTGACGCGGCGTTGTGTTCGCGCGACGTCCAATGTATTCCAATTGACTTTTATCGAGAAGGAGAGTGACTTAGGTGCCTGTTTGCAGATGAGTAGGTGGTACACGAGGTCGGAGCACGTGTTCCCAGCCAATTTCCGAATCAGTAAGTTTGAGACATTTCATTTTAAAGTGTGACCCTATGAAGTCGAGAAGGGTACCTAAATTGTATAGGGCGCTTTATTTTAGCAGCAAAGCGCCTGCCGCCCGGAATGTGGCCTCCGCCCCGCCTCGCGTTGCCGGCGCCGAGCGTGCCGCGCCGCGCGTAGTGTAATAAATAAAGGCGGGGCACCGCTGCGTGCGCGCGCACCCTCCCTCGCCCTCCTCGTCCTCAGGTCATTGACTTGCGCCCGACCGCCGCCGTCTTCGACGCTGCCGAAGACAATCTTCGGAAGTGGTACTACCGCGCTCTTGGCCTCGGTATGGATCTAGCGATCTGTGATATTGCCAATGTCAATGCCATTTCCTATGCGTAACATTCCGGAAGGGCTTCTAAAGCAAATGTCTGCGATGCGACCGAAATTGAATTGAAGCGCTGTTGCGGCTATTGACCCCGACTTATGCACCTGGCCCCCGCCGATACTACCCTTAGTCAATAGCGTTGTTACAAATGACATCTACGTGATCTATTATTTTCACAAGACCGGTTTTAAAAATAGCCGACCCGCCGGTTTATTTCCTGCCAACGCAGCCGAACTGACTTCTACTCGCTTCACGTACGCAGCATATTGTTTTTGCGTTCAGCACGTATATATTTATAACATCTATTGTCCATTGTTTATATTTATTTATAACACTTCAAAATCTCGTTACGTCTAATTATTATCTTATCTTAAAAATAACGCGTCAATTGACATACAGCAGTGTACTGGTTTTGTTGAATTATGATAATAGTGACTTTAGTATAAGAGAACAAGCGCATTACAATTCAAGGGACCACTATACAGTACGCTTACTTATAAAAATAATTATACAACCCACGCATCAGCAAACAACTTCGCAAAAAAAAAATCGTTGACTTTAATAATATGTATATATTAGTTTTATAACATACACTGAGTAAACTCCGTTAAATTTTCTTTTATAATTTAACGTTGCTCGTTTCGTGAAATGCTAAAAATAAAGCGTGAACTTCCCGGTTGAATGGCGTCGCTGGTTCGGCGAGAGCGGGGAGTGGCGGGCAGCCATTGCCCTCACCCGGTTTGTTTACAAGTCATACCCGAAGAATACCGCGCACGAATACATCTAACTGCACCTTAGGTTCTAACCGTTAGAGTATATTATCCTATTAGCGATAACATAAAACTAAGGTCTTGTGCTCGCGCCATCTGCGCATGCATTATTAAAATAAACTGCCATGGATAGATAACTTTAAGTTACACAATTGGCACGAAACCTGGCGTCGGTTCGGTCGCCAGGTGCAATACAACCCCCGGATATGGTAAAGGTGCGTCTAGTGTTAGGTCAGTTATTGGGAAGACATCACGCGGCGAAAGACCCCTTTTACTCATGCCAATGACCAGTCTGCCTTACTGAGCCTCTCGCGCGCTCATGCCAATCAATGTGTATATATATATATATATATATATATATATATATATATATATATATATATATATATATATATATATGAATTCTTCATTTTATCAAATATATGTAATGGAAATAATAAAATATTTCAGATATTGTTTCACAACAAATCAGTTATGATGACAGGTTGAACACGTCGGATAATGCTAAAGGATTGCCGAAAACCTCCGTTGGATTATGACATAGATTGAAATGACTCTGCAGTAGGGAAATGTATGTAATTAAACATATATTTTCTCATTCATTCCTAAAGAATTGTTTAAAAAAAATTTTTTTTAAACAATTCTGTTGGATATATCTATATATTAGATTCTAAAACAATTGTTCATAAGAAATTTTCACTGTACTGCCAACTGCAGTGAAAATTTTCTTATATTCTTATTATACGAGTCAACTAATTTTTGGACTTTTCGCATTTTCCAGATGAAAACTTTTTATCAGTCTAAAAATCGCTAAATACTTGCATTGTGCTCGTAATAAGAAGTACGTATATGAAGTTTTTTGCTTTTGCCACTATCGTTTCGACAAATAACTGCCTTAGAAAAATTACACATGTATACATACGTTTATACTTTAAATACGTTACATACATTTATAATTGTGATAGATCGCAATTGTTCACAGGCGTAAAAACGACACTCAACATCTTTTGCTTATGATTTTTAAGGAAATCAAGTTCCTTGCTTTTGATTGATTCCCAACGAATGCAATCGCTTAGAAATGGCTTGGCGGGTAACTCCTAATACTGAAGCAAACTGTTCTTGTGTTTGGCACGGATCATCATCGCGCAATTTTTCCAATTCAGTTTCTTCGAATGTTTTTGGCTTTCCTTCTCGCGAACAGTCATCATCATTTTCTTTTCCTTCTCCTGTAAAAAACATCTTTTTTCTTATTTTTTGAATTAAATGAGAAAGTAACACTTCCCGCAAATGACGATTATTTGGCACAAAATCAGACATTTTCACACAACTAAAAGTATATGACGCCTCAATAAAATCACTAAAGTGTCAGAGCGGTTTGTTCAGATCAATTCTTTGTTTATGGCAACTATCAGTGAATTCTGCCAGTGTCAAGTCAATCATGGAAGTCACATAATCAAATGAGCGGTTTGTTTACCAAATGTCTAAGCTTGGTTTATGACGTTTTGGATACGTCAAAATCGACCAACACTTACTGCTGGAGCAATCTAATGACAAACAGCGAAAACTTAGTTGCGCACCTAATGTTACCTAGTTAAATAATTGAAATGTAAAGTTTTTACAACAAAATTCTGATTTTACTCGGATGTAGGCGAGATGTGAAATGGAGTGCGACGAAAGAAGTGATGCCGCCTTGTACAAAAAACATGCAAAGCCTGGTATGTGAAGAAAACTTCTCTCTCGCATTTAAGAATTGCAAATTTCCACACGAGTGTCACTACTTTAAACGCAGCCATTTATGAACTTTCTCTTCAATCATTTTTTTTATGGGATAGGAGGGCAAACGAACAAGCGTGTCACCTGATGGAAATCAATCAACGCCGCCCATAGACATCTGCGACACCGCAAGAGTCACGGAAGCGTAGCCGACCTTTTAGTTATGTGTAGGCTTCTTTTTGAAGGTGCCAATGTTGCTTCGGTTCGGCAAAACCGCCGACGGTAGCCTTTTCCACACAGTGGTGGTGCGTGGAATCAAATTGAGGATTGTCTGGATACTTAGTAAAGGGTACTAAGCTACAAGGGCAGGTAATTTTAATAAAACGATAAGCTATGGTTATATATACACTGAAATTCAAAGAGTTTCATTTAATTGATCGTTCAGTATAATCTGCGCCGTGTTTGTATATACTTAATATTTATTATTTACGTTACATAACATTATACGCCGTGAATATAAAAATTATTACATTTTACTTACGTTTGATAATTAACATATTTGTTACACGATCACTAGTTAAGGGTTTAGACATACCGGTATCAAATGCTACTTCGTTTATTTCAAATATTATTCCTATTTATCTCTAATAATTGCATTACTGATTTAATGATAAAGTTTATCTTTTTCAAGGATAAATTCATATATTTTTAGTCTTTTCACAGCTAACTTGGGACTTGTTCTGTCTGTGCCGCTGGTTACATGTGCACAGTTTAAAGTATATAACATATAATTTTGCATGTTACATTACATTTACTTAGCAATAATCTTTATTTTCATGATCATAGTTAATGTATTAAAATGTTATGCAGACTACTTTACACAACATAGGTTACTAGAATGACCTGCTTTAAACAAAAAATCGATAAAGCTATTCATTCAGTGAGGGGCAGACCCGACGCCGCAATGTGCGCCATTTCATCGTTAAGGCTACGAATATTATTTTTAGCCGTGCGCGATGAACTGGCAACATTCTCTCCCTTTTTTATGTGTATATATATATATATATATATATATATATATATATATATATATATATATATATATATATATATAAACTTGTATGCACATTTTACGTCCCTATGACCACACGTAATACTTTATTGAGACATGAACTTTATTTTCCAATCAAAAGTTATTGGTAGTCCGCTTCATGGCGGCAATAGTTTAAGAATGTTAGTAGAACGAAACAAAGTATGTGTCAACTTTTATCACGTCCCAACGCTTTTATCACTCTCGCTGTCATTAGACTCGTGAAACTGTCGTATGCTTTTTTAGATAAGCTTTAATGATATTTAATTAATACGACAATAATGCAGTTACAGTTCTCAGTTAAGGCCATAGTTTAAAATATTTTATTTTTAACTATCAGCTATAGCAGTAATGTGATTAAATTCTTTAGAACTACCTTAGCTGATAATCCTTTATTTTAGATCATTACTACATTATTTACGTTATCAATTTATTTTAAAACAAAAAAATGGATAATATATGATTCAGTTTCAGTAGGTCGAAGTTCCTCTACACATATGACAGAAATACATTTTTCTAAACTAAAATAGTGACTAGCTATAACTTCATTTCTAGATTACAAAGAAAAGTCTAGACTCTAATCGATGTAGTATTGCACGTGATGTATGTGACGCGGATGTATCAAAAACTCTTATAAAGATATGACTTGGGCTGGAAACTTGAAATGGGGAGTTACGTGAGAACGGAGTCAGAAGATTTACGTGCCAGTGAATCATATAGTTGAATCTAAACTAGCAGTTCTGAATGCGTATCCATTCGTCGAGAGCTTCATTCTGGCACATAATTTGCAGCCTTTTATATGGGCAACACTTCATGACATAAACAATATGATTGTCGTAGCTCATTTACACTGTCGAATTTAGATTGAATGTATGACGCACTCTGGTTATTTAAATAGGATATGGTCTGCAATCTATGCATGAGGTTGTCACGGAGACTAAAATGGTATTGGTGCAGATGCGAGGTCTCAACAAACACGACAGTCGGCCACGCGACGTTCCGTTACACTAAGTAGAGCGTTGCTGCATGCAATGGACATTAACATTGCTTACGTGACCGCGAAGTGCATTAAGTCCACTATTGTCGTTTCAGTTGCTATTAATTATTTTGTATCATATACGTATATTGTATATGTCATTTCTCATTGATATGTCCCTTGTGGTAAGGGCCATTTTAAAATGATCGGAAATAAGTAGGATATAATAAGAAGCAGCAAAAAGTAGGATATAATTATTTTAAACCAATTAATAAACCAGTAATTCTAGTTTGAGTTTGACGTTCACTAACCTTCTACTACTATTTGACATCAAACTTAAAGTAAACTTGGTTAAAATTTTCTGATTGCTTAAACCGACTAAACATTTGCCTTGATTTTCAAAACCATTAATTTAAACTTGTTGGCTATATATATATTACTGTGTAATATACCGTCGGTTCGCGGTAGGCAACCTTTATTGCGTTTCATAACACTCCTCGTTAAATCTTCACACCAGTTAAATCTTCTGTGGTAAAACACCGGAAGACCACATTGTGCGGCGCTACATTTTGTATAGCCCGCTCCTCCAGCTATGATACGATTTATAATATGTTAACGCCAAAAGAATATTTCCATATAACTAATTAATTATGGTTCATATTAAGTCATTCTAAAGTAAAATAATATTATTTGTATGACACTGCTGTTAAAATAAAATAAGTTCAAAATCAATAAATTTAGAAGTTTATATTAAAAATATAATTTAATAAATTTTTGTATTTTTTAAAGCAGACATTTTAGAATACTGGCGGTGCATTGAATTGTTCTCACTACTGTCACTTTAAGTGGTTCTTTAATATTTAAATTCTTAAGTTTACGTAATTGTTCCCAGAAATGGCCCCTGACACTACTTGAAGAGCTCCATTCACATATCCTGGAATAAAGGAAAAGAAAATAATGCAAACTAGCTGATTGAAGTAATCGGAGTCAGACAAGATGAGGTAAGAAATCGACCATATAACCAGTAGTTGAAAATCAGAATTATTAACATTACTAATGACAATTTAGTTTTAATTGTAATTTTAAAAAACGAATTTTATTTTCGACACTTACAAAGGTAAATAAACACGAATGTCATGTAGCAATGTCATGTCATGATTTTATTCTTCGAAAATAACGATAGATAGTTTCGTATGGCTAGTTTTTTGCTTATAGTTTTGCTTTTTATGATTCATATTATTTCCCTTTGTTTAATATTTAACAAATCTAAGATAATAACCACTACATTATTAATTCACGGTTTGTACATTATATTAAATTTTAACTATGAATCATTGGTATGTTATTTATTATATTTGAATTGATAAAATGTATCATTGACATTGTGTGATTGGACTTATCAGTTAATGTTAGTTATAATAATAAATAACTAGTTGATGTTTGTGTGTGTGTATGTTTGGTCAGAGTCTTGATTGCCTTAATAAAGGACCCATTTTTGTGTGGAACGGCATTATTGGGGCCTTGTCATCTTCGTTGGAAGAATTCGCGAGCAGGAGTCCCGAAAATTGCAGACTGGAGAAAACGATGACGATAACTGGGTGAAGAAGACTATTTTCGGTCCTCAAACTCCGCTGATGCGAAGAAAGACATATCACGACAGTAGAGAAGGGGCTAGTAGCTATCCAAAGGTTACTCAGGTGAGGTCGAGATTTAGGTTTGGCCGCAATCGGAGAGGGGGGACGGTCTCGATCGATGGACGACATAAAGGACGAACATTAATATTATAAAACATACAAGTAAGATTTTGATAATAATCTGTTACTAATCCCTTTAATCTAAATATACGGAGTGATTTATATTGATTCTTTGCTTAATATTTTGCATAGAAACTTATAAAAGTTAGATTAATACTTCAATAAACTTATCATTTTGATAACTTATTACTCGCTACTTACTCAAATTTGACATGAAATGATCAAAAATACATATAGTCATTGTGCAGGGATATAAAGCCTTGTGTTCCAGTGTATCTGAAATTAAAGATCCAGCACCTGGGGATTTCTAATAACATCTATCTACGTTCCACGGATAATCTCAAATTTCTTACTCTTTTACATCGCACTGACTTTTACACTCCCACTTCTTACACTCAGACACACAATGACACAAAGATAGAGATAAAAATACAGATACATACTTAACTTTTCCCAATTTATTATTTTCGATTTTGTCGTGTTAATAGCCATTATTGGTAAAAAATTGTTTTATATTTATAAAACTTTAATCTTTTATCCTAGATCATTGGGATAATCATATATATATATATATATATATATATATATATATATATATATATATATATATATATATATATATATATATATATATATATATATATATATATATATATATATATATATATATATATATATATATATATATATATATATATATATATATATATATATATATATATATATATATATACATATATATAATAAAAAGCTGTAAATTCTATATATCAAAACTGTCCTTTGAAGATAATAATGTTCCCTAATAATTTTCTTATAATGTACATGAAATTTGAAATTCCAATGAAACAAATTTCGATCAAAGGTTAATTTAGTATTCATTAACTGATAGTAGAGTTTAGAATAAACTTGGTTACTATCATATGAACCATGGGCATTGAACACTGGAATTGTCGTCAGATAAGTAGTAAATTACTTTATCGTTAATGCGAATATGATGCGTAATAAATGGCGACATACAGTCGAACTTGAACTCTAAAGGCGAACACATTATAATTTTATTTATACTGTGTAAAGTGAAACAGAAATAAACGTAAACAAACTAAAGTAGTTATTATGGCGTAGTGGCACATTTCGTATCTATTATATTTGAAGGCAGATAATAGATAACGTGATGACGTCCGATGTGAACGCAGTGTGATATCGTTCAGTGTCATTGTGACACCCTTGTTACAGTTGGTATGACGTATTCCGCTTCGTCTACATAGTTAAAGGCTCCTTTTTTACAAACTGATATGCAATGTGTCGTGTATCATATATGATGTATATCGTATATAACAATATTAATCCAATTTCCTTTGACTAAAATATCTTTATAATCTTTAAGTATAAATGGAATGTGAAAAATAAATTGCCCCAAAAAAATATTATAATGGAAACTTGTGTGGTATGAGATCTATAATTTAGTAACATTATAACACTAATGCCGACTCCAAATTATTTTAATTGAATGGAGTTAGATTAGTTATGTCACCTTCACAATTAGACCACATTTTTGAATAACAACATGAAGTCAAGTGACATCGAAAAAATTAGCATGGCAAAGTGGCATGAAAGGAAATTTGCAAAAAAAAAACAATGCTAAGAGACGTGAGTAGCTGCACGCACAATAAACGCCATCTATTGGAACAGATTGCACAGTTCTTCCCTCTTGATTCGATGCATTATGAGCTCACAGCAGACGCGGCATGAATGACGGTGTCGGTTGTAAAAGTTGGCGAAAAAACGTGTGCCGTTGAACTCGCTACGGCGAATGCACCGGCCCGTTAGCTTTATCCGAGGTCAGGGAGGCATCGATGAATTTTGATGTCGTAAGTTCGAGTAAAAATACGGTTCGGCTGACTTGCCTCTCGGCCTTACTGACATCTTGCTACCTTGTAGTTACTTCATTGTTTTGCCTTCTTTTGTGTACCCACACATTTTGTTAAAATATGTGTTAAATTCGAGTCGATGATGAGTACAACACATATATAGGAGGGTCTTTAATCTTGGCACTTCATTGTCGAATAAAAATACATTGGTTTATAATAAACTATTCATAAAAACCTACGTTTTGTATTTCGGCTTGGGATAAGTATACAAGAAAAAAACTAAAAAATTTACATACTTCCACAACCATCATGATATGATATTGCGTTAGTATAGTAATCTCAAGAATATTTCAAAAACTATGAAGTGCTTCATAAGACGTTTTTTCTCATTATATAATTTAATCAATTCATCCATTATTACACTATGCAACATTAAAATCCTTTGAAGAATAATCGCACATGACGCTGAAATTGTTTTTTGGGCAAGAATGTACTGGGCACAAATTCATATTAGTAATCATTGTGAAGATAAAGGTAACGGCAACGTTGAATAGCATATGTTCTCTACGCATGCGCTGTCCGATCGATTGCTAAATACGACAAACTTTTCCAATATTAACAGCCGCTGTTCTTCAATTTGTGACCTAGTTACTATGTGTGTTTATTTTTTTTTTGAATAATCGATTAACATTAACATTACCGACTGAAAACGTTAAATGTAAGCTCTATGCAGATATTCAAACTGACGTATCTTTCAAATTATAACATTGAAATGCAATTTATGAAATAAACACAATATTTGCGTGTGCAGGATTAGATTTGGTTACACACATATGTACGTACACCTGTATTTTTGGCAACAATCAAAATCTTAAATAAGTTACTTTGAGAATATGGATTTGACGAAGGCATAATAGGTCATTTATTTTATAATTGTTGTGAAATATTTTTATCCGATTATATTATTAGTACTAATATGTATATAATAAACCTCATCCTAATAATGTATAATATTCCGCGACCTGTTATCTCATTATATGTATATTACACCCATTTTTTATTTTATTCACTTGATTATTATCTAAAGTCATAGACATAATCTTTCGAATTAGCAAATTAAAGTGGCAATGGTCACGTTTATCGGAAATCCAACAATCGTTGGAGCAGACGAGTGCTGGAGTGGAGACCGCGTCTCGGCAAACGTAGTGTGGGACGGCCCCCGGCTAGATGGGGCGACGATCTGCGCAGGGCGGTTGACAAACTGGATGCGTGAAGACAAAGATCGGGCTAGGTGGCACTTTTTGGGGGAGGCCTATGTCAGCAGTGGACTGCCGCAGGCTGTTAATTGATTATTATTTGATTTCATACATATATAAGATTGCATTATTAGTAATTTAGATATTTTTAATGGATAGTTCAGTAAAACTAAATTTTACAAGATTCCATACATCATAAGCTAACATATATTCTAATATGATTCTTCTACACAATATTTTTTAACCAGACACTCTTGAGGGGCTTCACTCACGAGGGCTCTTTATTACTTGTTAATAGGGGGTTGTATTCATAAATTAACTGATACCACAAAATTTTTGCAAAAGTTATTTTAAAAAGTATATATTATACTTTAAATAGAAAACCTACATATTTGCTATGCACTAAATTATTTTAATTAATATATTTTGAATTGATAACATTTATTATATTATTGTACTATACCTAATTTACAATAGCAGTTTCTGATAATCTAATATTTAAAATATTTTGGGTTTATCAAACGCGTTTCTATGAGATCGCTGTATTAATTTTTCTTCAATAGTTAATTTGAGTCATAATAAATAAACAAAATTCATTGGGAATACGTAATTATTCAATATTTAGAAAAATGCTTTAATTTTCACATTGGCTTAAAAACAGAGCGTTTTTTGTTTAAAAATTGGAATTCGCTATAATTCTCGAAGATTTTATCTTTTAGTAGAAATTGTGAATTAAAAAAAAAATAAAACTAAACTTGATTTTCAATATCAAATTTTGTGGTTTTATTGTATTAGTTTATACATGAGCTTAAATGGATTGAAAAATTGTTTTCATGTTGCTTTACCTCATATGTAGGATTTAATTTAATCTAGGTTTGATAACGATACCTCTTAATAACATTTCCCAGCTTTTAATTGTGAACGGTTTATAGCTGGGGTGGCCAACCGGTTCATTGTGATCGACTGGTCAATCGCGGCTAGTAGTCCAGTCGATCGTGACAAGCCAAAAAAAAAAAATAATTAAAAAACTAAGAATAATATCGTATGTGAAATACGATTCGATGTCAAAAATGTGAGAAAGCACTTGAATAATTGGTACATCACATAGATTTAATAAACAGTAAATCTGTGTCGAATCATGTTGGCCACCACTTGTTTATTCAACTTATTGATTTACTATCTAACTTCTTATTACGTAACTTTTTTACTTTGTAATCATCACATTAAAAACTTTGTTTTCTTTTCAGCAGGTACTTATCTACGCGAAGATATAAGAAGGTGAACGCGTTGAGGAATTATTCTTTACATCCAGTTGTTACTATGAATTTAGGTAAGTTTTTTTAAAAATATTTTCACCGTTTGACGGATTTGGTTATATCTTGCGATTGCCCGTTGCGAAATTTTTGTGTATTTATTTATAGCTATATTTGCTCATGTTATAATGAATGTGCGTTATTTAAATATTTCTGCAAAGCACGCGCTGTGCGTTATTGTTATTAAATATTATTTAAAGTTCGTTATACAATCTTTTCTTAAAATTGAGATGAAACAACATTTTCTGCATTGTTACAGGTACATTTAGATATTCCCATAAATTAATCAAGAAAATATGATGAAGCTCACGGGGTTCAAAACGGACATCGATTCTAACTTCCTTTACAGGTAGATATTAGATTTTATATACTTTATTTCCTGGATATTATTACCGATATAGTTTAATTAAATATATAACATACATATGCATTGCAACATTTTATAAGTGTGCGAAATATTTATGCTTCTGCGATGTTTTCGTTATAAAATTATTAAATTTTGAATATTTAATGTAACATTTTTACAAACTTGTTTTTTTTTTTTAAATATATGTAATGAAGCATTTTTGAGATTTCAATATATTCCAATAAGTCCCACATATTATCATAATTTGATATACAATTTATATAAGATCAGAAAAATCATTTATTTCACCGTATAAAGAAAGTACTTAAGGAATATTTGTGTTAAGAATAGCATCTCTTGCGAATGGATGGACATATATTACACCACAGCTGTACCATCGTACCAGAATAATTGTAAAAAAATGAATGATTTCAATCGATATTATCATAAATTTCCGCAGCTTGCGGTATCCAGATGCCTGCATCGTACGAGAAGTTGACGGTTTCCAATTACGAGTCTTCTCATCAGGTAGGTCAACTTTATTTATTGGGAGAACAATACATTGAAGATTGTTATTATATTTTTCTCTCAATCGTATATATATATATATATATATATATATATATATATATATATATATATATATATATATATATATATATATATATATATATATATATATATGTGTATGTTTTTTATTTCTCACTATGTCTTGTTGTTCATACAGCCAGCGAAATTGCTTGAGCGACTATATTTTTTGTATAATTAATAAAAATTGAAAAACTGTAAGTATTAAAAATCGGATTTAACGTAACGTGTACAGTTTTTCATTAGAACAACAGATACAAAGTTAAAACAGTGTTAAGAAAGTAATACTGTTTTTTCGAGCTATTCTCCAATAACACCTGAATGCCATCAGGTATTTAGTTAATTTAAACTCTAGGATATATTAAATTGTGACAACTGTGTGTATTACGCGTACGATTTTATTTGTACCTCTATCCTGTCCTATATATATTAGTTATGTGCAACACTTTTTTATGTATGTCACCTTGAAATTTTAAATTTTGTTTGATCTTATGGTCGACAGTAGATTAGAACGACAATATCTGTTAATAATATATTGTCGTTCTAGTCTGCTGTCGAGAAACATTGAACTGCCTTTGTACGAGACCTTGTTAAGACCAATATTAAGGTATAAATGCAATCCAAAACAATACTAAGACGTATTTTTGTTATGGGATAGGAAGACAAACGAGCATGCGTGTCACCTGATGGAAAGCAATCAACTCCACCCATATACATCCGCAGTGTCATAAGCAGTGTAGAAGCATTTCCGGCCTTTAAAGAAAGTGCCATTATGAGAGGGCGGGGGTGGGGGGCGGGCTCCGGAATTCAAGCGCGGCAGCTAAGCTACCACTCAGATGCCGGTTTTCTGCGCGAGTGTGGTACTACCCCGAACAAGCTGGCCCATTTATGTTAGAGACAAATAATATGCCATTTTCGATAGTGTATTCGTCTGCAGCGTGGCTCTACCACTACGTATTATGTGGACCTGTGCAAAAGAACGAATGATGGCAGTATAAGTATGAATTTTACGATATGTAAGATGAGTTTAACTTCATTAAAAACATAAAAATTAAACACCGCTTCGGCTAAACCCGTCATACCTTCGACAACTTATAATAACAATATTATTTATAACGTGAGAAAATGAACTAAAAACACAACGCCACTGATGAAATCTGACGAGAAAAGTTCAAAAACTCTTTTATGAAGCTACAATGTTTTACCTTCAACTTTATGGTTTTAAGATATTATTGTTTAGTTGGTCAAATTTTTTTGGATGCAGTTTATATTTGGTTAATGCAATTATGATTATGTTTCAAATTTTCGCACTAATCTGAATTGGCTGCCCTTCCGTCGGAATGCTCGCATATTCTTATTTCTTCCATGTATAACTTATGATAACTCCAAATCTTCTAACCTTAAAAACGGATTGTATTTCTTAACAAATCACTTTCACGATTCAGATTGTTCGGGATAAGTAATTTTTTGTCACTACAAGTGAGAAAAGCGATATCCCTTTCGATTTGTGTATGTATGATATACTATTGTATAATAATTGTATGATGTGTGTTATAATTAATGTAGCTTTATTTCTAGCATTTAAACGGGAAGTTCATATTATTTGGGAACAAAGTAATCTGTGAAATATTTATACGAGAAGCGCTGTATAATATTTACATTATCTACTCAAAATTTATTTGTTTATTAACAAATAATTTATTTAATAATAAGCCAGCTCAAAGTTTCAGTTGTGATACAAATTCATTAGCGATTGGTAGTACTGACGAGATAAGTCGTGCAAGCCGTTATTTTATATGCAAACCTTGTTTCGCTATAAACTTAATTAGAAGCAATAATGGAATTAGTTCTTATTATTTGTGGGTCATGCCAATTTTAACACACACACACACACATATTGTCTTCAAACAATTATCTTTGTTTATAATCATTTTGTAGTGGATTAGTGGGAAAAAATATGAATGTTTTACGGTAATAGTAGCTATAATGAGCTATTACAAATGTTAATGACGGCTACAAAATAAGTATTTATTTCACGATAAACACGTTTTGATCCAAATTTTTAGTCAAAATAATGCACACAGCTAAAAACAATATAAATCGTTTTTGAAACACATTGTGACGATAATTCGACGTAAATTAATATACTTAAAATAAAACGACGTAAATTCTGTATTTGATTGAATTAACGTCGCAAATATGAGTGTTACGTACAACGTTAAATATCATAAACATTATAATAAAGAATATGCTCACAAATTCTTTATCTTCAATATTGTCCTTGCGGTCCGATGTTTTACAGTACGTAGTACTTTAGTTGCTCATTCCAAGGCGAAGACACTGACATCTTAGTGTAAGAAACCGACATCGCGGCGTTGTATTGACCAAATATCAATCTTATCATGGCGCCATACACTCCCGGATTATTCTGCTTCTGGTCTCAGTGGGTTACTGGAACCATTAAATACTTTAAAAATACTGAGGCCATTTTAAACCATATAATAAAAATTTTATAATTAATTCTAATATCTTTTTCCGAACAACACTTAATGAAAAAAAAAATAATATAAATGTATGCCGTTAATTCCTTTTTAAATAATCATTTCATTGATTCCAGTAAATGAGTATTTTAACTGATATGGAATGTCTTATCAATTACAAAAAAACTCTTTGAATACTTTTTTGAGCAAATTTTTATTAATACAAATTTATAAATATTTAAAAACATTGCGCGCAATTCTTTTTGTTTTTGGATGGTTGATTTACCTATACATACCAATCATATCATATATTATTTTTTCGTTTTAAGTAAGCTTAAAACGAAATAATAATGTATACTTACGCTCCCAAGTGATATTGAAGCATAAAGTTCACATTTGTCAATAATGTATTTACATAAAAACAAAATTGCAGTGCCTCTCAGTAATGTCTATATGCTTATTTTTACATACAAAATAGTTAAAGTTCAACATAATGCCAGGGCTTTGATATACGTAGGAATCTTATGTAGTTAGTGAATTTCATTATGTTGTTCATCTCAGGCATCTGATATCAAGATCTATTCATTTAACTTATAATATTACTGCATTCCGAGTAAAGATAATCTTATAATAAAGAGTTGATCATGAACATTACTTTCAATCAGTTACGTTTAAACCTGTTACTCTATAAGAGCATTCAGCAAAGTGAAATATGGTGAATTCCTTATACTATTTACGTTGTAATAAATTGTATATAAAGCCTTTTAGTAGCAATTAACGGAATTGTACAAAATAATGTTGTTTATATAGTTTCCCTCTTATCTTCTCTGTGTTAAACGGAAACCATTTTATTGCGCACTTGCCTTGTGCATTTATATTTATTTAGGTACCAAATTTTCCTTCATGTTAGTAAATTATCATTTTTCTTCATGTTCCGATAATTATGACTAAATGTATTTTGGTATTTATTTTCATCACCAGAGTTACTCATTTATTTACTTGGCTACTTTTTTTCATAAAATTTGTACTAAAATATTTTGTGTGAAATATAAGTCTCGAAAGTATTTTTACACCAGATGTTGTTTTTTATGAAACTCATATTTCATCTATTTTATAATATCATACAAATATAAGTTAAATTTTATTTTATTTATGGACGAATGGATATTATATATATATATATATATATATATATATATATATATATATATATATATATATATATATATATATATATATATATATATATATATATATATAATATCCATATATAAATATTAATAATTAATGTTACCTCCTATAGCTCTTAATTACTTCCAACAAACGATTTGATTAGCTATCCATTGTGTTTTGGACTTGTTGTGGAGGTATGTTTTGCCACCCTTTAATAATGGCCTCTTTCAGCTTTTGTGTTGTAGTTGAGGCTGGGACTTGATTGCGAACATGTGTTTTTCGAGCCAGTCATAGTAATCTCGACCGTATCAAGGTACTCTGTACTTCATTAGCCAGTTTGTTACCAATAACCGGTGCAAATGGCATGACACGGGGTTCTAAAATTTCTGTTTGTTATCTTTCCGCGTTAACTGCACCTCTTTCAAATATAAAGCCTCGTAAGTAATGCCTCTGCAAATCATTAGTGAACCACCTTGGTAACTCACTATTTCTACAAGTGCGTGGGCAAATCTCCAATTTTTGCTGACGACCGTTAGAACCAGTAAAGCATATACTGTCTGAGAAATGCACATTTTTCCAGTGCTTCATTTTCCACTCACTGAAATTCGTTAACTTCTGTGACTTGTGAGCAGCTGTGACATCTTAGAGGGTCTAAACCAGTTATGCCATGTTCTTCTAACTTCTCGTTTTTCATAGACATGTTTCTTACTTTTAGGAGTTGGTTGCGTGTTCAAATTGTCGTCATGAACCAGTTTCTGAGAGAATTTTTGACAGTATTACGGTAATCTCGAGCCGAATTAAACCGTTTGCGACCTGGTCTCCGCACCTAAGACCTTGTCTCCCGAAACCTTTTAACTGCATCTCTCACAGTAGTCAATATCGCATGGCATGACTTAGGAGTGCCCCACTCTTAACATTCGTGCCATGCGATATTGACTACGTCCTTCAATTACAACAACAGCTAATGTCAATTTATAAGAATCCATGATAAGGTTTGTTTAACATAACGCTTCCTTTTAATCGGTTATATTCCGGTTATATTGTGTGATAATATAGGAATTAAGGCTTTTTTGAACAAACTTTTATCAAACTGTAGTCGCAATGGGTTAGTTACGTGTGTTGGAGAACCGCCAACTGTTGGAGTGGACCACCGCTGGAGTGGTGATTGCGTTTTGGCGAATGTAGTGTGGAACGATTCTCAGCCAAGAAGAACGACGATACATGCAGGGCGGCTGATAGACTCTGGATACGAAAAGCCGAAGATAAGGCTAGGTGGCGCGTCTTAGATAGAGCAATTTAGACTGGCATATTTTATCACTTTTTTAATCAATGTATAATGTTTCAAATATTTAATTTATGAATTAAAATCACAGAATAAAAGCAAAACAAAGCTGCTGTTGTTTATCTCAATAATGTTTAATTATTAAATTATACTGTGTGAGTTTCAATAAAAATTGCGTTTTTTCCCCCTCGTTTGAATTTATTTCGGCCTTAATATTTGGATACTATGCCTGTAGTAGCCTTGCAAGTTGAGAATGTTTTAGTGCCAACTTGACTTGACAACGGCGAAGTGTGAATGTGCAACTTTGATGGAAAAATGAGAATTAAAGAGGTCTTGTAAAACTATATAAATTAAAAAATGAACTTAAATTGAAGTAAGTTTACCGAATGGAATGTTTGCAGCTTGCAAACATTTAATTGGACTCTTGGACTCAACGTCATTGGAATCCAGGACAAGTGTTAATATATAAATATAAGACGTACTTTCGTTGTGGAATGAAGGTATATCTAAAATACGACGATTTAAAAAAATCTATATTGATAAGCGTGTGAATGTAATAATGGTGATGATGGATCAAGGATAGTTTTAAGAACTCATATCTACAGAAGGCAAATGAATCTGAAAATTGTAACGAGATAACGGTTGTCACATCTGGGTGGCAATCAATATATTCAGATCCAGACCCAGAGACGCATTTGTTTGGTTTGTGAATCTCATTTTAAGGTTAATTTTTATGCACGATAAGACAAAAGCGCACACGTCATCAATCGTCAGGAAGTAGGTACAATACGTGTCTTCTACGTGGCTTCGTCTACGATGACTAGCAACAAGGTGCAGCAATATAGAACTATTAAGATAATTTTTGTTTGCGCTCACAATCTAATTCAATAGACCTCGCAGGTGCTGAAAACTGCCATTGTAGAAAAAATGGCAGAATATGTCATAATTACGTTGATATATACCAGGGTTCGTAAAGCTTTTTCGATCATGGACCCTTATATAATTTTTGGAGATTTCGAAAAATTCCCCATCATACCATAAAATAATCGTCAAGTGATTAAAATAAAACTATCTAATAGGTATTGTGTTTGTACATTTATTTTGTGATTTTAAACATTTATTGAAGTAATTTTACGTTGTTACACAATAGTTCTATGTTAAATATTTTAATCTTAAATATTGATTAAATCAATGAGACGAGTGTGCCCGATGTTTCTTGTTTATTTTCTATAAATAAAATGATTTACATTGGATCGTCACCTATTCCTACAGTAGAGAAGTTTAAATACCTAGGTTCGATCCTAACAACAGACGCCAACATCAATACTGACGTGACACAAGAGCAACATTGCTTGGTTAAAATGGTGATGACTAGCAGGTGTTCTATGCGACCCATGTATTCTCGTTAAAACAAAGGGTAAAGTTTATAAAACGGCCGTTCGCCCGGCGCTATTATACGATTCCGAATGCTGGATGATGAGGATAAAATCGCTCCAAAAAGAGATGAGAACACTGAAAACCGCCTTCGTTCTTCGTTGGTATGGACATATAAAAAAACGTGAAGACGACCACGCGGTACGAATTGTGTTGAACCTATCGGAGAAGAAAAGGGATACAGACCGCCCGCCATTGACCTGGTGGTCAAATATAAAAAGAGACCTCAGAAAAACCCAATTGCCAGAAACGACCATCCAACACCGATTAGCTTGGCGCAAAAAAGTGAGGAGAGCCGATCTCAAATAACGAGAACAGGGACGGTAGAAGAAAGAAATATAAATAAAATAATATTAAGTCAAATATAAATATATAGTCACAAATTTTACATATGCAGTGTGGTATGTGTAATTTGCGTATTAAGAATTATTTTTCTTCCGACCCCTATTTTTATTAAATAAATTCCTTAGGGTATATGTAGACCACTTTGGTGACCTCTAACTTATACAGTATCTTAAATGTTTCAAATAAGAACTTGTGTTAATTAATAGGGGTCGATTTTTAAACCTCGTCGACACCCAAAATCAGTTTTCGATTGTGCCGACCGCTGGGAAACCGTTATCAATCCCAAGGCGTCGATACCGACAGCTTTGGAAATACCTGATTTATAGCAAGTCAAAGTAAAGTCTCTTTGTAGAGACGCTACAAATAATTAAATAAACAATTTCTCAGTCTTTTTTAAAAAAGAAACTATTTTTAATTTAAATCTTGAGAAATTGATTCGAGTGTCGACTTGAAACTTAGTACTCTACTATCATCCATCATCAATAGCCCGTGGCAGTCCACTAATCAGCATAGCCATTGAGACGCGTCACATAGCCTGATTTTCGGCTTCACATACCCAGTTTCTGCTAACCGCCATGCACAAATCATCGCACCATTAAACCCAACATTAAGTTTTTCAAAACGCGGTCTCCACTCCAGCTCTAGTCTACCCTAGAGGTTGTTAGATTTCCGACTTGATCAGCTCAAGTGGCAAACTTTTGCTAAGACTATATCTACTACTATAAATGCATGTAAATACTTTCAATTCGTTCGGTACTTAAATTATAATGAGGACAATAATATACTGAAATGATGCTTAGTATTTTAGCTGAAAAACTGTATTAAAATTATACTTTGATAAAATATTTTTAGGTTTGAGTACATCAAAGCAGAAAATACACAGACGAAAATAAATTTAAAAACCTAAATATAAAAATGTGCTACACTGTGAGAGTTTTTTCTTTATAACAGAGCACGCAAACGAACATGCTGGTTATCTGGTGGTAAGTAATCACCGCCGCACATAGGCATTTGCAACTCCGGAGGCGACTGAGAAGATGTCTCTTGAATGCCCTAATGTCGTATTTATATGTGGGAACACCAGAAGTGGCAAATCGTTTTTGGACGCTCTCCATTGGATCAAATGGAAGTAGCTGGTACTGTTTGATTATTATTAAAATTTTGACGGGTTAAAATCGTTAATGTAACTCGAACACAAAATATCTAAATTATTTAGAAAGACTCGTAATTTTTATTTAATAAACTAAACAAATTTTTATTAGTGACCGGCAGATTTATGTATTATATTCGTTATTAATCAATATGCCGACTAGTGAGAGCAAGCGTGTAAAACATCGTTTTCTGAAAACATTTCAAGTTAGTTCCTTATTTTGAATCTTATTTAGTAGGGACACTTTGAGTATAGCCCCTAACCGTAGCGTTCTTTATAACGTGGACCTTATGGAACGCAGGGACTATCAGTGTCTATTTTTTCCGTATCCGAATACGGCTTTACTCCGATACCGTAAGTACAGGCGAGTGCATTGACATAGAGTTTAGTTTTTAAGACCTGAGGTGTTGATGACGAAAAAAATTAATGAAGTTTGTTAAATGCAGCTCAGCCATAATTAATTTTTCTATCGCTTCTTTTCTCAAGTGCCTCCAACTGATTTCGTTATCTGCCTGAGGTAGACGTTATCTTCTACGACTTCTAGAACATTAACGTTGATGATAGTCGGTTCTATCCCAATATGGTCTTGAGTTTGAGTTTTTATGATGCACCCAAATTTTTGCGAGTTTTTGAATAACAAAATTGCTGAACAAATGAAATTTAGAAAAACGGAACGAAACGGAAGTTTAAATCAATATAAAAATCAGGTACCGTAAAGCTATTTTGACGTTTCATGTCAAAGTGGCTTAACGGTGCCTACGAATACGTCATCCAGAATATATACAGAAATGATTTCATATGTTGAAAACATATGAAATTCTTTCTTGGAATTTCCAACATAAGACGTCAAACGTTAAGGTTTGGCACCGTTAAGGTTTGTTTAGCACGTTTGTTAGTTAATGATGACTAAATATGCCATTTTGTTTTATATTCTAATCTCTCTGTTTATTTTATATACTCCGGAATGGTTGCAACATTCCATAGGTACACTGCCGGCTAATGGTTTGTGACCACCTACCTACAAACATCAAAGTAGAAACATGAAATATAACTCAGAATACAAAGCAAGAAGTATAATTATTAATTAAAATACACATTTATTAGTATATATATATATATATATATATATATATATATATATATATATATATATATATATATATATATATATATATATACATATATATATATATATATATATATATATATATATATATATATATATACATCACGATGAAAACAATTTATGTTAAAAATGTCGATCATATTTTACACACATTTTTAGGCAGTCTTTTGCACTTTATTACTTTTTCACTAATCTTGGCATATGAGCAATCATTTTATCGATTGTAACTTATGAAATATTGTTCCAGCTTTCTCGTAAAGCCTTCCACATGTATTCTTGCACACAGACAAATGCGCACATTTCACAAGCACAAGCTCTTCCCACAAAAGCTCAATTGAGTTCAGATCCGGACTCTGAGAGGGCCACACCATGTTTCTTTAACACCCTTTCTGTTTATTTATGTTTCAAATAACCCCTACATCATTTTTAAACTATGTTTTAAATTATTATTATCTTGTTAAAAATTAACCCATTTCCAATTAATCTTAAAACAGCCATACACTTTAATGTACTACTACTTACATTTTAATGTAGTATTTTTTATACTGCTCATTTTTATTGAGTCATACCAAAACTCCGGTTCCATGTCCGGAGAAGCATCCTCAGACTATAATGGAACCACCACTACTATCCTTGACTGTTGACACCACACAGTCTGGCATCATCTTTTCATCGGCACTACGTAGAACAAAAATTCGTCGTTTTGAGCCAAATATTTCAAATTTGGATTCATCTGTCCAAAGAACTTGTTTAATCTTCAGACCAGCCTCGGTGGGTCAGGGCCCATTGCATTCGTTTCTTTTTGTTTTATGGCCTTAGTAGTGAATTTCGAACGGCGACGCGACCAAATAACTTAGCATCTCTCAGGCGTCTTTTTGCTGTAGTCAATGACACAGGTTTAGATCGGGATTTGTTCACTTTTGAGCGAATTTCTGTTAGGTGCTGTTAGGAGACTATTTCGCTTGATGGTAACGACGGTGCATTTATCCTCGCTAAAAGTGGTAGTTCTAGGCCTATTACTGCCTGTCTTATATTGGGTTATTGTGTTATGAACACAAGTCTTCCACAACTTAAGTTGAGAGACAATCGCACGTTCAGATTTGCCCTCGTTGTGTAAAGGAACTATAGCAGAACGAGTTTCATTGCTGCTAATTTCACGGACTTTTCCCAATTTAAGATGTATTCACTGAAAAGATTAGCTCCATTAAAACTCAGGTAATAAATTTGTTTTAGGAAGCTAAAATAATCCTGAATTTAGGTTAACGGAAACAAAACCAAAATAATTAGTAACGAGCAAGTCATGAGAATATTACAATGAGTCTACTTCCTAGTCCTAGGGCGGTACTCATTGATGTTTTGAAGCAATAGACCTTTATAGAATGATAACTTAAAAATATACATAAAGAATGACTCTTTCTTTAATAACAATGGAATTCAAAGGGGTGCAAATTAGGGTTTTGCTATGTGTACCTTTAAAATATTTTATTAGTTACAAAGATTTTAATAGTGGTCTTAAACTTTTGGCCGGGGGTGTATGTTTGTAATGTTTTACATTGAACTATATCCTTATGAACAATGAAATTACAAGTATTACTTCGCTTAGTAATGTTTGCATGATGCTCTATACACTACAAAACCAAAAATGAATTTTGGGGTAAAGACGTGCCTCTATCGCAAATAGAATCTTGAATAAGTACTAGTAGACCTTTTTTAAACATTTTATTTTATAATATGGTATAAATGAAGAAAATGATAACATACACCCTGAAGCAAATTTGACAATTGCACTTGCTGAATTGAAATATACTGTTCAATTCTACTATTTTTAGAAACATAAAATTTAATTATTTGTAATCAATATTATGAAGGTGTATATTTATTGTTATTTTAGCTGGCTTTTATTCAGAGCAAGATATGTTTTTATTTTATGTAACGATTTGTGCTATATATTACGAATTTTTATATGTAATGTATTATATATTTAATAATATCTTTGCAATGCGACATTCAAAGGAACATGAACCTGCTATTTGATGTGTGTTCATGTTTTTTGAAGGCGCAAAAGATTTTTTGTAATAAAATATTTCATATTATGTATTTTGCCTTATGTATCAGAGTTAGTGTAACTGTATATTTAAACAATTATCTTTCACGTAATTTAGTACTTTTAATTAGTTAATTTTTTTTAAGTGTGCTTATTTTTCGAATAGTGTTGTTAGCTTTTATATTATAGTTACATTATATAAAATTTAATTTGTTTCTTACCTTTTCGTTTTATTCTTTTAATAAATTTATTAATAATTATTATTGTAGAGTATTGACATTTTTGATCAATAAGTGCCATCGACACAAGTCTTGAAAAACTTGATTAGCAAAGGGTATTTAATAATTCCTTTAGTACCAAATTGATCACTTGTAGTACCACACGTTGACAACCATGGTACACTTATTATTTAGTCGAAGCATTCTGGTTTTTTAGTCTTAACTAAATAACTTAACTACAAAGTAAAGCAGTAAGTTACATCAATAGTGACTCAATGTGTATTAACTAACACCGTATTCTGAGTGACGCCAGATTCTTAATGTTCAAACTTATCTAAATCTGGATGTTGTTTATTTAAAGATACGTAATATTCATATATTGAACATCTTAAATTATAACAAAGCTATTTTATAATAAAGCGAATTGTTATTTGAAATAAATATCTCTTGGTTTGCTTTGCTTGATAACACACATTGGCTGATTGAAGCATTTAATATTTATAATATTGCTTTATTTTTTTAATTTTATTTTAGTTTACCGTTGAAGCGATTTTAAATTTCATTAATGTTTAATAAAGTATTAATAAGAATAAAAAAAATTGTAAGAACCAGAAAATCGGACACTCGTGCTCATAGCTGTACGTATAGGTACAATTATTTGTATAAGCCACTGCAAACGGAAATTAAATTTTCATATCTCTTAATTAAAATTTACATTTTTCGTTATTTTTGTCAAATAACTTCAGTTAAATAAGCCTTCAAAATTATATATACAAATAAATACAGTTACACTAAAGCTGAGACTTTTTGTAACAGTTCTTCAATGATGCCGGCACTTTTTTGCTCTTTGCCTCGTGAAAGACATGGGTAGTGAGATGTCCTGTACATCACAAATTCTCACTACCTTGTCTTTCATGCGGATTGAGCATACTTCTACGAACATCGTGCAGAATGAAATGAGAAGATTAGATTTATAAGACGTTGTCGTTTCGGCGTTTATTTATTTTTTTCACTATAATTATTTCTTGTATTAGTATGGTGTATGGTGATACGAAAGCTAAAATCGTGTATTGTATTATCAATCTTCTATATATATATATGGCTAGTTTACTGCGTGAGTATTATAGCAACTTTTGAAAATTATGAAATATCAATAACATACATTATTATTATAGTGATGGTGATGGTATATTAAGAATATTGTGGCCAATAGTTAATTATTTTTTCGTAAATAATATTTACATCCTTATTAAATGCATTTCATATTTTTTTAAAACAATTGTTTAAAATAAATCTGTAATGAGTATGCAAAATTAAAAGGTCTCAAACGAAAAATTAACAACTATTTTAACATTCCAAAATTCATTATATAAATATTATGAACAGTTCCGTGTATGTCACCCTCGAGTAAAAATGTTGCTTCATATTGTTTACCTTTATTTAATTTCATTTTGTCCTTTTTGAATTTTTATTATTGAGTGCTTAACACTTTTAAAAATATTTTAGTTTTAATTTTGTAAATGATGCACGGATTTTATTATAAATAATTTGGAATGATTTTCAAAAATTTTGTTTTTCATTTTATAATCCTTATTAATATATGCTATTTTCATAAAAAATATTTTGGTTGTATTGTTACCTTAACGCATAAACTATCTCTTATTTATGCTTTTTTAAATGATATTTATAGAATATTTTTTTATTTTTCACAGCGCCTATTGTGTCTCACTGCTGAGCATATGCTTTTCCATTTACGGATGAACGGACGTTAATCTACCATGCTTGTCCAATGAGGATTGGCGAATTGGTTACCAGACTCGGTAGGCCATACATATATTTATTCTGATGCGGGGATCGAACCAGCGACCATGAACACCGTGGGCGGGGGATCCCGCCACTGAGCCGTCCTAGTCGAAGTAAAATATTTCTATTTAATTAATATAAAAATATAATTGGTCGTCCTAGCCGTAGTAAAATATTTCTATTGAAATATTTTTTTTAAATTTAAAACTATAATACTTATAATTTCTTTTATAATCAAAGAAAACATTATATATTTACATGTTATTGTTAGCCAAAAAGAAGTTTTATGATAGTAGTCAGCAATGTAATTTAAGTGCCAACAATAAAATTGCGGTTAATACATAAGTTTTTTTTACAAATTGGCAAGTTTTCCTTTAATAATCACCGTAGGATTTGTAGAAGTAGAAGCCTTTTAACGATGATAATTACTTTTTTGTGTTCGCTCTAATACAGAGGTTAAGGTTAATATAAAATATAGGGAAAACAATAGAACAGCTTGAAAAATGAAAAAACCAAAATTCTTCCTTTTACTTTCTATCTTTCATCTACTAATAGATGGCGGTCGTGACGGCTTTATCATCTAACGAACGTGTTGTTATACAAAACTGTCGCTTGAAGTTGAGCAGCTTGAATTAAAATTGATGATGATTCATAATCGCTGATCAAAAGTTGTAGGTGAAACGAAGTTGACCGGTTGAATCTAGTGTAGGAATAATATTGTTATATGTTCTCTAATTATTTGAAAATTGAAAAGTTCGACAAAATTTCATTTAAAGATGTTCGTAAAAGTTACGAACGACGGTATTTAAATTCAGCCAGCACACGTCTTTTAATTAAAACCTTTGTTGTTTTAAGATCAAAAACCATTTGAATTCTTTGTACTTGTAAATGTGACGCTTTCAAAGACGATCCTTTTGCGCCAGTATTTACAATAATACAATGTATAATTAAATAACATTCAAATAGGAAATACTTAACAATTTATATTATGAGAGGAACTCACGAACTTCTTAAAATAAAACAAGCTGCCAAACGCACCTCACCTGCGTTTTGTGGTTAGAGTTTGTGTATATGTTGGTTGGTTTTGTTTGTGCTAGTCATGATTCAGACTAATAAAAGTTTAAACTTCTATATATGCTTTATATATCAAGCTTAAAGTGAATTTCAATACTGTTATAATTGGGTGAGTACTACATTTCACTTTGGACAAAAATAATGGAATATATCACAGTTTCAAAGCACCTTTGTTGCAATTTTCAACATAAATCTCGCGTAACATTATCCATTATTATTACATTTCCAGTTACTATTTATATTAATTCCAACGAGGCAATATCGCGTTGTTCATGCTTGCATCCTTCCTCGCATTGAAAGCTTGATTGCGGTTTATATTGCATTAGAGTTCGTGCCAAAAATACAATGTGTGCTGTTAGTTACCGTACCTTGCTACCTCCCATGCATCGAAACAGTGTTGAAACGCTTATTGTTCATTACTGATTAAAATGACCGAACTTCGCTTTATTCTAAATAGGATGTGGCGGTTTATACTGCTACCGAGTATCTTTTATTTGAATGTATTATTCCCTTTTTATAAATAAAAACATGAATTTATTAAAGGAGACCTATACCTGCAAAAGGGGTCTTAACTATATAATTATTTTAATATTTCAAATAAATTATTACAAAAAGTACAAGTAGATTAAGTAAATAAATAACTTATTATTATTTTTAGTAATAATAAATATGTTAAGTGAGTAACTACATGTCATTGGTAGATAAAGATTTTGTTTATTATTGTAGTACACAACATAAAATAGTTATGTAAAACATAAAAAAGCACATTATTATTAAATAAAAATCTAAAAAACGAATCCATACTATTGATGTTTGTTTATGTTTTCTTTTCCACTTTTGTTGCCATGTCGTTATCTAACTGTGGTATAATTATTACACGTGCAATTAATAGGAGCTAGGTTACAGGCACTAACTCAGGTTAGTTGTCACCAATTTGATTACAGTCGTAAACTTGATCTTTATTAGAATAGCATTGTAACTAGTTTTATTGTATAAAAAAGTTAAAAATAAATACATTACACTAAAATATGTAATTTTTTGTTATATTATATATATATATATATATATATATATATATATATATATATATATATATCTGTGCCAATTGTGTCACTAATTCTTTATTATGCAATGTTCTCTGAAAGGATTACAAAATTTTAAATTTAAAGACATATACTGGAGCTGAGGTAATAATATAAACGGAGTATAACATAACGCTTACAAATATTCAAGCTAAAAATTTTTCAAGTTAAATAAATCGATAAATAGGTATTAAGAATAATAATAAGAAAAAAGATTTTAAAGTAATGCAAAACACGTTATTATTACATTACGCTTTGTTTAAAAACATGCTTGTATTTTTTATACTTACTATATTCGATTATGGAGAAATAATACCAAATGAAAAACAAATTGACTTGTAGTAATTAGTTTTTTATTTAATGTTGTGGCGGCTTTTGTTAAATTAAATATGAAATATTGTTAATAAAACAGCTTCGGCAATTATAATTAAAATAACACATATTTTCGCATATTTAGTACTTACAATCGATTAGGTTGTTCCCGTTGTTTTTTTTTTTAACTTTTACATTAATTATGATTAAATTGGCCATTGATTTATATTAAATTAAATATGAAATTAAGGTACGAAATAATGCAAAATATTAAAGATGAACTAATAAATAAATTAAAACTACATTCATCAATTCATTAGGGGAAAACTGGGGAATCATGAACACAGACTAATCGCGAACGCAGTGATTTTACTATGATATAATAATTTTTTTTATATATTCACGCCTATCCCCCGCAGGGGTTGGCAGAGACCACAGAGCTCAATCCGCTGCCATTTCAGCGCAGCGAAACGGCTCGTCATTGGTCGCTTTTCGCCCTCGTGAGAATCAGGCCGTGACGGGTGGCGAACCACGTCGCCGTCATTTTCGACAAATTAGGTATATTAAATTCGTCTTAGTGAATCCCACGAGCCGCAAGGGAGGATGGAGGTCAGCCCCAGCAGAGCCCTGCATGCTGAGGTAAGGCACCATAGTCCCCGGGGGAGCCCGACCCCGGGACGATCGACACGATTACGACTAGGCTCGCCCCTAGCCACGCATCCATTGGCACGGCAGACCGTGGATTGGCGGAAAGGAAGGGAAAGGATAGAGAGGAAAGGAAAGGAAATACGGATTGGGGGGTTACCAGACTCGGAATAAACATTTATAAATCCATATAAATATTTATTCCGATGCGGGAATCGAACCCGCGAACATTGACTCCGCGGGCGGAGGGCCCCGCCACTGAGCCAATTGAGCGTCGTCGTTGATATAATAAGATTATAAGATTTACTCATAGCCAGTTTAGAAATCACGCTATAGAGCACCAGGCGGCAAGCGTGTACAGAACATTTAAGTTATGGACAATTATCGAAAATATTTTGTTATTTTCGTGGCATTATTTCTAAATATGAAATTCAGTATAACTTATAAAGTTATAATAGTTTTAATACGAAAATTTAAGTCATAAATAGTAGTAGTCAAAGATCTTATTAAGAGTATCATATGTGGCCGGGCCGAACATTAGTTAAAGTTAACATGTAAACATTTTTTTTATTGGCATAGCATTGGCGAACGAACTGTATGGGTATTCTTGAAAGTTCGGTATTGCCCCATCATAATATAAAAAATCTTAATTAATTATTAAAATCTTTTACAAGACTTTTAAAGACTAACATTTTTTGCATCACAAGTAGTTTCAATAATTTGTACATACATGTCGTCTCATACCCAGGTAAGCAACTTTTCCAGTTTTGACGATGTGTCAAAGTTGACGTCTTTACTTTCCGGCCGGTAAGTCGCCGGAGAACCTCCACATTGGCATCACATACTTCTTGGTTCGATATTCGATCATCGAATATTTTTTTTCTCTACCATAACGCACACTAATTATTATGTATATAATTTATTCATTCATTTGAATTAATGGCTTTCAATAGTGCCAAAATAGCACGCATGATATCGAATTTATTACCCTAATATTTCTACAATAATAAGATGTTTTGACATTTGAAGAAGTGTTGCACTTAATTACATTAACCATTATTTTTTGCTTAGTAAGCAAACAAAAAAATTCTATTTATCAAAGTTTTTACTAATAATGAATCTATTATTTTTTTATTATTGGTGTAAGTACCATGAGAAGATACTTGCAAGCGTCGTAGTCTTTATCAAATTTATAATTCGATTTATTGAACTGAAAGACTTGTCTTTATGTGACCATAAACTTTTTACATCGTGATGTCTGGGCTTCCATTAAAAAAAGAAATATTGTTGAGAAATGTAATAAAAGCGCAAAATATTTTTAGAAAAAGTATGAAATATTCAGTTGAAAAAAAATGAATGAATTTTTAACCCATTTGATTATTATATAAAATAGCCATTGTATAAAATTGTTAACAAAACAGGTTTGCTGAAAGTTTTATTAAATTGAATTGTTTTAATTCAATTAAATAAAACTTTCAGCATATTAAAATAATTTATAATTTGACTTCAAAAATATTTTGTCCTTTTCTTTTTAATATATTATTTAATTAATTGAAAATAAGCTATAATGTGTGATGCGCCCTTTCTTGTTTCAAGTTAATTTCAGGAGACTCAATGTGGCACTGCCATCAAAGTCGGTTTGTTATAGATCATTAAACAGCTATCACAGCCAGCTTTGATGAGCAGGGTCTCATTCGTAACAGCCCACTTGTGTTGTGCCTGCCACACGCTGGAGTCACTTGTGTTTCTCGGGCCTAGCCTGTCAAAGCGGCAGTGAGATGTCATGCCTATTCATATCACAGCCACTTTGATGTGGTCGGTTTACGGAGACTATATCGACGATAGTATTTTCACAGAAACTGCGCACGGAATCCGTGGCCCATTCGTAAAAATGGTTGTGCGATGTAGTCTATTCATATCACAGCCATTTTTGACGAGTTGGGCTGTGCGATGAGCCAACGAGTAGAAGAATGCAAGTTCTCCAGGCACCATTGCAGGTATAAAGCATCCTATCACTCACAAAGTGGTTGTTGTATGATTTTGTTAGCCATATCACAGCCAGCTTTGATGAGCGTTAGGGAGCTGCGAGACAATGGTACTACACGAGTCTTATTTTATCAAGTGTTCCAAGAAAGAAGAGAAATTTAAAGCGCTGCAGGGGGTCGGCAAAGTGGTTGTGACGTGGTTCACTAACACATATCACAGCCAGCTTTGTTGACTTCCTACGTGCCGATTCCTCAAAATGAAGAAGCTATAAATTTTAATTAGTACATATTTTATTATTATTATTATTGTCCCTTTTTACTGTACGTTTTGATATTGTACAATGTATTCATATGACAAGCAGTAATGCTTATATTAAAGTATATTATAATATTTTAACTAATACTGAGTTTTTCTTCATTAGATCAGATAATCTGTGTTATAACGGTTGTTAATAAAATTCAAGTAATAAATTATATATTTGAAATATATTGAATTTCAAGTTATTGATTATATGTCACAAAGTTATCCGACATTGTCTATCGAATTAGCAAACTAAAGTGGCAATGGGCTGGTCACGTTTGTCGGAGATCTGACAATCATTGGAGTGGAGACTGCGTCTTGGCAAACGTGCGACAATATGCGCAGGGCGGCTAACAGAAACTGGATGCGTGAAGCCGAAGATCGGGCTAGGTGGCGTTTTTTGGGAGGAGGCCTATGTTCAGAAGTGGACTGCCGCAGGCTGTTGATGATGATAACTATATATGTCTTTGTGTTTAAGGTGAAGCATTTTGAATTTCGTAATTTACCAATGTACTTACTATGTATTTTTACATTTCAGGTCAACAGAGAAGAGTCCTCAATTTATTTACGCGATAATGTACAATAGTAAAAACAATCCAATTATATATTAATAACTGTAACGAATACATGTAAAGAAAAAACGTAGTTTCGCTTGAAAACTTATTTTACGTTGATGCATTGCAATGCATAGATAAATCTATATTGGTCAGTCTCAGAAGTGAGGGGTGTTGGTATAAATTTCCTTTAATATTTTAATTGTTAAGATAATCGTAAATTAACTTATTATTTATATCATATTAATTTCATTAATTGCGTTAAAGTTACCATCATTTTTTAAATAAACTTTTCAGTGAAAAAATTTGTTTCATTACAAACACTTATCCAAAGGAAGGTAGGTATGTATACCTTTAAAAATCTATGTTAAATTTCCTATGCAGTATGATTATAGTTGACCGAGAGCTGGCGAAGACGATGGTGAACTGCAACGATTTTGTTGCCCCTAGGCAATATCCGTGGGGTCTGGCGATCACTTTGCCTAAAGCACGTCTTCTATTATTTACGGCCTTGATGTATTGATGCCGGCTCCGCAAACAGATCGCATAAAATTGTGCGATTTTTGCATTTAACACTCGGTTTACGGGACCCGTGAATTTGACGGATTTCAAACTTTGAAATGAAACACACAAATAACCATAGCATTAATCTTAATTATTTTGCATCGTAAATTTATAATTTCATTAAAAGAGTTTATACGCACAATTATTATTTTCTTAAGCTTTATAAATTTTGAAATTTGTATGTTGTATACCTATTTCTACGGAATCCGTCAAATTGACGGGTTAGCTGATTACGTAAACAATCCTTATATATTTGCTCCGCTTGTAAAATTATACCTCCAATAGCAAATATAAGACTGAAAGAAAGGTCTAAGACTCCCCCCCCCTCCCAACTCATTATCTCAATAGCGCCTCCATAAGTAACAAAGCGAATTGTGTGGCCCGGGTGTCATGTTACTTCGCATGGAACGAAATCGCTA